>CM035423.1:135982024-136239524 GCA_020310875.1 Ceratopteris richardii | reverse complement strand
TTTCCAGCCATATCAAGTTTAGGATTGTTGTGTCTTATGTGCAAAAGAACAAAGAGGCTCGAACTTAAGCTTTTCCAGCCATACCAAGTTTTCAGCCATACCAACCATACCAACTTAAGTTCGAGCATTTTCAGCTTCTCATGCCATAGCAAGAGGGTCGAACTTGGCAGGCTCGAACTTGAGTTCGAGCGTCTAAGCTTTTCAAGCCATATCAAGCGTAGGATTGTTGGGTCACATGGTATGAACATCAAACTTAAGTTCGAGCCTTTGAATATTGCATCATCAGGCTTGAACTTAAGTGCGAGCCTCTCAGTTCCACCATATCAAGTTTGGGACTGTTGGGTCACATGATTGAATACTGTGTTATGTGCAAAAGAACAAACAGGCTTGAACTTAAGTTTGAGCCTCAGGATCAATTCAATTTCGGCAGCTCGAACTTAAGTTCGAGCCTCCGAGCTTTTCCAACCATATCAAGTTTAGGATTGTTGGGTCACATGATATGAGACCTACCTTTTCCAACCATATCAAGTTTAGGATTGATGTGTCTTATGTGCAAAAGAACAAAGAGGCTCGAACTTAAGTTCGAGCCTCTCAGCTTTTCCAGCTATACCAAGCTTTCATCCATGCCAGCCATATCAAGTTTATAATCAAATTGAGAGGCTGGAACATAAGTTCGAGCGTCTCAATTTTGACTTATAATCATATTAAGTTTTAGATTGTTTACTCAGATGATATGAGGCTCGAACTTAAGTTCGAGCCTCTGAATTTTGATATTGCATCATCAAGCTCAAACCTTTCAGGATCGAGCCTATAAATCATATCAACTTTGAGTCTGTTGTGTCACATGATATGAGGCTCGAACTTAAGTTCGAGCTTCTAAGTTTTGAGTCATTGTGTCCCTTAATACCAAGCTCGAACTTGATTGATGGGTCACATGATTGAACAACGTCTTATGTGCTAAAGAACAAACAGGCTCAAACTTAAGTTTGAGCCTCAGGATCAATTCAATTTTGGAGGGCTCGAACCCAAGTTCGAGCCTCTCAGCTTTTCCAGCCATATCAAGTTTAGGATTGTTGGGTCACATGATATGAGCCTCTTTCAGCTTTTCCAGCCATATCAAGTTTAGGATTGTTGGGTCACATGATATGAGCCTCTCAGCTTTTCCACCCATATTAAGTTAGGATGGTTCTGTTTTATGTGCAAAAGAACAAAGAGGCTCGAACTTAAGTTCGAGCCTTAGAATCAATTCAATTTTAGGAGCCTCAAACCTCTTAGCTTTCCAAGCCATATCAAGTTTCCGATTGTTGGATCACACGGTATGAGGCTCGAACTCTCAACTTTTCCAACCATATCAAGTTTAGGATTGTTGGGCTATATGATATGAGCCTCTCAGCTTTTCCAACCATATCAAGTTTAGGATTGTTGTGTCTTATGTGCAAAAGAACAAAGAGGCTCGAACTTAAGTTCGAGCCTCAAAATCAATTGAATTTTGGGAGGCTCGAACTTAAGTTCGAGCCTCTTAGCTTTCCAAGCCATATCAAGCTTAGGATCGTTGGTTCATTGGTATGTCGCTTGAAGTTAAGTTCGAGCCTCTTCAGTTTGAGCCTAAGTGTGGGATTGTTTATTCATATGATATGAGGCTCGAACTGAAGTTTGAGCCTCTGAATTTTCATATTGCATCATCAGGCTCGAACCTTTCAGGATCGAGCCTATAAATCATATCAACTTTGAGTGTGTTATGTCACATGATATGAGGCTCAGACTTAAGTTCGAGCTTCTAAGTTTTGACTCATTGTGTTCTTTAATACCAAGTTCGAACTTCAGTTTGAGCCTTTGAATCATATCAACTGTCAATCTTGATATGAGGCTCGAACTTAAGTTTGAGCCTCACATGATTGAATAGCGTCTTATGTGCAAAGAACAAACAGGCTCGAACTTAAGTTCAAGCCTTAGGATCTATTCAATTATGGGGTCTCAAACTTTAGTTCGAGCCTCTGAGCTTTTCCAACCATATCAAGTTTAGGATTGTTGGGTCACATGATATGAGCCCTAGCTTTTCCAACAATATCAAGTTAAAGATTGTTGTGTCTTATGTCCAAAAGAACAAAGAGACTCGAACTTAAGTTCGGGCCTCTCAGCTTTTCGAGCTATACCAAGTTTTCATCCATACGAGCCATATCAAGTTTATAATCAAACTGAGAGGCTCGAACTTAAGCTCAAGCCTCTCAATTTTGACTTATAATCATATTAAGTTTTAGATTGTTTACTCAGATGATATGAGGCTCAAACTTAAGTTCGACCCTGTGAATTTTGATATTGCATCATCAAGCTCAAACCTTTCAGGATCGAGCCTATAAATCATATCAACTTTGTGTCACATGATATGAGGCTCGAACTTAAGTTCAAGCTTCTAAGTTTTGAGTCATTGTGTCCCTTAATACCAAGTTCGAACTTGATTGTTGGGTCACATGATTGAATAACGTCTTATGTGCAAAAAACAAACAGGCTCAAACTTAAGTTCGAGCCTCAGGATCAATTCAATTTTGGGAGGCTCGAACCTAAGTTCGATCCTCTCAGCTTTTCAAGCCATATCAAGTTTAGGATTGTTGGGTCACATGATATGAGCGTCTTTCAGCTTCTCCAACCATATCAAGTTAGGATTGTTGTGTCTTATGTGAAAAAGAACAATGAGGCTAGAACTTAAGTTCGAGCCTTAGAATCAATTCAATTTTAGGAGCCTCGAACCTCTTAGCTTTTCAAGCCATATCAAGTTTCTGATTGTTGGATCACATGGTATGAGGTTCGAACTTAAGTTCGAGCCTCTCAGCTTTTCCAACCATGATATGAGGTTCGAACTTAAGTTCGACCCTTTAAATATTTCATCATCAGGTTCGAACTTAAGTTCGAGCTTTTGAATCATATCAAGTCTCAGTCTGTTGAGTCATAGGATGTGACACTTGAACTTAAGATCAAGTCTCTTATCATTTCAGCAAAACGAATAGTATTTTTAACTCAAATATATTTTCAAATTTAAACACAAGGGGCACAAACTTAAGAGGCTTGAACTTCGTAAATTTGATTTTAATCTACAATCTAAAGTATAACAATAAGAGAGAATAGTATTGATAATAAATTTGATGACTATGCATGAGAAATTTGATGTTATTGTATTGATATTGTTTGTTATTATGTTTATGTGATTTAAAAAAATGTTTTTTGTTTGACTTTCAGGAGCAATGGAAAACACAAATGAATTTCAAAGCAATGTGATCGATGGAAAATTTATAAAAAACAAGTGGGATGAAGGTCCCTTCAAATAGGATTAAGGTTCAGAAAACTTTTGATTTGACACATAAAGAAGACATGAAATGGTTTGCTGATACTTATGATCATGAAGGAAACTTCAAAGCAGATGTACCTTCATTTATGACAGATGCAGGATCTACATATGGTGATAGGGACAATATTGTTCATGTTAAAGAAGATGTAAATGCACAAGGCACACCGTGTTTTACATGTAAAGTGCTTCCAGATGGTGAGAATATTAATGCGAATAAGTTCTGCTTATCATGGGAGACTTTTTGTTTGGATGATATGAAAGATAGTATCTCAAAGTCTGATCGATCATTAGGTTCAATTGGATTGATCGAATCAATAGAAGAATGAGTGAAAATTATAAAAGAAGCCAAAAGATTAACACAAAAGTCAAAATCTTTGAAGAGAAGCTCAGATGTATTTGGGAGATCTAAGAAACAAAAGTTGAAAGATTCTTCAAATAAAGATTTAGGATCATCATGAAAGTCTGTACAAAATGATGAAGATGTATCAATCCGACATTTAGATAATAGGAGTGAAGAAACAGAAGATACAGTAGTGCAGCCATAATAAAATAAAATGATGGATTTACTACTTCAAAAACAAGAATACTATGCTTTCCGTTCTGATGCAGTATTTAATGTTGATGTAAAAAGATGTTTTCCAGCACCATCAAATTATGTATATCGAAAATTAAACAGAAATTGGGTGCGTACATTAATGAATGATTTTGTCTTGGCTCCGAAAGAGAATGAAGTTCTTGCAGTTAAGTTCGAAACAAACAGGCTCAAACTTAAGTTCGAGCCTCAGGATCAATTCAATTTTGGGAGGCTCGAACCTAAGTTCGATCCTCTCAGCTTTTCAAGCCATATCAAGTTTAGGATTGTTGGGTCACATGATATGAGCGTCTTTCAGCTTCTCCAACCATATCAAGTTAGGATTGTTGTGTCTTATGTGAAAAAGAACAATGAGGCTAGAACTTAAGTTCGAGCCTTAGAATCAATTCAATTTTAGGAGCCTCGAACCTCTTAGCTTTTCAAGCCATATCAAGTTTCTGATTGTTGGATCACATGGTATGAGGTTCGAACTTAAGTTCGAGCCTCTCAGCTTTTCCAACCATGATATGAGGTTCGAACTTAAGTTCGACCCTTTAAATATTTCATCATCAGGTTCGAACTTAAGTTCGAGCTTTTGAATCATATCAAGTCTCAGTCTGTTGAGTCATAGGATGTGACACTTGAACTTAAGATCAAGTCTCTTATCATTTCAGCAAAACGAATAGTATTTTTAACTCAAATATATTTTCAAATTTAAACACAAGGGGCACAAACTTAAGAGGCTTGAACTTCGTAAATTTGATTTTAATCTACAATCTAAAGTATAACAATAAGAGAGAATAGTATTGATAATAAATTTGATGACTATGCATGAGAAATTTGATGTTATTATATTGATATTGTTTGTTATTATGTTTATGTGATTTAAAAAAATGTTTTTTGTTTGACTTTCAGGAGCAATGGAAAACACAAATGAATTTCAAAGCAATGTGATCGATGGAAAATTTATAAAAAACAAGTGGGATGAAGGTCCCTTCAAATAGGATTAAGGTTCAGAAAACTTTTGATTTGACACATAAAGAAGACATGAAATGGTTTGCTGATACTTATGATCATGAAGGAAACTTCAAAGCAGATGTACCTTCATTTATGACAGATGCAGGATCTACATATGGTGATAGGGACAATATTGTTCATGTTAAAGAAGATGTAAATGCACAAGGCACACCGTGTTTTACATGTAAAGTGCTTCCAGATGGTGAGAATATTAATGCGAATAAGTTCTGCTTATCATGGGAGACTTTTTGTTTGGATGATATTAAAGATAGTATCTCAAAGTCTGATCGATCATTAGGTTCAATTGGATTGATCGAATCAATAGAAGAATGAGTGAAAATTATAAAAGAAGCCAAAGATTAACACAAAAGTCAAAATCTTTGAAGAGAAGCTCAGATGTATTTGGGAGATCTAAGAAACAAAAGTTGAAAGATTCTTCAAATAAAGATTTAGGATCATCATGAAAGTCTGTACAAAATGATGAAGATGTATCAATCCGACATTTAGATAATAGGAGTGAAGAAACAGAAGATACAGTAGTGCAGCCATAATAAAATAAAATGATGGATTTACTACTTCAAAAACAAGAATACTATGCTTTCCATTCTGATGCAGTATTTAATGTTGATGTAAAAAGATGTTTTCCAGCACCATCAAATTATGTATATCGAAAATTAAACAGAAATTGGGTGCGTACATTAATGAATGATTTTGTCTTGGCTCCGAAAGAGAATGAAGTTCTTGCAGTTGTTATGCCTATTGATCCAAGTGTCAGAATACCTCTAAAAACTTTATCTCATGATGATATTGATAAATTTGAGTATTGGATAATATCTGGACAACATTCAATTAGTGCAGCGAAAACTTTACAAACTGTTAATTCTTCGATGGCGACATTAAAGTTACGACAACAATTTAGATATAGAAAAGCAAAAATTATAGTAAATTGTCCTCCAAAAATTTCAAGGGAGATATCTAAAGAGGCTAATTTGATGGTGGCAAAGTCATTACAGAAGGAACTATTTGTGGATCAGCTTTTACAAGCTAGATCTCAATGGAAAGCCAATGGATGTCCATCCAAACCTCCTCCAGGTGTTAATCAGAGTAAAAGAGAATTTATATCATGGCAGGTATGTTTATATTCTTTGTATTTTTTATGTTTTTAGCTACTATATATTATTATTTTTTAAAACTTGTATTTATTTAAACTATATATGTTTTTTTGCAGAATTTTGTAGAGACTACAGAGCAAACTTTACAAAAAGGATTTGGAAAGAATGATTTACATCTTCTTTTATGTAATGATGAGGAATGGAAGAATTGGATATCAATAATGTGTTTGTATAGTCAAGGGGCACTACTTAATACAAAGGGTGAAGTGCCAAATAGCAAAAGAGATTCAACAAAAGATGTTATATCAACATCTGCAAAGATGGTAGCAATGAAAGGTGGTCAATTGAAGCAGGCACCAGGGACGGTTATATTAGATCCGACATTATTCAGATGTATTGTAGGTTTAGACAATAAAGAAATTTTAGAACTTCAAAAGGCAATTTTAGAGAAGAAAATTTTGTTAAAAAATGCAAAATCATTGAAGCACATGGTTGACATGGAAGAAATGGCATGGAGATTAAAGACAGATCGTGTCTTGAAAAATGCTATAATTGCATTTTTTATTGATTTAACAACAGAGGTTTTGACTTGGAAAAAGCTCTGTGAGAAATACAATATCACAGACATACAATATGAAAAAATTAAAAGTTATAGTGAAACATTTGTGAAAGACTCATTAAACAGGGCAAAGAAGTCTCCTCCTTTACCAAAGGCTGCCATAACTTTGTTGAGTCATTTGTATAGAGTTGCAATGGGAATAAAGACCACAAAAAATGTTATTCCATGGTCAATCTATGGATTCGGTTTCGATTTGAACAAGGTGGAAACTTGTTGTGCAGAGCACGTTCTTCCATTCAATATTGTTTTCTTTAGGTTTGATTCAGAACTATATAGTTTACATAATCGGGAATGCATTTTAGCAACGTTCTTCTCTAGATTGATTTTTGCACTCAACGGGATGAACTCCGAGAAAAAATATGTTCTAGTATCTTTTATTTGATTTCCTCTATGTCCATATGCTTGTGGAAGGAGTTCAACATACAGCTACCAGAATGACTTTCAAAATTGGAGCCACTCAGAGTAGTAATCCTTCGATCAAAGGAGAGATGGATTTTGCAATAGTGCTTATGTACATTAGCAAAGAGGATAATTACCAGATGATTGATAGAATAGATCAAGCAAATCTAAATATTTTTGCTCATAAAGATCTGGATCAATTCATAGAAAAAATTTTCATTGATGATTTCATCAACAGTTTTTCTCGTGAAGACAGCTATGTTATAGAGTTGTATTGTCGAGGAGTTGTTCTTCAAAGAAGTTTATCTAAAAAACGTAGATGTATTCGTATATGTTTAGACGTTGAAGAAAAACAATTAGAATCAATTTGCTCTTCAGTTTTTGAGAATGAACCTTCTTTGCATTAATGGTGTGATATCACTAATCAAGAAACAGATATCAGGAATCAAGATATAGATAATACAAATGTGTTCGAGAATGTTGATGCTGAGATTCATGTACAACCTAGTGGAGAAGAATCAGAAACTAATCAAGATGATACAGAAACCGATGAACATATTGTTACAATGGATGAAGATATTGCAGGTACTTCAAATGTATGAGAAGGAAAAGCAGCTTGAGAAAATATTGATTCCATGTAATGTAATATATACAATAATTTTCAAAGTATATTTTTCTTTATATGCTAGTGATGATTGCATTTCTTGAACAATAGAATTTTATTTTGAATATATTAGCTTGTTGAATAAAGTGATGTGAATCGATTTTATTTAAATCTTTTTATTTATTGTTAATATCATATGCTTGTGAGTTAAAATTAGACATCTCTTGTCTATTTGAGTAATTTAAAAATTATTGTCAATGATGCATAAATTCATCTGTTATAATTTTTAAATTGAGATGCATGATTTATGACTCTTTTGTTTGAAAAATCTGAAACATATTGTTTTAAAAATTATGATGCATTTGATTACATACAATTTTGAAATATATGGTTAAGATGGAAATATTGAACTGTGCGGTTTTTAAGATCAAAAGCTTATTGTTTGAAGTAGATGCATAGAGAAATTAATTATAAGTGTTTAGAAAGAGAAATTAATAGATAGATTTTTATCATAAAGAGAAATTAATTGAGAAAATAAGTATTGATATGTCTGCATATTGTATTGATCATTCATATATATCTTTTGGGTTTCTTTTTATTATAGATGTGAACAAAAATAAACATTTCATAAGTGATGATGGTATTGGAAAGCTTATTGGCCATTTAGAGGATGAAACGAGTACTCTACATGAGCAAAGCTCTTTTC
This sequence comes from Ceratopteris richardii, assembly GCA_020310875.1. NCBI lineage: Eukaryota > Viridiplantae > Streptophyta > Polypodiopsida > Polypodiales > Pteridaceae > Ceratopteris > Ceratopteris richardii. Next base: position 136,231,156 of record CM035423.1, on the reverse strand, counting down.
AAACATCAGATAAGCTATCTAATGTTAGGCCTTATATGGAGAAACAACATGCTAGGCCTTTTTGGATTTTACTAGGTATATTGTGTAATATTATAATTATTTTATTCATATTATAACTCATTTATTGATTATATATCAATAAGTTATCTTAAAGCATTCTTTTTAGTTATTGTGTATTTATTATCCTCATTGTTTGATATATGCAGTGAATATCTATCCTCCACTTCATATAAGGAATAATTTTCTCCTTCTCGATGTAAATGCCCTTTTGTTCAACCAAGATATAAGATGGAACAGATCACAGAAAGATTATGTCAAAAATCATTCAAATATTGATGACAAAATAATATTCGTAAGTCGGAGATGTTTTGAATTTCTAGATTCTATTCTTCAACACTTTCATGTTGGTGTTTGGTCATCCACATTAAAAAGTAATATTTTGAACAATGTGAGATTCATTGAGAAACATACAAAAAAAAGATATTCTTTTTTTATGGTGTGGAGTCAAGAAGATTATTATATGAATCACATTGAAGAAATATATAAACCAGATCAACTTATCATTAATGATAGTTTCTTCAAAGGTTCTATCCCAATAGAAAATTGCATCGACATTACCCCTTATCAAGCAAGACATGATCATTCAATACCGAGTGATCTTCTATCCCATGTTTTGAGCTTCATCCAAAGAGATGATATTTTGCTCAATCGAATCAGACAACCACATATCATCAAAGAACATCTTATATTTCCTATGTTTCAACTTGCAATGGAGAATTCATCATCTAAGTTAGACCATGATATCTTGAGTGAATCAAATGATCACTCAAATAACTTGAGAGTATCTTCTTTTGATGACTCTGAAGTACATAATAATAGTGAGAAAAAGCTAGATGTTCCATTGAATTGCAACGAAATCGAAAAAGGAACATACAACAATAGCATCAACAAAGATAGAGGTTCCATTGAATTGCAAGGAAATAAAAAAGGGAGATCTAGCAACAATAGCTTCAACATTTGGTGTTCCACTTTGAAATAAAGAGCAGCTAAAATTTTTAGAAATATGCTACTAAAATAAAAGCATGAGAGAAAATTATGCAATAGTGTATGCTACAAGGTTGGGCTATCAACAAAGTCATTTCATAAGTGGAGTTGCTGCAAAAGCATACATAAAAAGGTTACAAAAGGCATACTTAATTTAATAGGTAAAGAAATTCTTCATACAATATTTATGTTTTTTTTATATCTACAATCAAATATTTATAAATTTTTTCTTTTGCAGGGTAAAGAAAAACGTTGACGGCAAGGTGGATTATTAAATTTATCTCAAGATCTTTTGATTGGTTTGAAGATAACCCATTTCTTTAATGTTAGTTTCCTTGTTTCATGAAAGATTGTTTTTCTTCACAAATAAACATATATATATGTACACACACACACACACACACACACACACACACACACACACACACACACACACATATATATATATATATATATATATATATATATATATATATATATATATATATATATATATATATATATATATATATATATATATATATATATATATATATATATATATATATATATGTATGTATGTATGTATGTATGTATGTATGTATGTATGTATGTATGTATGTATATGTATATGAAGTTTTTTCTAGGCTTAGTCTACTTTTGATTATATTGACTGTAAGAAAAACTATAAAAGGAAATTGGAATCCCCATGAATATAAAATCATGCATTTAAATCAATTTTCTTATATTTTCTTATGTATTATCAATTTTAATTCACTATAAGTTTTGAATATTGAGAGAAATGATAATGGCTTAATTAAACATATCTTTAATTACTATAATTATGAAGTAATATAGAATGTAAAACAATTTAATTGATTTTTATATAAATCTAATTAACTTCAATTTTTTTTACAGAACAAAATGCTTATTTGCATATAAACAACAAAGAAAACACAAGGTTGGCATTGATGTCTTGCTGGTCTTCATACATATATGAATCTTCATCAAGAAAGCAAGGACTTTCTTCATTCCCAAGAGATGAAAGAAGGGTATTGATACTGGAAATGAATGGCATTTTGCTCAAGACAATTGATAAGGAAAGGGGTGATCTATTACTTGAATCTTTGCAAAACCATATGAATGTTATTGAAGAGAACACAAGAATTGCGCATTACGTTCGCAAGGATGTATTATATTTCTTGGATTTTTGTATGGATCTTTTTGAAGTGTGGATTTGGACCACAGAAAGAGTGTCGATAGCTCAAAGAACACTTGCACTATGTTTTCCAAAACACCATCAAAGATTTCATATTATAGCAGGTCAGGGTGCATGCCAAAAAACTGATATCCGTATCGGATCTAAGTTTGTGCATCATAAAAACTTGGACATAATTTGGAAAATTTTTCCAGATTTGGATGGAAATAATACCATTATTTTTTATGATACATTATATCATGTGATTTGGAATATGAAAGGCACTTATGTAATTCTACCGAAGCTGTGGAGGCAATCATCGGAGGAGTTGGAAAACTTTTTATCCAAAACAATGAATCCTTGGCTTTATGGATGGATTTGCTCAAAGAACAGATGTTCTTATACATGCAATACCATTGTAAATCAGAGACCTTGTGATAGAGAAACATATTATGTACTTGAACAATATATTAAGAAACGATATCAATGATTTTAAAATATTTGAACATCATGTATTTTATTGGTGTTTTTAAACACCACATATTTTTGGGATTGTTCAACCAAGTGAAAAATTATTGGTAGCCTAAATTGCATATATTTGAGTTATTATTGAATTCGATTGTTTTTCAAATCTCTAAATTAGTATGATAGATTTATTATAAGATTATATGAAACAATCTTTTCATGTTTTTAAACAACATATTATTGACATAATTTTCATATCATTCACCTAAATGAACAATTATTAGTATGTCAAATTGCATATTATTAAGTATTGTTAAATTAGATCTAAATTCATGTGGTTGCTTTTTTTTTTTTTAAATGGAGGTTCAACGGAGGCCTACTCCTCTGGGCTTTAACTTTGAAATTGCAACTGTATAAGGAAGGGCATAGTATCCATGGGATCCACCTTATCCCACAAGAATAGGGGTTTACATAACTGGATTAAATTGCGATCACAACTATCGCGAAGAAGGACAAACGGTGGCACATCAGCAACAAGATACAACTTTCCATGTTAAACATGTCCGTTGTGCTGATGGGGGCTGAACCCTCGTCCCCACCTCAAGAGGCAAGAGGCCCAACCACCCGAACAAGCGACCTGAGACCAAATTGAATATATTTATTGTTTATATTAAATTGTAAGCTCTAAATTCATATTAGGATAGATTTGTTATACAATTAAATTTAAATCAATTTATTGATTTTTATAACATCACATTTTGGGATATTTATTTTATGAGCATTTATTGATATATCAAATAATGTATAATTGACCTATTATTATTGAATTGGATAATAACAGACTTCATATTTTAGAAAAATTCAAGGCTGAATGCTTTTCTTTGTTTATTCACATTCTCCTTGGTGTTTTTTAAATAAGCTTATCAACTAATATTATTTTTTGTCTATTGAAAACTTAAAATATTTGAACAAAAAGAAGATGTATTCATGACTTGATCTTTGTAAGAAGAATATAACATACAAATTATAAGTTAATACCATCACTTGTATTATAAATGGGACTTGAATAATTCCCAAATTTCATGAACAGGCCTTAAAAAGAGATAGTGTCTATAGCACATCGCACACAGGTTTTGAACCCATGACCCCGTGAGAGGGAGAAGATTACCTTATTGATTAGAAAAATCCCGTCGAGTGATCTCTGTTGCTCGGAGTTTATTCTTAACCTTATATTTGGCACAGTAGATCTTCAAATCATAAGCCAAAAGATACGATTTCTTCACCTCTTCACGGCCGGGATTCAAGTCAGAGACATGTAGGAACCCGACTCTCTGCTCTATCCGACATAGCAAAACCTCAAGATCACCAAATTGATTAGACTACAAGCTAATTAAATCAGCATTGTAGCCCTCTATACCAAAACAAAATAGAGACGCTTTACAATTCATGATCTGATGGGTTTTGAACCCGAATGTTCATTGACAGACAGAAGTGCTCAGCCATTATGCTAGGAAGATTACGGAGCTGCTAATTTTCTGAGAGTTTTATTTTTTTGTTTAATTTGCAGATTTCCTTTGCGTACCCGAGCTTTGGAACCATCTCAAATCCGAAATTGTTTTTAAAGTCCTCTGCAATTTCTTGGTTTCTGCTACACACTTTGATCCGAACTTGATTCAAAGTCGAATTGTGTCTCATCATTTGATTTCAAGAAGAACTAAGCAAGCCAGAGTGAAGTTGTGAAGGCCATCCATTCCTAAAGGAGAAGCTACGTCATTATTCTAGCACTCTCTGCTAGAATCGACTCCAGTACAAAGCACAAATAGAACAGATCAGGGAGGTTTTCTTGTGAAATTTTGTGCATCGCACTTTTGATTTGATCACACACTCCACTTACGTTAGGAATCCAAGTAAGTTTGTATACGGATTTTGTGCGATGGAGGGAACTTCGAGCCACAGTACGTTGACGAGTAGTACTAGTGCTTCAATGTATGTTTTAGTTCCTATACTAGCAGCATCTTTGTTCATGACTAGTCCACCAGTAGAGTCATGTGCATTGCATACATCTGCACGAACAATTTCATTTCCTAGTCATGTGATTGATGCATCAAACATAGTTACAACAACATTAAATTTAGACGTTACGGGAAGCACTTTGTAAGGGGATATCAACACCACCTCAAATGAGAGGAATGATTTTGAAGGTAGGCTATTAAGATTATAATATGGCCTTGGACGTTTGTGCAATGTCCTGGTAGAAGTTACAAAACTTCATCAATCTTTTGAGAGAGTTCAAGTTCACCTTAAGGCTATTTTGGACTTACTCTAGAAGCCTAAGGATGTAGGTAGGGTTACTTTGGGTAGCCATATGGATACGAGTGCAACTTCACTGATGTCTGTTTTATTGGAGAAGGGTCTGGATACATCCATCTCCCAAGTAGATTTATTTCCCCTAACTAGTAGCTTGAGTCATCTTAGCTTGATGACTCCTACCACTCCACTGTTTGCTAATTCTATGGCGTAGGTAGTAGGTCAAAGCCATCCAGTAGATCTTTCTTTGGGAAAGGATATGCGTCCTCCTTAGTTCTCGGGTGAAGATAAGGATAGGAATAATGACGTTGTTTTGACGTTCTTAGAAAAGTGGCATGATGTCCACCAGCTTAGAAACACCCCTAAGCATGTGAGATTGGTAGAAGCTAGTTTATCGCTCGGCCCTATGGCTTACACGTGGTGGATGCGTCTCTCTGAGACTCATCAAAAACCTTCAACCTAGGTTGAATTCACCCATCTCTTTAAGAAAGAGTTTCTCCCCGAGAATGATGAGGAACGTAACTGGAAGGCGTGGGATAGAATTCAACAAAAAGGAAGGCCATTATCGGTTTACATTTCAGAGTACCGAGACATTATTCGGAAATTGAAAAACCTTGATGACTTCCATCGGCTTTGTGGTTTTGTTAGAGGACTTAACCAATGAATCCGGAATGAGGTTACGAGACACGCGTCTAAATCAATTGATGAAGCGATTAAGGTAGCATAAATTTATGAGGATAACTCCCGTTTAGATGTCCCATAGGAAAGTGGTCATTTCCAAAGGACCAAGATCATCTGAATGCATGTCTAAAAAACCTCGTATTTTTAGATACGTGCTTTCTCAAGAAGATTTTGTTAAAGCACAAAAGGAAAATTTGTGTTTTAAATGCCTTAAGCCAGGACATCATAGTAGGACCTGTCCAGTTGGAAGAGATAGTAAGGCCTCTTTGACTGACAAAGGTAAGGGGAAACAACAGATTCATTTGATCCAAACTTTGAACTTGGATGAAATTTCAAGTGCAAAGAAGGTTCAGATCATGCACTGTGATAGTACCCATAAGTGCCAAGTTTCCAAACACATGTGGCAACCTCAAGAATTTTGTCCACATGATTTGGTAAAATTGCAAGGGTCATTCTAAGTTCGCACCATCTGGATAATGGTGGATGACTCCGCAACACATAATTTTATAAATTATGCACTTGTGAAAAGATTAGCTCTTCCTTAGAGTCCATCTCCTCATAGATATGTTCTCTATGATGCACGGATAGGATACTTGTGTTTGGGATACCATGATTTCAAATTTGGAACTAGAATTCCAAGATTATAAAGAAAAATTGGTCTTCCAAATTATGAACATGGACAAGATAGATTTGGTTTTAGGGAGAGAGTGGCTTTGGAGTCTTGGACCTTCATTGTCCTGATGCTATTATACAAACACTTTGGAATTTGAGCATGACAGAGTGTTGTATAAGATCAAGGTAGAACACAACATTCCAAGCACCTCTTTGATTTCACATACAGAATTAAAGAAACTTGTAAGCAATGAAGCTAGGACCCAAGCTTGTTTGGTCCTTAGCACCGATGTAATTGATTCAGATAATACAAAACATGTTTCTTATGTCTTGTCATTTATTCCACGTGAAGTGTATATTAAATTCAGTGAATTAATGAAGGAATTTAAGGATGTGTTCCCTAAGGAACTTCCACGGCTTGCCACCCTCTTGTGGAAGCATTGATCATAGAATAGATCTACTTGCGGGAACGAAGCCAAAATCCTAAAACCCGTACTGACTCCCCTATGTCCAGAATTTGGAGGTTGAGAAACAGATCAAGGAATATCTAGAAAAAGGGTTTATTAGGCCAAGCGAGTCCCCTTGGCGTTGTGCATGGACTATAGGGCATTGAACAATTCGACAATAAAAAATAAGTATCCCATGCCGGTGGTTGAAGATCTTAAAGGGAGATAAAATCTTTCCAAAGATTGACTTACGCCAAAGATATCATCAGGTTAGAATTAAAGCTGATGATATTCCTAAGACAACCTTTCAAACTAAGTATGGTCATTATGAGTTTTTGGTAATACCGTTCAGGTTAACAAATGCACCCACAACGTTTATGAGCTTGATGAATCAAGTCTTGCAACCATACTTAGAAAATTTTGTAGTAGATTTTTTAGATGACATATTGATCTACATTATAGATTATGAAAGTCATCTAGAACATCTGGAAAAAGTTTTTAAACTTCTTCGCGATAATCAACTTTACAATAAAGAGTCAAAATGTGATTTCTTTACCCAGGAAGTAAAGTGTTTAGGTCATATTATTTCTGCGGAAGGAATCAAAGTAGACCCGGATAAGGTCAAAGTGATTCTTGAATGGCTTAAGCCCAAGAGAGTTCGAGAATTACAAAGTTTTCTACGATTGGCAGGATATTATCAGAAGTTTGTGGCAGGGTATGCCAATATAGTAGTACCTTTGACAGATAAGCTCAAAGGGAAGCATCAAAAGATTAATTGGATAGAAGAGCAAGCACAAAGTTTTTAGGAACTTAAACTTGCTTTAGTGTCGGCCCCTGTTCTACAAATAGTACACCTGAATAAACCTTCCCAATTAGAAACAGATGAAATGTCATCTGCACTAGGAGCAGTACTAAGCGAAGAAGGTCGACCAATAGCTTTTGAAAGGCTTTGATTCAGTCTCGCTTGTACTTGATCGATTGACTAAAATTGCTTAGTTTATTCCAGGCAAGACTACATATAAGACTCTAGAACTTGCAAAAATATTTATAAATCAGCTTTACAAACTCTTAGGTCTTCTAGTAGACAATTCTTGATCAGGATGCTTCATTTACAAGTCATTTTTGGGGAGCAATCTTTAGGATACTTGAAACTAAACTAATTTTAAGTATGGCGGAACAGCCCTAGACGGATGGACATACCGAGAAAGTCAATCAAATTTTGGAAGACATACTCAGAGCTTATGTTACTTCCAAACAAACTGATTGGGAAGACTATTTAACCTTAGCTAAATTTGCCTATAACAGTGCCAAGAATTCATCAATTGAATTTATTCCATTCATGTTGATGTATGGGTTCCAGCCTAGGTCTCCATATGCAGTTGTACTTCAAAATGAAGGAGTTCAAGGAGCTCAAGAATTCCTTCAAGATATGAACTTTAAGTTAAAGATAGCTAGATAAAACTTAAATAAAGCTCAAGATTGTGCAAAAGCTTATGTCGATCCTAAGCGAAGAGATATTACTTTTCTGGCTGGCGATCAAGTTTATCTTCATGTCCTTGAAAGGTTGGAAAAGTTTAAGACTGGTCAATGCGCCAAGTTGTCGCCTATATATTGCGGTACTTTTCCAATCATTAGAAAATTTGGCTTATGGGCTTATGAATTACAACTTCCCGAAGATAGTTGGATTCATCTAGTGTTCCATGTTAGCTGACTTAGGAAAAGTCTAACAGATTCAGATAATCTGGTTGGACAACAAGTTATTTTTCCACTTCGTGTAAGTGAAACAGTTCCTCATGAACCTGAAAGGATACTTCACACCCGAGATAAACATACAAGGAGTCATTTGTACGAAGAGTGCTTAGTAAAATGGAAGGATGGAAATCATGGAAATTCAACATGGGAAAAAGTTTCTACAATCCAGTGAAAGATAAATCCCCATGGGAAAAAGTCAACGAAAGATAAAGATTTCTAATTTCAAGTTCTAAGTGGATTACTGAATAAATGAATGCTCATTTTCTTCCGGTATTAGAACATGAGGCTCAGGGGTTGCCTACGGATACTATATATAGCTTTACTTTCTAAGACAAAAATCTCTCCCAAGGAAGGAAGAATGTAATGAAGTAAGTCTATGGTCTTAGGATCTGAATGCTTCAAACAGATCAGAAATCGGACACCGTTTGGTCACTTGTTTGTAGGACCAAAGATCTCAAGAATAGACTCAAGAATAATTTCATGTGCTCTCATATTCAAGTGATCCACTTAGCCTAGTGGTTAAGTCTCATGGTTGTGAAGAAGGAGGTCTTGGGTTCAACCCTCATGGGGAGCATGGGGAAAGAGCTTTGCCTAAGAAGCTCTAGAGCCTTCTAACTCAAGTTAACATGAGTTAACTTGAGACTTCAGAGACTTAACTCGAATGGCGAGTACAACTATCACTAGTGGACTCTAGTGGAAGGTACTAAAGCAGTGGACGAGATCACTTCATCCACTAGTGGACTCTAGTGGAAGGTATCAAAGGAGTAGAGGAGATTGCACATGCACTTGTGGACTTTAGATACATTTGTCGTCCTCGTTGATTCAAGTAGCTATATATAGAGGCATATGGCTAGGAAGTGAGTACACATTCATTCGAGAGCTGGTATTGTGGAAACTCTGTTGAAGTCCATTTCGTGCATCGATGAGGTTTTATGTTTTGAGTAGAGGGTTTCCCTTGCATATCCAAACCTACCTCACTCCATGAGGTACTCTATTTTGCATTGGTCATTGAGCATGTGTCTTGAATATTTTTTGCTTGGGTTGTTGTTCTTGCTTTTTTGGGACCATCTTTAAAAAGAGAAGGAAGTTCCATGGTGGCTTCCACAACTCCTTTATGAGTGACCTTCTTCTGCACCATGAAACTTTGGACAAGAAGAGCATCATTATCTTCATGGGCCTTCTTGGAAGGACCAAGCATGGGTTCCTTTCCTAGTTCCCTGAGTGCTTGATTTTCTAACTCTATTGTGATGTGATTTTGATTTAGCAAGACTTGAAGAAGTTCACTTCTTAGATTCAGGTTGACTTCATGATCATAGATCCAATCTTGACACAAGACAAGAGGTTCAGTGACATCCTTTTCTTGGCACACTAGCAGCTTTATTGTCATTAAAACATCGTGAAGATAGATGGGAAGCTCCACCTTGCCCACACAAGGGGTTCACAAACCTCCCAATCCTATGAGATGTGCTTCTATAGGATTGATACTTATGTGCAATTTTTGACAGTAAGAAAGTCTAACTGCACTAGTGGATACATGTGAGTCAATCAAGGCCCTTGCAGCCCTTGCACTCTTTCCTTGTCCTACTTCTAGGATCACAAAAGGATGTCCATCAATAATTCCAAGGAATTTACACGTGATGCTTGGCACATGGCCATGTGATATCTTCGTGCATCATAAGCATCTGACCTAGGTTGATCTCTACCCTGTGTCCTCAATTTCATTTATTGGATGCATTCTAAGGCTTTTGCTTGTGCTTCTTCTTGTTTCTTACGTTTCTTAGTAGTGATTAGTCGATTAAGCATTTTGTCTATGAGAGGTTCTACATATAATTTGACTTTGCATCCACTGATGTAACTAGGTAGGATATCACCTTCTAGAGTGCTTAATTGGACAACTTCACTTGTTGATATTCTATTAATTATCATGTGTCCATAGCCACACTTCTCTAATTTTTGTGCATGTTGCTTCAAGGTGTATACTAGGACTAAATCTCTTGCATTCAAGCCTTTATCCATCATCAAAATTCATGCACACTCCTAGGGTTCCTGACTTACTTGCTGCTAAAAGGGTAATCACATATCTCAAGGGTACTTTAAATGAAGGTGTTTTTTATCTATTGAAGACGATTTGCAAGTGAAAGCATATACAAAATTTGGTTTAGTTCCAAAGAAGATACAAGAAGTACAAGTGGATGTGCAATAATACTTGGCAAGAAGCTCATCCCATTGATTGCAAAGAGACAACCTAGAGCTACCCTATCTTCAACCAAAGCTGAATACAGAGCATTAGGATAAGTTACATGTGAGATTATGTGGCTTAAGAAACTCATGATTGAATTGAATTTGGAGGTGAATGAGTTCACAATCATGTGTTACAAGATCATTATTGTGTACCTATTTTCCAATCCTATATTGTTCTATGCTAGGAGCAATAATATTAATGTCCATTATCAATACATCAAAGAAAAAGTGTTGGCTAAGGAGGTTTAGGTTCAAAACATAAGTACCAAGGATCAGTGTGCAAACATGTTCACTGAGGCATTATACTCAATCAAGCTAATAAAACTTAAGAGAGCCATTGGATTGATGGAGCTAGGTTGAAGACTTGATGATTGAAACTTGAGGGGTAGTGTTGAAAACCAAGCTCAAACCTTAGGAACTTATGGACCCATTGGATGGATGACACTTAGAGAAATGTGAAGGAAGAATTTAAGGACAAGAACATGCACTGAAATTTTAGTTTGAAATTTCCCTCCCAATAATCAATTATCACCTATCACACTTAGGTGTGATAAAGCCTACAATTTGGAAAAGGCTCCTATCATTTAAGGAATATTTTCAATTTCCTATATACACAAAATATACCTCAAACTCATAGCATCCAATGTTTGTTATCTCTCATATAATTCACATAAGCTAGTAGACCCCTTCCAAAGCAAGCCCTCTGCTTGCTTGAGGATTTTATTTATACTTTTAGTTTCCATATATCTCTTATAGATTTTTTTGTGTAGGAGCTAGTTAGCTCTAAGTGTTTAGCACAGCTTCCTTATCATTTTGTACCCATTTAGCTACTAATATCCTATGATGTTTGCTTGAAGCTCAAGTTTGAACTCTACAAATTCTAAGGGAAATTGATTCAAAAGTGAACAATGGTCTTTGTATGCATACCTAATGAAGGTGAAAAATAGTCTATCTTGGAGGCATTGTTTCTCACAATGGCAGAAAGTATTTTGAGTGTGGTAACTTGCATTACGAATTTTCTATGGTCTAATAATTTGAATGTACAATATCTCTTTGGTTCATTCTCTAGGACATTAGAGAAGCACCATTTTTGAGGGAATAGAGGTATCTCTAAACATACTTATGAGGTCATCTATGATTCAAGCTACATAGGGAAAGTCTATATTCTTCTATCAGCTATGACATTACACACATAGTGATGTTATGCTAGATGATTCTCATAAGCATAAGTTCTTTAATGATGGAGTTTATTGATGGGAGTATATACACCTTCCTTGTGTAGCCTTGAAGCATACAAGGCCTCACATATATACTCAAAGATAGCCTTCTTCACTCAAACTTAGGGATCTCTAAACCTTTCAGGAGTGACCTTCAAGAGATTCTAAATGCACAAATAATATAAGAGCTTCTATAGAGACCAAGATCATCCACCACCCCTTTTATTTGGTACTCTTTGTTAGAGTTTCCTTTTATTAAAATAATGGTTGCAGATATTATCCCTAGAGGAATCTAGCACTAACTACAATTTCTAGACTTTTAAAAAACTCATTATCATTTATGTAAATCAAATCCTTTGCATATAGTTAAATTGGTAGGTTTACTACATCCTAAAAGATTCATTTTCTACTCCAAGAGTCACTCTTAGCCATCTAGAAAATGGATTAAATGTAAGCTTACTCTTTTCATACCTCTAAGCTTGATCATGGTGATACAAAAGACATGGATCTATGAGTAGTTAATAGAGTGCTCAAGCAACCATCTTTAGAATGTCCTGATCATATTCATAATGATGAGATATATTATTTACCATGAAGATTGAAGTTTGAATATTATGTTAGATGTGATAAATCCTATACTTTGGAAATGGCTCCCTACCATTTAAGGAATATTTTGAATTTTGTATATACACAGAATATACCTCGAGTTCAATAAGCTAGTAGATCCCTTCCAAAGCAAGCCCTCTACTTGCTTGAGGATTTTCATTATACTTTGAGTTTCCATATCTCTCTCATAGACTTTTGTGTGTAGGAGCTAGTTATTTCTAAGCGATGAGTAGAGCTTCCTTATCATTTTGTACCCATTTAGCTACCATTATCTTTTGATGTTTGCTTGAAGCTTAAGTCAGAATGCCAAAAATTCCAAGGGAAATTGATTGAAGAGTGAACAATGGTCTTTGTATGCATACCTAATGAAAGAGACAAATAGTCTACCTTGGAGGCATTATTTCCAATAATGGCAGAAAATATTTTGAGTGTGGTAAATTCCATTAGGAATTTTCTATGGTCTACTACCTTGAGTATATGAAATATCCTTGGTTCACTCTCTAGGACATTTGAGAAGGACAATTTTCGAGGGAATAGAGGTACCTCTAAACATACCTATGAGGTCGTCAATGATTCAAGCTACATAGGGAAAGTGTACATTCTTCTAGTAGCTATGCCATTTGATTCGTCATCTACCATGAACTTTGAACTTTGAACATTATCTTAGGTGTGATAAATCCTAAAATTTGGAAAAGGCTCCCTATCATTTAATAAATATTTTGAATTTCCTATGAACAAAGCATATACTTCAAGCTTGTAGGATCCCATGTGTGTTATCTCTCATATATTTTGAATAAGCTATTGGACCCCTTCCAAAGCAAGCCCTCTAGTTGCTTGAGGGTTTTTATTATACTTTGAGTTTCCATATCTCTGTCATAGATTTTTGTATGTAGGAGCTACTTAGCTCTAAGTGATGAGTAGAGATTCCTCATCATTTTGTATGCATTTAGCTACCATTATCTTTTGATGTTTGCTTGAAGCTAAAGTCTTAACTCTGCAAACTCTTACGGAAATTGATTGAAGATTGAACAATGGTCTTTGTGTGCATACCTAATGAAGGTGGCAAATAGTCTATCTTGGAGGCATTGGTCTCATAGTGGTAAGAGATATTTTGAGTGTGGTAACTTGCATTAGGAATTCTCTATGGTCTAGTTCTTTGAGTGTACAAAATCTCTTTGGTTAGTTCTCTAGGACATTTAAGAAGCAAATTTTTTGAGCGAATAGAGGTATCTTCAAACATACTTGTGAGGTCATCTATGATTCAAAATACATAAAAAAAGTCTAATTCTTCCATCAGCTATGCCATTACTCACATAGTGATGTTATGCTAGATGATTCTTATAAGGATAAGTCCTTGAACCATGGACCTTATTGATGGGAGAATGTACACCTTCCTTGTGTAGCCTTGTAGCATAAAAGGCCTCACATGTAACCTCAACAATAGCCTTGTTCATCAAAAGTTAGGGATCTCTAAACTCTTGAGGACTGACCTTCAAGAGCTTTTGGATGCACAAACAATATAAGAGCTTCTACAAAGACCAAGCTCATCTACCACCCATTTTTCTTGCTACTCTTTGTTAGGATTTTCTTTCATTTAAATGTAGGTTCTAGATATGATCCCTAGAGAAATGTAGCTTTAACTACAATTTCTAGACTTTTCAAAAACTCATACTCATTTCTTCAAATCAAATACTTAGCATATAAGTCAATTTTTAGGTTTATTACATCCTAAAAGCTCCATTTTTTGCTGGAGGAGTCACCCTTGGCCATCTACAAAATGGATTAAATGATATCTTACTCTGTTCATACCACTAAGCTTGATCATGGTGATACAAAAAACACGGATCTATGAGTAGAATGTCCACGCAACCCATGTCTAGAATGTCCTCATCACATTCATCATCATGAGATTCATTATCTACCATGAAGTTTGAACACATAAGGTGAGACATGTAAAAGATAATAAATAGTTTCATAAGAAAATTTCGAACAAGCGAAAAGAGTTAATGGTAGATAAGAGGAATGTGATGTAAAATTCTTCAAAGAGTGTTATACACGAATGGCTCTAGCCACCCATGCACTACCACGTTTGATCTTAGATAAACATATTGGTGAAACATCAGTGAATGGATTTTTCTAGTAGAAATACCATTGCTTGTTTCGACCCAAAATAAATTCATATTTTCCATGATGTTATTTTTGGAGATGGTGAATCTCTATACAAAGTGGTGTTTAGATGGTTCATCTATATATGAAGAGATGTTTAAGATGGCTCATTATGTCAAGTTTTTGATAGAATGTGGCCTTGCATTTCCTTGAGTTCATACTCACATGAAAGATTATATACTTGTGTCCAGATTTTGGTATAGGTTATAATTCTTTATTCCAATTGTTGATTCTATGTGGGATCCCAAATGATGATCCAACATTATCAATGAAAATAATGGCATTGTATCACTTGGCAGACTCGGTTGCACTACAACATATCAGCCGTATATCGAGGCTTTTATCGAGGAAATTGAATGGGCGTGTTTTTGCACTGACATCAGTGTAAGTGCGGGTGTAGGCATTGGAACAAAAACGATGGGATAGGCATCGGTATGAGCACCAACAATACCAATGCTCATAGCGATGCCTATATCGATGAGTGCTGGGTGTACCGTCGTGCATACCGATAACCATCCTTGGAGTACCATTGCTCATACTGATGACCATATCTGTAAATTTGTTTTGGGTAGAGTGTGTTGTCTTTTGCTACAACGACATTACCATGATGTTGTTTAGCAAAAGACAATACACTCTGCCCAAAAGAAAACGGAGCACATGTGATGTGTACTCTAATGGCAACTAGAATATGATTTCATAAAGCAAAATACTATCAAAAAGAAAAGAGATGATCAGAATGAATCATGAACTATGAACCATGTACAAAAAAAGTTATATATTTCATAAATGAAGCATGTAGAAGAGTGTGGCAAACCATTGTCATATATGAGGCAAATACAAAATGTGGCAAAACATTGCCGTATAAATCAAATATAAAATTCTAGTGCACCACTGCCATATATGAGTCAAATACAAAATTGTGGCACACCACTGTCATACACATGCATAGAAGGATCGAAACATCCATATCCACAGTCTTGCAACAAACAACATTCATGAAATGAGATAAATTCACATGAGATTTACAAAAAACGAGTAAAAAGGACCATGCAACGATTGCACTATGTCCCTCCAAGTCCTCCAATAGTGCAATCAATCCATGATGATATCCATAAGCCTCCTCCATTCGTGTTGGATGATGACCCATTGATAGCTCTTGCAAAAAATATACAAAAAACTAGAACATACATGACATGGTTAACACAAACAAAGTCAATAAACTATACCTTTATACCCTGAAACATCACCTTTCCAATCACATCCATCATTGGAGCTCCATCATGGATACTATACACCTTGGAGTCATCATGGTCATGACCACCCTAATGTGTATGTAGTGTTCAATGTGGTGTACCACGTGGTGTACCTACATCTGACGTACTCGCTCTAGGAGTAGGAGTGGGCGACACAACATCCCTCCCACTGCCTTCACAATAGTTGCCTCCTCTAGAGCTACTTGTAGATCCACTCTTAGAGCCATTGCTCTAGAGCGTGACCTCAACCTACGGGATGGGCCAGCATCTATATCGTGTTGAGGTCTCGAAATACATGTCTACTACTAGAGCCACTAAGGGATGGCTAAGAAGATGGTCGTGGTGGAGTCATAAAGCTAGGAGACATACCTCTGGTGCGAGTAGCATGGCCCACATGAGTGAGGCGGATAGGAGTGACACCAGCAAGAATGAGGCTAGCAGGAGTAAGGCTAGCTAGAGTGAGGTGGGCAGGAGTGAGGCTGAGTAGACTGCTACCACAAGCAATCTAGTATTGTGACGCACCGGCCATATATGCGGGAGGTACATGAGATATGAACTCTAAGAACTGTTCCTCTATCATGGAATGTGGAGTGATTGGATTACTGTCTCCCATCGTGTTTGTAACAAAAGAACTCAAGTAATTATCAGATCATAATAAAGCTAATATAGAGAAATAGTAGTGTACAAAAGAACATAGCAAAATAATAAACAAAAATTGGTACGTACAAGTGTTTGATCCAAAAATCCTCTGTTCTATCATCCTCTTGGAGATCCCATGCACAAAGAATATCTATCTCTATATTGGCAACTTCTAAATCTCTTGGTATGCTAGCTTCATCTTGATCATCATCTGTTGCTTCATCGTGTATCTCATGTTCTTCAAGGACCTCTTGTTCTCAGACAATAATCTCTTCCTCTTCGACTATCAAATAAATCTTAGAGTCCACTATAGATGGACTTTCTTCTACATCTATGTTCTCACAAATTTTTCTTCTAAATAGGGAGACTTGTAAAACAAATAGCCGTTCTTGTTCATTCAAATCTCTTATAAGAACAACTTGCCCATAGTGTTGGGGAAGTACAAATGTATCTCTTTCATCCGTCCATAATTTTGTGGAGTCAACTTGAAGCAAACCACTTTTATCCCGCCTCACTATTGCTTTTCTTCCAAAGGTGGATACTTTGAACCATTTCATATAAAAAAAATAATAATCAAACTTGCTAAAGGATAGCTTCAAGATAACTTGAGTCACTCCACAATAAACTAGGTGGCCTTCTTGAGCATTATCATCTCTTGCACTCCCTCTACTTTTTTTATTTTTCTTATTAAACTTAAAAACCCATAATCCTAAAGACTAAAAGCTGAAATATATATGGATTTAAATATGTACTTTAATATTTTTATTTTCTTTTTTCTTATTCAGACTAAAACCTAAATACCTAAACACCTAAAAAAACCAAAAACCCTAATCGTAAAGACCTAGACCTAAAACATGTATATGTGTATATGCATGTGTATATGTATGTGTATGTGTACATATATTATGTGTGTATTTGTGTATATGTGTGTATGGATGTGTAAACAGTAAAAAAACCCTTATCTATTTATATATATATAATTTCATAAAAAAACTCTAAAATCCTATATATATATATATATATATATATATATATATATATATATATATATATATATATATATATATATATATATATATATATATATATATATATATATATATATATATATATATATGTATGTGTGTGTGTGTGTATGTGTGTGTGTATGCATGTGCGTATTTATCTATAATAAAGGCCTATATTTTTATATGTATTATGTATATATATACTAAAGACCTATTTTTTATATATTTAATTATATATATGTGAGTGTGTGTGTTTGTAATATGTGAAAATCCTAAACTCCTATTTTTGATATAAATTAAAAATCCTAAAGGCCTGTTTTCTATATATCATAAAAAGCGTAAAAGTCCTAAAATCCTAATGCTATATATATATATATATATATATATATATATATATATATATATATATATATATATATATATATATATATATATATATATATATATATATATATATATATATATATATGTATGTATGTATATAAATTATATGCATGTACAATATATATTTATATATATATGTATTATATATGTGTATATGTGTTTATGCATGTATAAACAACTTAAAAACCCTAATTCCTTTTTATATATATTTTATTATATATTATATTTTTTCCTTAATTTTTATAAATATATGTTTATATATGTTAATTTTAATCTAAAAATCTATCTCTTATAAAATTAATTATATATATTTAATTTGATTAAAAACCTTAAAATCATATTTTTACATATTTAACTTGAAAAAAAACCTTAAAATCCTATTTTTATATATTTAATTATATATATTTAATTTGATAAAAAAGCATAAAATCCTATTTTTATATATTCAATTATATATATTTAATTCATTTATTTAAAACACTAGCTCTTTTCATATTTATTTATCTATACAATTATCCTATTCTTTATATATTTTTATTTATATATTCTAGTTTTTTATTTTTTCTTTGTTTTGTTTTATACAAATTTAATTGAATTTTATGTATGTAAAAACCATAAAATGCTAATCCTAAAGACCTAGACCTAAAATATGTATATGTATGTATGCATGTGTGTATACATGTTTATATGTATATATACTATATCTGTATGTGTGTATATATGTTATCCATGTGTAAAAACCCTAAAACCCTAATCGCAAAGACCTAGACCTGTGTATGTGTATGTGTATATATATTTAATTTTATAAAAAAACTTAAAATCCTATTTTTATAGATTTAATTATATATATTTAATTACATATATTTGATTTATTTATTTAAAGCACTAGCTCTATTCATATTTATTTATCTATACAATTATCCTATTTTTTTATATATTTATATATTTTGATTTTTTTCCTTAATTTTTTCTTTATTTTTTCTATATATATTTAATTGAATTATATGCATGTAAAAGCCCTAATACCCTAGTCCTAAAGACCTACACCTAAAATATCTATATGTATGTATGCATGTGTATATATATGTGTATGTCTCTCTCTCTCTCTCTCTCTATATATATATATATATATATATATATATATATATATATATATATATATATATATATATATATATATATATATAGTTGGAGATTCACTCACTAATTAGGCATAAGGGCATAAAGATGAAGAGAAGCAAAAACAAAGCATTCACAAAAATCAAAGCCTTAGTGAAGGGACATTGTAATATATAGTGTAGAAACTTCCAGAATTACGAGTTGTTTGAATCTCGGATCAAAAGTGTATATAAGAGAGTTGAGAGAGTGCTTAGATAGACACAGATACATAGAATATAGATGAATATGTAGTAGACGCAAGAGTGCGTACGTAGACATGAATAACAGAACCTAAAATGTCGGGTATTCATCTGAGAGAGATGGTAAGGAAGAAGTACTCAACATAGGAGAGTTTTCCATGGCTATGAGCAAAATGAGGCCAAGCCAATTTTTGTACACATCTTCTCTAATAGAAAACACATACTTATGTGGAAAGATCTGAGCGCATTTTTCTTGTCTGAAGAAATCTAAGTGATTTCATGTTACTGTGAAAGTTAGTTTAAGAGTCATAGTTTTTCAGTAAACATTTTCTGGTACTTCTACAAGTTAGATCTCGCAGTACAATGTAAAGTTTTCCATGAGTGATAGCTCATCTTGAAGCTAGGAGTCTGAACTACAAACTGATCAAAGAATTTTGTGAAAGGGGATATGTACGCATAGTACTAAGTCTGACCGTAAAGACATCCAGAACTGGTGAAGATTTTTCTCAAACTTGAGATAGAGTTCATTTACTAAAGGAAGCTCAGGTATTACTTCCTTACTTCATCTATAGTCATTTGAAGTAATTACAAACAAGATTACAGTTGATTCCGGTAACATTCCGGTACAATTCCGGTAACCTTCCAATAACAGTCTGGTGAAGTTCCGGTGGTATTTCGGTGAGTTCAAAACACAGTTTCTTGGCACAGTTAAGTGATAAAAAGATTATCTAACAGTAAGCAAGCGCAAAATCATAATGTCTAAAGTAAGTCAATTCAGAATTAAAGTCTGAAGAAAAGGCAAAGTTTTTGTAAAGTGAATTCTCAGAATTTACTTAATATAGTAGTAAAGTTTTCAGGTTGCTAAGCTACTGATGATTATAGAGGTGTTCTAACATCACTTTAGCTTAGTTCTAGTTGAGGCGTGGCAATTTTCCGCAGTCTTGTTAGTGAACAAGCTTTTGCTGCAACATCACATAACCTCAACAAGTGGTACCAGAGCAAAAAAGGTTCTGAAGAGAAGAAAAAGGTTCTCAAGAGTAAACGGAAGTAAACATACAAAAGAAATTGAAGAATTCTCATAAAGAAAGGTGAAAGCTGAGGAGATCAACAACAAACGGCATCAGAGAAACAATCCGAAGTTATACTCAAGGGTAAAGGTTTATAAAAGGTAAAATTCTTTAACGTTATACTCACCGGCAGTAACGGAAACAAGAAGATTATGGGAGATCACATTTCTATTGACAAATTGGACAGAGATAACTATCCCACATGGGTAATGCGAATGGAAGGCTTAGTTATGAGTAAGGACTTAATGATATATGTGACAGGAGAAGAAAAGAAGCCTACTTTTGAAGACGATAGTCAACCGAAAAAAGAAGAGTTAGAAGCCTTGAAGCTGTGGCAGAAGAAAGATGCAACGGCAAGAGCGTATATCTACAATACCACTACAGATCATCTACTACCACACATTAGAGGTCTGGAGAAAGCGGAAGACAGATGGAGTGCATTGGAAGATCATTTTCAAAACACTACCAAAGCTAGGAAGGCTAGCTTATGGTCAGAATTTACAACGTTCAAGAAAAAGCAAAGTCAAAGCATTAGTGATTATGTCACTAAAATGAAGGATTTGGCAGACAGTCTTGGATCTATTGATGAGGATATCGAAGATCACACGTTAATAGCACAAATGCTTGCAGGATTGAGAGGAGATGAAAGGTGGAAACCTTTCATACTCTCAAGTGAACTTTCATTAAATCACTTTGTACTAGATTTAAATCAGTTGCTTGGACTAATGCTAACATTTGAGCAAGATTTGAAGACACATGGAGATAAAGGACATAGTTCTGCTATGTATGCAAAGAGTAAGAAGAAAGGTGACAAAGGAAAAGAAAAAGATGAAGAAGAGATGACTACTCAAGCAAATTATGCAAGAGGAAGAGGTAATTTTAGAAGTAAAAGTAGAGGTTATACAAAAGGAAGAGGTAATCAGAATAACAACAAGAAGTCTTGCTGGATTTGTGGATTAAGCAATCATTTGGCTCATGATTGCTGGCATAATTCTCAAGGATCAAGTCAGAATCAGAATAATAATAGTAGAGGCAGAAGCAGAAGATATCAAAGACGAAGAAAAAGCCAAAGAGGCGGATATGGTAGAGGTGGAGCAAGAAGTTGGGGATAGAATCAGTCTCACAACACTACCTACTACAACTATGCAATTGATACATAGAATGACAATCATACGACATTGATGATGAATTCGATAAGCATGTCAGAGAATGAAGATCTCAAGGTATTCTATATTGACTCTGGTTGTTCAAATCATTTTTCAAGAAATATAGAATTGTTATCAGAACTGGAAGGAGGTATTTCAAATCATATAGTACAAACAGTGATAACACAAAACATAATGTACGGTCAATTGGACAAGTAAAATGTAAGAATGGAACTGACCTACTAACAAATGTTTTGTATGTTCCAACAATCCCAAAGAATCTGATCAGCGTGGGACAGATAGTAGAAAAATGTTTTCAAGTCAGGTTTACAAATGAAGGAGTATTTGTTGAAGATCCAGAAAATGGATATAAGCAAATTGTCTATGGTAAAAAGGAAGGTAGACTGTTTACTCTTAAAGTACAAGGGAATGCTGGTCAAGCTTTGATCACACATGGTGATAAAGCATTTACAGAATTAGACCTCTGGCATAAGAGGTTAGGACACTTTAATGAAAAAGGAATCAAAACTATGGTGGAAAGTCAATGTGTAAGAGGATTATGGAATATGAAGAATCAACATATGATTCACAAATGTGAAGCCTATCAGATGGGAAAAGCCCACAGGTTACCATTTCAGAAAAATGGTTACAAACACGATGGTGTGCTAGAGCTCATACATACAGATGTATGGGGACCGACAAAAGAAGGATCTATCAGCGGTTCAAGGTGTTACGTTGTTTTTATTGATGATGCAACAAGATGGATAACTCTTTATGTTTTGAAAGAAAAGTCAGAAGTATTTGAAGCTTTCAGACATTTTCATGCATATGCTGAAAGACTTACATGACAAAAACTCAAAAGACTAAGGTCTGATGCAGGAGGAGAATATTTTTCTCAAGAATTTAATGATTATCTCTGGAATGTAGGTATCAAAAGAGAAATAACTTGCAGGCATACACCGCAATAAAATGGAGTAGTAGAAAGGAGAAACTGAACTCTAGTTGAGTTTGCAAGAGCAATGTTAAAGGAGAAGAATTGTCCAAACTATCTTTGGGCTGAGGCTGTAAATGCAGCCACATATCTTGTTAACAGATTACCATGTGCAGCTTTAAATGGTATGACTCCTTATGAAGCTTGGTGGGGTAAGAAGCCAACACTTGATCACTGCAAAGTGTTTGGATCAGTGGCTTATGCTTACATACCATCACAACTTAGACATAAGCTTGAACCAAAAGCTAAAAAATATGTGTTCTTCAGATATGATGAAAAGCAGATGGGTTATAGGTTATGGAGTCCGTTAACAAAACAGTTTACTGTTTCCAGAGATGTGACATTTGATGAAGAGAAGAGTTGCTATGCAGATAAAGAGCATAACGATGAAACATTTGAAGAAGAGGTAAGAAGAATTGAAAAAGGTAAATCACATATGCAGGTGAATGGAGATGAAAATCATATGCAGGCAAGTACATCCAGGATCAGATCAACTATGAGAAATGAAGATGCACCGAGATTTGATGAAGAAGTGTATTCAGATATACATGAAGAGTATGAACGAATAGGTCAAACAGAGTAAGGAAACAACCAACAAGGTATTCTTATTATACTTCTTATTTGACTCAGAAAAACTATGCTTACTTAGTAAAGGAAGATGAAGAACCTCAGAATTACAGTGAAGCAAAAGGTAAGGAACAATGGGAAGAAGCAATGAAGGAGGAGTTCAATGTGCTGGAAGAGAACAACACTTGGGAACTTGTTCCAAAACCAAATGGTAAGAAAGTGATTGGAAATAAATGGGTTTACAAAGTTAAGAAACTTGCAGATGGAAGAATAGCCAGATACAAAGCTAGACTGGTAGGCAAAGGCTATGCTCAGACGCATGGCATAGATTATGATGAGACATTCCGTCCGGTGGCAAAGATGTCAACCATAAGGACATTGATTGCTATAGCATCATCAAAAGGATGGAAGCTAAGTCAATTGGATATAAAGAATGCATTTCTAAATGGATATATATCAGATGAAGTCTACATGGAACAACCTGAAGGGTTTGTAAGTTCCAATTACCCAAATCATGTTTGCAGATTAAGAAGAGCACTCTATGGATTAACGCAAGCTCCCAGATCTTGGAATTACAGACTTGTAAAGTATCTCAATGACATTGGATACCAAAGTTCAAAGGCAGATGCGAGTCTACTCATTAAGAGAACAGAAGAAGGTATGATCTACATTTGTATTTATGTAGATGACATTATAATCACAGGTACCTCAGATGAAGGAATCAAGGAGGTAAAAAGATTTCTTGAAAAAGAGTTCAAGATCAGTGATCTAGGAAAGTTATCATACTTTCTTGGAATGGAAGTAACATATACAGAACATGGTGTATATGTTTCACAAGAAAGGTATCTCCTAAACTTACTGAAGACGTTTAACATGGAGAATTGCAGAGAAACTTCAACACCGCTTGAAGTCAATCATAAACTCAACAAATATGATGGTGCAGAGTTTAAAGATATGAGAAAGTATCAATCGTTAGTGGGAAGCTTGATTTATGCTACGCTAACAAGACCAGATCTTAGTTATGCGGTAGGATTTCTCTCACAATTCATGCATTGTCCGAAGGATCAACATTGGGTTGCAGGACAAAGAGTTCTTGTATATATCAAAAGAACTACTAAGGAAGGATTATATTATCCTTTTACATCAGATATAAAGCTGAGAGCATACAATTACTCAGACTGGGCAGGAAGTCAAGATGACAGAAGGTCAACACATGGGTATATGATATACCTGGAAGATAAGCTTGTAAGCTGGTGTTCAAAGAAGCAGCATACAGTGGCTTTATCGTCAACTGGAGCTGAGTATAAAGGACTTGGAAGCAGCAAAAGAAGTGATATGGATGCAGACCTTGTTCAAAAGCTTGGGTATTGATCAAGGTATACCTATCATACATGGAGACAATATGAGCTCGTTGTATCTTGCAGCAAATCCAATATTTCATGCAAGAACAAAGCACATAGAGATTCAATATCATTTCCTGAGGGAAAAGGTAATGGAGAAGGAGATTGAAATAGTATACACTCCTACAAAAGATCAGATTGCAGATATTCTGACAAAGAGCTTGGATGGAGTAAAGACAAGCAGATTCAAAGAAATGAAAGGAATAAAAGAAAAGAAGAATATATGAAAGATCAGAAGATGCTAATTAGTGATTGAGGGGGAGCTGTTGGAGATTCACAACACTAATTAGGCATAACGGCATAAAGACAAAGAGAAGCAGAAACAAAGCATTCAGAAAAATCAAAGCCTTAGTGAAGGGACAAATTCACGCCTGTAATATACAGCGTAGAAACTTCCAGAATTACGAGTTGTTTGAATCTCGGATCAAAAGTGTATATACGAGAGTTGAGAGAGTGCTTAGATAAGACACAGATATATAGAATATAGATGAATATGTAGTAGATGCAAGAGTGCGTATGTAGAGATGAATAACAGAACCTCAAATGTCGGGTATTCATCTGAGAGAGATGGTAAGGAAGAACTACTCAGCATAGGAGAGTTTTCCATGGCTATGAGCAAAGTGAGGCCAAGGCAATTTTTGTACACATCTTCTCTAATAGAAAACACATACTTATGTGAAAAGATCTGAGCACATTTTTCTTGTCTGAAGAAATCTAAGTGATTTCATGTTACTATGAAAGTTAGTTAATAGTCACAATTTTTCTGTAAACATTTTCCGGTACTTCTGCAAGTTAGATCTCGCAGTATAGTGTAAAGTTTTCCATGAGTGATAGCTCATCTTGAAGCTAGGAGTCTGAACTACAAACTGATCAAAGAATTTTGTGAAACGGGATATGTACGCACAGTACTAAGTCTGACCGTAAAGACATCCAAAACTGGTGAAGTTTTTTCTCAAACTTCAGATAGAGTTCATTTATTGAAGGAAGCTCAGGTATTACTTCCTTACTTCATCTATAGTCATTTGAAGTAATTACGAACAAGATTACAGTTGATTGCGGTAACAGTCTGGTGAAGTTCCGGTGGTAATTCGGTGAGTTCAAAAAACACTTTTTTGGCACAGTTAAGTGATAAAAAGATTATCTAACAGTAAGCAAGCGCAGAATTGTAAAGTCTGAAGTAAGTCAGTTCAGAATTAAAGTCTGAAGAAAAGGTGAAGTTTCTGTAAAGTGACTTCTCTGAATTTACTAAATACAGTAGTAAAGTTTTCAGGTTGCTAAGCTACCGATGATTATAGAGGTGTTCTAACATCACTTTAGCTTAGTTCTAGTTGAGGCGTGGCAATTTTCCGCAGTCTTGTTAGTGAACAAGCTTTTGCCGTGACATCACATAACCTCAGCATATATATATATATATATATATATATATATATATATATATATATATATATATATATATATATATATATATATATATATATATATATATATATATATATATATATATATATATATATGTGTGTGTATGTGTGTGTGTATTATATGTGTATGTGTAAATGTGTAGATATATGTGTGTGTATGTATATATGTATATATATATATATATATATATATATATATATATATATATATATATATATATATATATATATATATATATATACATATACATATACATATATATTTGAAAAAAACCTTAAAATCCTAATTTTATATATTTAATTAAAACACAAGCTATTTTCATATTTATTTATCTATACTGAGATCGTATATGGGTGTGTATATGTGCGCGTGTATATGTGTGTGTGCATGTATGCTTGTGTATATGTGTGTGTATGTATGCATGTGTATGGATGTGTAAACAACCTAAAAAGCTCTAATCCTATTTTTATATATTTAATTTGAATGTGTGTATGTATGTATGCATATGTATGTGTATGCATGTGTGTATATGTGTGTGTGTATGCATGTGTGTACATGTGTGTGTATGTATGTGTGTGTATGTATGCATGTCTCTATATGTGTATGTGTGTGTATGTATGCATGTGTGTATATGTGTGTGTATGTATGTGTGTATGTGTATGTGTGTATATATGTGTGTGTATGTATGCATGTGTATATGTGTGTGTATGTATGCATGTGTGTACATGTGTGTGTGTATGTATGCATGTGTGTACATGTGTGTGTGTGTATGTATGCATGCATGTGTGTATATGTGTGTATGTATTCATGTGTGTATATGTGTGTGTGTATGTATGCATGTGTGTACATGTGTGTGTAGGTATGTGTGTGTGTATGTATGCATGTGTGTATATGTGTATGTGTGTGTATGTATGCATGTGTCTAATGTGTGTGTATGTATGTGTGTGTGTATATGTGTGTGTATGTTTGCATGTGTGTATATGTGTGTGTGTATGTATGCATGTGTACATGTGTGTGTATGTATGCATGTGTGTACATGTGTGTGTGTGCGTATGTATGCATGCATGTGTGTATATGTGTGTATGTATGCATGTGTGTACATGTGTGTACATGTGTGTATGTATGTATGCATATGTTACATGTGTATGTATGTATGTGGGTGTGTATGTATGCATGTGCGTATATGTGTATGTGTGTGTATGTATGCATGTGTGTATATGTGTGTGTATGTATGTGTGTGTATATGTGTGTGTGTATATGTGTGTGTATGTATGCATGTGTGTACACATGTGTGTATGTATGCATGGTTTACATGTGTGTATGTGTATGTATGCATGTGTGTGTTTATGTATGCATGTGTGTGTGTATGTATGCATGTGTGTACATGTGTGTGTATGTATGCATGCATGTGTGTATATGTGTGTATGTATGTATGCATGTGTGTATGTGTGTGTGTGTAGATGCATGTGTGTATGTGTGTGTGTATGTATTTCTATATCTCTCTCTTTATCTCTCTCTCTATCTTTATCTTTTTCATCTCTCTTTATCTCCCTCTCTATCTTTCTCTCTTTCATCTCTCTTTATTTCTCTCTCTATCTTCCTCTCTTTCATCTCTCTTATCTCTCTCTCTATCTTTCTCTCTCTCTCTCTCTCTCTCTCTCTCCTTTCTATCAATAAAGAATAAAACGATCACTTATAGATATGTCCACGTTTTGGATCCTTGTTGTCAAAGTGTAATGTGTGTCGTCTCTCGTTGAGTTCCAAGGAATCGATGTCAAAAAACTTGTACAATAGAGAAACACAAAAGGTAAGAGTACGTGCACCACTTACCAAGATGCGAGATCTAGAGAGAGAGTGTGTAGAGAGAGAGATCTATGTGTGTGTGCACAAGACAATGGAGGTCACAATTGGATTCGCACGTGCAAGTCCAACAAAAGCAAGTAGTACTCAGTGTAAAAGACGTGCAAAATGTTGATTTTTGCTCTCACGTCTCGGTACGTGTACAACACGGCCTCCATGTAGGCATGGGTATAAGCATCGATATGAGCATCGGTAATTTATTGGAAATTACCAATGCTCAAGCTGATGCTTATACCAATGCCTATACCAATGATAATACCAATGCCTATACCGACGGTTGCGAAGCATCCAGACGAACATTTTAAATGGTCATACCGATGGTCAAGTGACATTGGTATACCTAATTACATTTTTCTAGCGTTCATAGCGACACCGGTCGTGACTGTTGGTATGCCCCTCATATGTTGTAGTGTTGTCACAAAAAAATGTGATTGTGCCTCATTGTAGACTTTTTTTCCATCTTCAGTTGCAACGCACATTATGGTGTGTGTCAGGACCAGTTGGCACTCTAATACCTCCTCCACGCCTTGTGAGGTCTTAGCCCGCTCTATGTGTGTGTGTGTGTGTGTGTTGCTCCCCCTTTTGCACAGATTTCTGAGAGTAGGATGTGTGGACGAAAGGGCAACCATGATGGGGCACGTTCTATATGCAAATGCACATTGACCTATTTAGAGAGCATCATAATCCTGATTTACCAAATCACCTTTGAGCGCCAGTGTGCTCCCTATTCGATTTGATGAACTTTCAATTTGGTATTCCTCAAATGTATCTATACAAGAAAGTAGAGATGAAGAAATGAAGACTTCAATTAAAGAACCAAAAAGTAGTCCCTAGTGTAGGAAAGTATTCCACGAATCACTCATCATGGAATAAAGTAAGTCCTACTTCTAGCCAACTTAGTGATGCAAGGGGCAAGGGCAAAGCCAAAATCACATAGATAGAAGAAGATGAAGACTTATCAATTGAGCTAAATATTGATCATTGTGCAGAGAACGTGAAGAGTTCAAAGGTCAATAATAAATATCCAAAGGAATCAAATGGTGAGATAAAAAGTTTTAATAGAGTAAGGTGTTCAGTTGACCGAATTAACCATGATTCATTGATGACTAGACACTATGCATATTTGAGTAAATTTGTTGAGGAACCCACATTCTTTGATGAAACCAATACATGTAGGGAATGTAAAGAGATGATGGTGGAGAAGGTGAAGGATTTGGAGGAAAATCACACTTTGACATTAGTGAAAAGCAAGAAGGATATGAAGGTCATTGGTAACAAGTGAATATACAAGGTTAAGAAGCATAGAGATGGTAGCATTGCTAGGTATAAAGCTAGCCTTGTACCAAAAGGCTTTGCTCATACATATGGAGTAGATTTTTAGGAAACAATTAGCCATGTGGCTAAGATGACTACCATCGCAACAATCATTGCAACTGTAGCAAGTAAGGATTGGGAGATGTATCAACTCTATGTGAAGAATGCTTTTATTAATGGAGATCTAGAGGAGGTAGTATACATACACAATCAATAATGGTTTAAAGGTAAAATCAAGGACAATTATGATTGAAACTTTTAAGATAAAATTGGAAATGATGATGTTTGTAGGTTAAGGAAGGCATTATATGGTCTCAAACAAGCCCCATGGGATGGGATTAAAGGCTTGTAGATACTTGAAAAGTTGTAGATACAATCAAAGCAAAGAAGATTTATCATTATTCTACAAAAGATAAGGTGAGGCATCTATCTACTTATGTGCATATGTAGATGACTTGACTATTATAGGTGATCATGAAAACGACATCAAGGAAATCAAAGAAAGGCTTGAGAAATAGTTCAAGATCTCTAAACTTGGAGATCAAAGATATTCTTAGGTATTGAACTCACATAGAAGGATAATGGTATGTGTCTTATATAGAGCAAGTATATGTTAGATGTGTTGAAGACGTATGGAGTCACATGGTGTAAACAATTGAGATCCAAATGGAAGTGAATATGAAACTAAGATCAATAGAGTGTAATAAAGTTCAACATGCACTCTTATACAGGCCAATAATAGGGTCTTTAAACTATTACGCTCCAATAAGAAAGACTTTACCTAGCATAAAGAGTTGGTGTGCTATCAAAATTTATGCACACACCTAGGGTTCCTAACTTTCTTACTCCTAAAAGGGTAATCCCATATCTCAAGGGTACTTTAAATGAAGGTTTTTTATATCTATTTGAAGATGATTTGCAAGTGAAAGCATATTAAAACTTTGGAATGGTATGAAAGAAGATAGGAGGAGTACAAACGGATACACAATAATGCTTGGCAAGAAGCTCATCTCATGGATTGCAAAGAAACAACTTGCAGTAGCCCTATTTTCAACCAAACCTGAATATAGAGCATTAGGATAAGTTATATGTGAGCTTATGTGGCTTAAGATACTCATGATTGAATTGAATTTGTAGGCGAATGAGTTTGCAATCATGTGTTACAAGATGATTAGTGTGTAGCTATTTTCCAATCCCATGTTCTGTGCTAGGAGAAAGAAAATTGAGGTCCATTACCAATATGGCAAGGACAAAGTGGTTGCTAAGAACGTATAGGTTCAACACATAAGTACCAAGGATCAGTGTGCAGACATGTTCAACGAGGCATTAGACTCAATCAAGCTAATAAAACTAAAGAGAGCTATTGGATTGATGGAGCTAGGTTGAAGACATGATGGTTGAAGCTTGAGGGGTAGTGTTGAAAATGAAGCTGAAACCTTAGGAGCTTATGGACCCATTGGATGGATGACACTTAGAGCAATGTTAAAGAAAAATTCAAACACAACAACATTCACTCAAATTTGAATTTGAAATTTCCCTCACACTATTCAATTATCACCTATCACACTTAGGTGTGATAAATCCTACAATTTGGAAAAGGCTCCTATAATTTAAGGAATCTTTTTAATTTCCTATATACACACAATGTACCTCGAGTTCATAGTATCCCATATGTCTTATCTCTCATATAATTCGAATAAGCTAGTAGACCCCTTACTAAGCAAGCCCTCACCTTGCTTGAGGATATTCAGTATATTTAAGTTTTCATATCTCTCTTATAGATTTTTGTGTTTACGAGCTAGTTAGCCCTAAGTGATGAGTAGAGCTTCCTTATCATTTTGTACCCATTTATCTACTATTATGTTTTGATGTCTTCTTGAAGCTCAAGTCTGAACTCTACAAATTGTAAGAGAAATTGATTCAGGAGTAAACAATGGTCTTACTAAGAGAAATTGATTGAGGAGTAAACAATGGTCTTACTATGCATTCCAAATGAAGGCAACAAATACTGTCTCTTAGAGGCTGTTGGAGTTAGACGTCTGCGGAAGCACGCGAACAGCACAAGGAAGAAGAAGAAGCTTGGAGCACAACACACAAGACTGAATGTATTACTAGAGAATATACAAAGATAAGTAGCCCATTAGGGCAATAGGCGTATATACAAGCCAGGGGAAAAAAACCTCCTAAAGAGGGAAAAAAGTGCCCCGGCGGTCCTAGAGTGTTCACACACATCACTACCTAAATATATCAACAAATCCCCCCTGAGAGTGATGCGGTGAACAAGGAGCTGGCACTCATGTATAAGGAAGTGCCGAGCTATGTGGAAATCACTCCACTAAAGGAAGTAAGCCCAAAGCTTTGCTGAAAGCTTCAAACTTCTCCCTAGGCAGAGCCTTCGTGAAAAGGTCTCCAATGTTCTCCTGCGTGGGCACATATGCCAAGCTGATCTCCCCAGCAGAGAACCTCTCCCTGACATAGTGATAATGCACCTCAATGTGCTTAGTGCGAGCATGGAACACAGGGTTCCTCGCAACTGCCAATGCGCTCTAACTGTCAGTGAAGATGGTGGTGGCAGAAGACTGGCCAACACCCAAATCATCCATAAGGCGTCTGAGCCACACACACTCAACAGTCGCTGTGAAAGCTGCCCTATACTCAGCCTCACAACTGGAAGTGGCCATAGTAGGCTGCTTCTTGCTCAACCAAGATATACATGAGCTACCAAGCATGAAGCAAAAACCACTGGTGGACACACGAGTGTCATAGCAACCAGCCCAATCTGAGTCAGAAAAAGCATGCAAATCTGGCGGCAGTGATCCCCCCTTGGGATAAAACAACCCAAGTAGCCGAGTACCACTCAAGTAGCGAAAGATGCGCTTAACCGCTTTCCAATGCGTGACTCCTGGGCAATGCATAAACCTGCTCATCTGTGAGACAGCAAACTGAATATCTGGCCGAGTAATGCATAAGTAAATCAAGCATCCAACAGCCTGCTGATAGAGAACAGCATCAAATGCATCTCCAGCATCATGAAGACTCAATCGTAAACCTGTCTCCATAGGAGTGGCAATAGGCTTACAGTCTTCAAGGCCAAAACGCTGCAATAATGTGTCAATATATTTCATTTGACACAAAGCCATTCCACCATCAACTTGCATAAACTGAATGCCCAAATAGTGATGCAAATGCCCCAAATCAGACATCTCAAATGAGGCATGCAAATCAGCCTTGAAATCAGCAATATGCTTCTCAAGAGGACCAGTGAGCAGCATGTCGTCTACATAGACAACAATGATCAAAAGCACATCATTAGCACGCTTAACATATAAGGTGCTTTCAGTTGGACTGTTCTCAAAACCATGTGCAATCAGATAGGCATGTATTTTCTCATACCAAGCACGTGGTGCTTGCTTTAAACCATATAACGCCTTCTTCAACCTGCACACCTGGTTTTCATGCCCTTTTTGCACAAAGCCACGGGGCTGAAAAACATACACTTCTTCATGCAAGTCACCATTCAGAAATGCTGTTTTAATGTCCAACTGATGTACATTCCAACCATGATGGGCTGCAAGTGCACAAATGCTCCGAACAGTAGTCATACGGCATGTAGGTGCAAAGGTCTCATCAAAATCAATGCCTCTTTCCTGCGCATAACCCTTTGCAACAAGCCTAGCCTTATACCTGTCAACTGTACCATCAGGTTTACGCTTCAGCTTGTATACCCACTTAGTGCCAATGGCCTTCTTGCCAGGAGGCAAGTCACATAAAGACCATGTACCATTCTTCATTATAGCATCATATTCAGATTGCATAGCAGCCATCCAATTTTCTGAACTTTGTGCTTCATCAAAAGAAACAGGCTCATTCTCATCACAGAGTCTAGATGCAGCCATAACATAGCAATCTGATGCAAAGGAGGTACTATGAGAGCCTAAACGAGTACGATATGACAAAGGTGCATCTAATTTGCTGTCACGCAAAGTCTGCACCAGCCATTTTGGCATAGTTTTTGCCTGTTCAATATCAGCTCTCTCATCAACAAGTGCATCATGTAAATCTGCATCAGAAATGGAATGATCTGCATCATCATATGAAACCTGCAAAGGCTGAGAAGTTGCCTCATTAGGACCAGCACTAGCCTGTCCACCTGTAAAAAGAGGCATCAAAGTATCATACATGTCTTTGGAGCTAACAGATGTCTCCTTAGTACATGAAAGCAATGGCTGAATAGCATCTTCCACAAAGACAACATCACGGCTAACTAGAATGCGTTTAGTCTGTGGATGATACAGACGATAGCCTTTACTTTCAGAACTGTACCCAACAAAAATACATTTTACTGCCTTATCATCCAATTTTCTGCGATGTTGTTCAGGCACTAATGCATATGCCAAACAACCAAAAACACGCAGATGAGCAACAGATGGCTTGCGGTCATGCCAAGCCTCATATGGAGTGATAGACTGCAACGCTTTCATGGGACACCTGTTCAATACATATGCTGCACACATGACAGCCTCAAGCCAGAAACTATGTGGTAAAGCCTGACTTTTGACCATGCACCTCGCCATCTCCATGAGTGACCTGTTCTTTCGTTCAGCAACTCCATTCTGTTGAGGAGGGTGCCCATTTTACATGCTGACAGATTTTCAGCCAAAACCAAAAACTGTTTGAAGCACATGAACACTTCGGACTTTGCTTTGAGTGGATATACCCATGCATGCCTGGAAAAATCATCAATGAAAGTCACGAAGTAAAGGTAATTTCCAAAAGAGGGTGTCTGCATAGGACCACAGACATCACTATGTACAAGCTGCAATTTCTGCATAGCCCGAACTGAACCATCTTTTGGAAAGGAAGAACGCTGCATTTTGCCCAAAATACAGCCTTCACAAACATGTTTTCCAGGTGCCTCAAGTTTGGGCAAAGAGGACACCATTTCAGATTTCTGCAGGCGTAACAAACTAGCAAAATTCAGATGACCAAAGCGTGCATGCCAAAGCTTTGCATCTGACATAGCCTGAGAATCATGAACTGCACATGCCGAATCATTCATAGATTTTTCATAGTCTATGAGCTTATACAGCCCACGACATAAAATGCGAGAAGCAATAATCACATCGCCATTTGAGAGATCATGGACTGTACACCTGTCATCAACGAATTTCACAACCAAGCCAATCTTGGCTAATGCAGAAACTGATAACAGGTTCTTTTTGATCCCTGGCACAAATAAAGCATCTGACAAAGTGAAAGAACTACCATCAGCAGTAGTCAGAATGATCTTACCAACTCCCATAACAGGATAAGAGGAGTTATTGGCGCATGTGACAGTATTCCCTGTAGGGGCAGGCTCGAGTGAAGAGAAGAAACTGCGCTGCGAGGTAATATGTTTGGTTGCCCCATTGTCAAAGTACCAAACATCTGAGTCTACTGCAGACATGCACTGATCATGAGAAGATGGGTCAAAACTGCAGACAGTAGTAAACGCCCATTCTTCTTCCTGCACAAGATTTGCAGACTCTGTTTTTGGTGTAGAGGCCTCTGCAACAACCATTCCAGCCTCTTTCTTCTTTGCCTCTTTAGCAGCCAGTTTTGGACAGTTCTTTATAATATGATCATTTCCTTTACAGTACTTGCAGAACAATTTCTGCTTTTCTGATTTCTTCTCATCTTTATCCTGGTTCTTCGATTGTGCAACATTTGCAGATTTCTGCTTACTAGTAGAAGAGCTCCATTTTCCTTTGCCCTTCTGACTAGCCAGGAAAGCTTGATCTGCAACACGCATAATGGACTTGTTCTGCCTGGACTGATCTTCCTGCAACAGAACAGAGACTAATTCCTCAAATGACAAGGCATTCGGATTGCCTTTCATCATCAATCGAAGAGTAGAGGCAAAACTCTGATATGAATCAGGAAGGCCATTCAGAACGGTCTACACAAGTGAGCTATCTGGTATAACCTCATCAGCAGAAATCAATTGTTCCTTCAGGTCTTTGATCTTTGTAAGAAAACTGTCCATCGAATCACCTTCATTCATGTGCTCACTCTCCAACTGTTTTCAGAGGTAAGCAACACGAGCCTCATTCCTAGCCTGGTACAAAGTGGTAAGTGTATCCCAAGCATCCTTTGCTGTTCTACAAGAGCGAATGTGAGGAATAATGGCACGTTTGACAGGCAAAGCTATCAATGCATGTGCCTGGGCATCTCTGCCATCCCAACGAATCTACTCTGTAGTAGGTGCAACAAAAACAACAGCACGAACAGGAATGTGCGGAATATCATCTTCGACACCATCTTCATCAGCTCCAACACCTGTATTTGCAGTACCTATCGTTATAGGTGTAACAGGACGTCTTTCAACACCCTGCACAATGTTCCACAATCCTTTTGCAACCAGTACATGTCGCATCATATAAGCCCATAATGGGTAGTTAGTACCATCCAACTTATCCTCAACAGCCAACATACGGAATACATCACTGCTTTCAGCCATGGCCGGTGACTAAAATACCTTGATGCAAAAAATTGACTGTATCTCAAAAAGTTGAACAGAACTGCCCAGACGAGTTCTACTAGACCTGTAGCAGACTTTGAGACGCTTAAACTGGCGATCAGAAACTGGTATATACCTTTGGCACAAAAGGACGAAATAGCCTGCACAAGCACTGCGATAGTGCGTTCGGAGGCCGAAACGAGCTCAGATCGCGATTTCGGCACCACATAGCAAAGCTGTTTTGATCTCGGAAACACCTTGAGTATGCTCACCAAATTTTGTGCGAATCTGAGACTGCAAACGGAGGAGTGTCGACGGCGCCCTAGAAGAAGCAACGACCTGCTCTGATACCAATTGTTGGAGTTAGACGTCTGCGGAAGCACGCAAATAGCACAAGGAAGAAGAAGAAGCTTGGAGCACAACACACAAGACTGAATGTATTACTAGAGAATGTACAAAGATAAGTAGCCCATTAGGGCAATAGGCGTATATACAAGCCGGGGGAAAAAAACCTCCTAAAGAGGGAAAAAAGTGCCCCAGCGGTCCTAGAGTGTTCACACACATCACTACCTAAATATATCAATAGAGGCATTGGTTCTAAGAGTGATTGAAAGTATGTTGTCCCATTTTGTTTGCTAGTCTTTGTTAGGGTTCTCTTTTATTAAAATGTAGGATGCAGATATGATCCCTAAAAGAATCTAGATTTAACTACAATATCTATACTTTTAAATATCTCATTATCATTTATTTAAAGCAAATCCTTATCATATAAGTCGATTTTTAGCTTTATTACATCCTAAAAGCTTCATTTTCTACTCCAAGTTTCACTCTTTTAAGTCTAGAAGATGGATTAAATCATACCGTTTACTGCTTTCATACCACTAAGCTTGATCATAGTCATACAAAAATACATGGATCTATGAGTAGTTGATAGGGTGCTCATGCACCCATGCCTAGAATGTCCTCATCGTATTCATAATCATGAGATTTAGTATCTACCATGAAGTTTGAAGTTTGAAGATTATCTTACATGTGATAAAGCCTACAATTTAGAAAAGGTTCACTATCATTTAAGAAATATCTTGAATTCCATATATACACAGAATATACCTCAAGTTCATAGGATCCCATGTGTTTTATCTCTCATATAATTTGAGTAAGCTAGGAGACACCTTCCAAAGCAAGCCCTCTGCTTGCTTGAGGATTTTCATTATACTTTGAGTTTCCATATCTCTCTCATATTCTATGTGTAGGATTTTCATTATAATTTTAGTTTCCATATCTCTCTCCTATAGAGGTATCTCTAAACATACATGTAAGGTCATCTATGACTCAAGCTGCCATTACACATATAGTGATGTTATGCTAGATGATTCTCATAAGGATAAGTTCTTGAATGATGGACGTTATTGATGGGAAAATGTACACCTTCCCTGACATGTAGCCTAGAAGCATACAAGGCCTCATACCTATACTCAAAGATAGCCCTCTTCGCTCAAAGTTAGGGATCTCTAAACTCTTGAGAAGTGACCTTCAAGAGCTTCTGCATGCACAAAAAGTATAAGAGCCTCTACAGAGACCAAGCACAACGATGTATTTTTTTGCTACTCTTTGTTAGGGTTTTTGTTTTATAGAAATGTGGCTTGTAGATATGATCCCTCGAGGAATCTAGCTCTAACTACAACTTCTAGATTTTTTAATATCTCACAATCATTTTTTTAAATCAAATCCTTAGCAAATAAAGTAAATTGTTAGGTTTTTTACATCCTAAAAGCTTCATTTTCTACTCCAAGAGTCACTCTTAGCCATTTTCCAAATGGATTAAATGATAGCTTACTCTTTTCATACCACAAAGCTTGATAATGGTGATACAGAAAACCTGGATCTATGGGTAGTTGATAGGGTGCTAATGCAGCCATGTCTAGAATGTCTTCATCAAATTCATGATCTTGAGATTCATTATCTACCATGAAGTTGGATGTTTGAACGTTATCTCAGGTGTGATAAATCCTTCAATTTGCAAAAGATAGACTCTGTATCACTAAGGAATATTTTGAATTTCCTATATACACAAGATATACCTCGAGTTCATACGATCCCATGTGTGTAATCTCTCATATACCTTGAATAAGCTAGTAGACCCCTTCCAAAGCAAGCCCTGTGCTTGCATGAGGATTCCCCTTATACTTTGAGTTTCCATATCTCTCTCATAGATTTTTGTGTGTAGGATCTAGATAGCTCCCAAGCATGCGTAGAGGTTCCTTATCATGTTGTACCCATTTAGCTACCATTATCTTTTGATGTTTTCTTGAAGCTCAAGTCTGAACTTTGCAAATTCTAAGGGAAGTACATTCAAGAGTGAACATTGGTCTTTGTATGCATACCGAACAAACGTGACAAATAGTTTATCTTGGAGGCATTGGTTCTCATAGTGGCAAAAATATATTTTGAGTGTGGTAACTTGCATTAGGAATTTTCTATGGTCTAGTACTTTGAGTGTAAAAAATCTCTTTGGTTCATTCTCTAGGACATTAGAGAAGCACAATTTTGGAGGGAATAGAGAAATTTCTAAACATAACTATGAGGTTTTCTATGATTCAAGCTTCATAGGGAAAGCGTACATTCTTCCCTCAACTATGCCATTTCACACATAGTGATGTTATGCTAGATGATTCTCATAAGGATAAGTTATTGAACGATGGACTTTATTGATGGGAGAATGTACACCTTCCCAGTGTAGCCTTGAAGCATACAAGGTCGCACACGTACACTCAAAGATAATAGCCCTCTTCACTGAAAGTTAGGGATCTCTAAACTCTTGATGAGTGACCTTCAGGAGCTTCTGCATGCACAAACAATATAAGACTCTCCATAGAGACCAAGCTCATCTATAGCCCATTAGTTTGCTCCTCTTTGTTAGGGTTTTGTTTTATTAAAATGGAGGTTGCCGATATGATCCCTAGAGGAATCAAGCTTAAACTAGAATTTCTAGACTTCTTAAAAACTCATAAATATTTCTTTAAGTCAAACACTTAGCATATAACTCAATTGTTAGGTTTATCGCATCCTAAAAGATTCATTTTCTACTCTGAGAGTCACTCTTAGCCATCTACAAAATGGATTTAATGATAGATTACTCTTTCATACAACTAACCTAGATCCTGGTGATACAAGAAACACAGATCTATGAGTAGTTGATAGGGTGCTCATGCAGCTATGTCTACAATGTCCTCATTATATTCATAGTCATGAGATTCATTAACTACCGTGAAGTTTGGACACTCATAAAGGTGAAATATCTAAAAAGTAATAAATAGCTTAGCAAGAAAATTTCGAACAAGATCAAAGAGTTTGTGGTATATACGAGGAATGCGAACTCAAATTCTTTAAATAGTGTGATACAAGAATGGCTCTAGCTTAGATAAAAATATATGAAAAACATAGGTTAACGTATTTTGCTAGTAGAAATACTATTGCTTGCTTGTCGTTCCAAAAGAAATTCATATTTTCCATGATGTTGTTCTTTTGGGAGATGGTGAGTCTGTATACAAAGAGGTGTTCATTATGTCAATTTTCTGACCGAATGTGGCCTTGCCTTTCCCAGATTTCGTACTCACATGAAACATTATGTACTCGTGTTTAGATGTCAGTATAAATTCTAATTTAGTTGAGTTGTTGATTCTATGTGGGATCCCAAACGACCATTCAACAATATCAATGCAAATAATGTTATTGTAGCAAATAATGTGATTGTGCCTCATTGTAGAGTTAGTTGCCGTCTTCAGTTGCGATGCACGTTGTGGTGCCTGTCACGACCGGTCGGCACTCCGATACCCCCTCCGCATTCCACACCCTATGAGGTCTTAGCCCTCTCTCTCTCTCTCTCTCTCTCTCTCTCTCTCTGTTGCTTCATTTCCTGCGCGGATTTCTGAGAGTAGGATGTGTCGAGGAAAGGGCAACCATGATGCGGCACGTTCTCTATGCAAACACGCATCAACCTATTTAGAGAGCATCATAATCCTCATTTACCAGATCACCTTCGAGCGCCAACGCACTCCTTATTCGTGCCTGCATATCTCTCATATAATTGAAATACGCTAGTAGACCCCTTACTAAGCAAGCCCTCAGCTTGCTTGAGGAGTTTCATTATACTTTGAGTTTCCATATGTCTCTCGTATATTTTCGTGTGTACGAGCTAGTTAACTCTAACTGATGAGTAGAGTTTCCTTATCATTTTGTATTCATTTATCTACTATTATCTTTTGATGTTTTCTTGAAGCTCAAGTCTAAACTCTGCAATTTCTAAGAGAAATTGATTCACGAGTGAACAATGGGCTTTCTGTGCATCCCTAATGAAGGCAACAATAGTCTATCTTGGGGGCATTGGTTCTCTGAGGGGGCGAAAGTATTCTGGGTATGGTAACTTGCCTTAGGAATTTTATATGGAGCTATGAGTAGTTGATACAAAAAACATGGAGCTATGAGTAGTTGATAGGGTGCTCATGCAGACATGTCTAGAATGTCTACATCATATTTATAATAATGAGATTCATTATCCACCATGAATTTTCAAGTGTGAACATTATCTTCGGTGTGATAAAGCCTATCATTCGGAAAAGACTCCCTAGCATGTAAGGAATATTTTGAATTTCCTATTACACAGAATACACCTCGAGTCCATAGGATTCCATGTGTGTTCTCTCTCATATAATGTGAATAAGCTAGTAGACCCCTTCCAAAGCAAGCCCTATCCTTGCTTGAGGATTTTCATTATACTTTGAGTTTCCATATCTCTCTCATAGATTTCATGTGTAGCTAGTTATCTCTAAGTGATGAGTAGAGCTTCCTTTTCATTTTGTACCCATTTATCTACTATTATCTTTTGATGTTTGCTTGAAGCTCAAGTATCAACTCTGAAAATTCTAAGGGAAATTGATTAAGAAGTGAACAATGGTCTTTGTATGCATACCTAATGAAGGCAATAAGTAGTCTATCTTTGATGCATTCGTTCTCACAATGGGCAGAAAGTGTTTTGAGTGTGGTAACTTCCATAAGAAATTTTCTATGTTCTAGTGCTTTGAGTGTACAAAATCTCCTTTGTTTATTCTCTAGGACATTCGAGAAGCTCAATTCTAGAGGGATTAGAGGTATCTCTATACATACCTTTGAGGTCATCTATGATTCAAGCTGCATAGGGAAATTGTACATTCTTCCATTACCTATTCCATTACACATAGTGATGTTATGCTAGATGATTCTCATAAGGATAAGTTCTTGGACAATGGACCTTATTGATGGGAGAATGTACACCTTCCCTTCCTAGCCTAGAAGCATACAATGCCTCACACCTATACTCAAAGATAGCCCTCTTCACTCAAAGTTAGGGAACTCTAAACTCTTGAGGAGGGACCTTAAATAGCTTCTGCATGCACAAACAATATAAGAACTTCTACAGAGGCCAAGCTCATCAATGGCCCATTTTGTTTGCTACTCTTTGTTAGAGTTTCCTTTTATTAAAATTTAGGTTGGAGATACGATTCCTAGAGGAATCTAGCTTTAACTACAATTTCTAAAGTTTTTGAAAACTCATAATCATTTATTTAAATCAAATCCTTAGCATATAAGCAAATTGTTAGGTTTATTACATCCTAAAAGCTTCATTTTCTACTCCAAGAGTCACTCTTAGCCATCTACGGAATGGATTAAATGATAGCTTACTCTTTTCATACCACGAAGCTTGACCATGGTGATACAAAAGACACCCATCTATGAGTAATTGATAGGCTGCTCATGCAGCCATGTCTAGAATCTCCTCATCATATTCATAATAGATAAAGCCTACAATTTTGAAAAGGCTCCCTATCACTTAAGGAATATTTTGAATTTTCTATGTACACAAAATGTACCCGGAGCTCATAGGATCCCCCATGTGTTATCTTTCATATAATTTGAATAAGCTAGTAGAGTCCTTCCAAAGCAAGCCCTCTGCTTGCTTGAGGATTTCCCTTATACTTGGAGTTTCCATATCTCTCTCATAGATTTTGTGTGTAGGAGCTAGTTATCTCCAAGTGATGAGTGAGCTTCCTTATCATGTTGTACCCATTTGGTGTTTGCTTGAAGCTCAAGTCTGAGCTCTGCAAATTCTAAGGGAAATTTATTCAAGAGTGAACAATGGTCTTTGTATACATACATAATGAAGGCCACAAATAGTCTATCTTGAAGGCATTGGTTCTCATAGTGGCAAAAATATATTTTGAGTATGGTAACTTGCAATATTAGGAATTTTCTATGGTCTAGGAGTTTGAGTGTACAAAATATCTTTGGCTCATTCTCTAGGACATTAGAGAAGCAAAATTTTTGAGGCAATAGAGGAATCTCTAAACATACCTGTGGGGTAGTCTATGATTGAAGTTGCATAGGGAAAGTGTACATTCTTCCATCAGCTATGCCAATCTAGACATAGTGATGTTATGCTAGATGATTCTCATAAGGATAGGTTCTTGAACGATGGACTTTATTGATGGGCGAATGTACACCTTTCCTCTGTAGCCTTCAAGCATACAAGGCCTCACATGTATACTCAAAGATAGCCTCTTCTCTCAAAGTTAGGGACTTCTAAACTTGTACCTTCAAGAGCTTCTGCATGCACAAACAATATAAGAGCTTCTATGGAGACCAAGCTCATCTATGGCACATTTTTCTTGCTACTCTTTGTTAGTGTTCTTTTTTATTAAAATGGAGGTTGTCGATATGATCTCTAGAGGAATCTAGCTTAATCTACAATTTCTAGACTTTTTAAAAACCCATAATCATTTCTTTAGATCAAATCCTTAGAATTTAATTCAATTGTTAGGTTTATGACATCCTAAAAGATTCATTCTCTACTCCAAGAGTCACTCTTGGCCATCTACAAAATGGATTTAAAGATAGCTTGCTCTTTTCATACCACTAAGCTTGATCATGGTGATACAAAAAACACGGATATATGAGTAGTTGATAGGGTGCTCATGCAGCCATGTCTAGAATGTCCTCATCATATTCATAGTCATGAGATTCATTATCTACCACGAGAATATGATTGTGCCTCATTGGAGACTTGGTTGCCGTCTTCAGATGCGATGCACGTTGTGGTGCCTGTCACGACCGGCCGGCACTCCAATACGTCCTCCACACCCTGTGAGGTCTTAGCCCCTCTCTCTCTCTCTCTCTCTCTCTCTCTCTCTCTCTCTCTCTCTCTCTCTCTCTCTCTCTCTCTCTCTCCGCATCCTGCGCGGATTTCTGAGACTAGGATGTGTGGACGAAAGGGCAACCATGATGCGGCACGTTATGTATGCAAACGCCCATCGACCTATTTAGAGAGCATCGTAATCCTCATTTACCAGATCACCTTCCAGCGCCAGCGCGCTCCTTATTCGTGATCTGCCAGCTGCTGAACGGGGAGTAGGGCAATCGCCACCATGTCTAGCACAACCATGCGTCTCATTGTTCTTTCAGCTGCATCCATTGTGCTTGTTTCCTTCTGTCATGTAGTGAGCGCTACGTATCCTTACCACACAGATCCCGACTCATACAGTCCCTACTCAGGTGGAGATGATGAACAAGGGGTTGACTACTCCCGTTACAGCACCGTACCGGAGTATAAGGGGAGGTCCTATAAAACTTATAGCTCTCGATACTCTGGGGCTTACAAGCAGAAGCACAGCAGGAACAAGGTCTTCGTGTACACAAATGATGGATACATGCCTGCAAGCTATGTGAACTCTGGAACTCCATTTTCCAGAAAGGTCAAGCATTTCAAAAGGATTGCACACCACCACAAGCGGAACTATGTGTTGGCAACGAGATCTTATGTCCCCCAGTATTCGGAAAACGATCTTTATTCAGGACCATCAAATCCAAGTCCAGCAGTATACTACGACGATGTGCGAAACAAGACGCAGCAATCGTCATCATCAGACAGCTCGTACGGCGGATCATCATCATCATTCTCTCCAGCAGCAGATGAGTGGTTGCGTCCCCATAACGAAGCTCGCGCGGAGGTGGGAGTGCAGCCCCTGGTATGGAGCGAGGAGGTTGCACAATATGCGCAAAACTGGGCTGACCAGAGAAAGGCTGCAGGCTGCGGTATGGAGCACTCAAACGGGCCGTATGGCGAGAACATCTTCTGGGGAAGCGGTTCTGGCTACGGGCCAGCAGAGTGCGTAGCCTCATGGCTGAGTGAGAAGGACAACTACAACTACGCAGATAACTCCTGCGATGGAGGACAGTGCTACCACTACACACAGATTGTTTGGGCCAGCACGGCAAGACTGGGTTGCGCCAAAGCACAATGTGACGATGGAAGCGTCTTCATGACCTGCAACTACGACCCCCCGGGCAACGATCTCAGCAGCAGGCCTTACTAAATCAACCCATTTCAATATAATGGAATTTTCTAACAACAGAACCGCGAACACCACTAAACTTGATCTTCCAAGAAAATTTCCTTCTCCGGAATCCAATCCAATCAATGCTCATCCCCATAGAGTCTTTAGCCTTCATGTCTCAATGATCCTTCACGAATTCTCTCGAAGGATTTTTCAGAGAGAAGACGACGCTAGATATCAACAGTTCTTACTCGAATAACCAACGTATGCTA
Organism: Ceratopteris richardii; assembly: GCA_020310875.1. Lineage (NCBI taxonomy): Eukaryota > Viridiplantae > Streptophyta > Polypodiopsida > Polypodiales > Pteridaceae > Ceratopteris > Ceratopteris richardii. The sequence goes on along the minus strand of CM035423.1, from coordinate 136,186,901 downwards.
AGCTTCAGCTATACCACTCTCATTAGTTTCTTAAAGAGCTTTCTATAATAGTTCTGGCGAGAGCCTTTCCTGCTCGATAGATCATTTATCTCCATTCGCCCATCAATTACAATGGAAAACGTTTTCTAATTTTATGAGTTCTTGCTAGACTATGTATTGTGACTCACCTTCTAATCACAAGCATGCAATTCTAATCTCTGCATCTTCACGTTCTCTGGTTTTTCGAACTAGTTCTTTCATGTAAGTCTTAACCGATGCCTCATGTCTCATGCTCTTCACCTACATGGATGTGTGTTGCGCGTTCGCGTCTTAGAGAGAGAGAGAGAGAGAGAGAGAGAGAGAGAGAGAGAGAGAGAGAGAGAGAGAGAGAGAGAGAGAGAGAGAGAGAGAGAGAGAGAGAGAGAGAGAGAGAGAGAGATTTATCCCTTACCAAAAATGTAATGTAGATGAGTTTAGGCAGCGTGCACTAAGCGGGGTTACATCAAACATAAAGAAACCAAGCAACGGTTGTATCGTGAAGCATGCAAATGAAAGCTTACAAATTATTGGCAAAATGATGTAATGACAAACTTATAACTTTCACATGATCATGAGTTCTTGGTTTCATTCAAATAGGAAAAGGGTCTCGATCGATAACAAAGCTTACATGTACCATAAAGAACAGTATCATGCTTAGATTGCTAATATGAGCCATGATCTCAACATCGAAAACGAGGGTGTCAATCACACAAGTACGTAATCTATCTTAAATAGACCTAAAATGCCATTACATCTATAGTTAGAAGACATACATTTTATGAAAGAATATATATACATGAGGAAAACTAAGGGCTCTCATGTTCCTTTATATATATCTCTTGTAATAAATCAACACATTATCTCATGATTCAAAGTCGTTGAGCATGAAACTAAGATTTTTGCTTTCTTTCCCTTGAACATATTGAAGACCATGTCCTTTGATAATATTTCATTTGGGTATTGATGACATGCATGGAAGAAATTACTTATGGAATATCTAGTTCCAATATGACAGAGCTTGAATCTGTAAATAAACATGTATACATAATCAAAATAAACTCTCTTCCAATCTAAAAACGAATAACATTTTGCAATACACCGATTAATCTTATCATACTCATGCAATTTAACATCTTTTAAATTTGTGTGATATTTTTTGTCATGGTCTTATCTAATGCACTCTTCTAAATTTCTTTGATGCAAGAACAATGATATGTAATGTTTTAGCATGTATGCGGGTTAAGGAAGGCATTATGTGGGCTAGAAGGAGGTCCAAGAGTTTGGAATCATAGGCTTGTGACCTCTTTGTAAGATAAAGGTTTCATTGTCAGAAAAAGAACATCGTTTGCTCTTTATAAGGAGGACAGATGGAGAAGCCATCTAAAGTTGTGTATATATAGATCTCATCATAATCACAAGTAGTGATGCTGAGTGTATGAGAAGGATTAAGACATAGATGAATGATGAACTCAAGGTCAATGTCTTAAGAAAGCTCACTTACCTCCTTGGATTGGAAGTGATGCACACAAAGAAGGGTATTTATCTTACTCAAATGAGTTCTTGCTAGACTATGTATTGCGACTCACCTTCTAATCACAAGCATGCAATTTTAATCCCTGCATCTTTTATGTAAGTCTCAACCGATGCCTCATGTCTGATGCTCTTCACCTACATGGATGTGTGTTGCGCGTTCGTGTCTCACACATACACACACACACACAAAGAGAGAGAGAGAGAGAGAGAGAGAGAGAGAGAGAGAGAGAGAGAGAGAGAGAGAGAGAGAGAGAGAGAGAGAGAGAGATTTATCCCTTACCAAAAATGTAATGTAGATGAGTTTAGGCATCGTACATTAAGCAACGGTTGTATCGTGAAGCATGCAAATAAAAGCTTACAAAATATTGGCAAAATGATGTAATGACACACTTATAACTTTCACATGATCATGAGTTCTTCGTTTCATGCAAATAGGAAAAGGGTCTCGATCAATAACAAAGCTAACATGTACCATAAAGAATAATATCATGTTTAGATTGCTCATATGAGTCATGATCTCAACATCGAAAACGAGGGTGTCAATCACACAACTATGTAATCTATCTTAGATAGACCTAAAATGCCATTACATCTACAGTTAGAAGACATACATTTTATGAAAGAATATATATATATGAGGAAAACTAAGGGCTCTCATGTTCATTTATATATATCTCTTATAATAAATCAACACATTATCTCATGATTCAAAGTCGTTGAGCATGAAACTAAGATTTTTGCTTTCTTTCCCTTTAACATATCGAAGAGCATGTCCTTTGATAATATTTTATTTGGGTATTGATGACATGCACGGAAGAAATTCCTTATGGAATATCTAGTTCCAATCTGATAGAGCTTGAATCTGTAAATAAACATGTATACATAATCAAAATAAACTCTCTTCCAATCTAAAAACGAATAACATTTTGCAATACACCGATTCATCTTATCATACTCATGCAATATAACATCTTTTAAATTTGCGTGATATTTTTTGTCATGGTGTTATCTAATGCACTCTTCTAAATTTCTTTAATGCAAGAACAATGATATGTAATGGGTTTTTTAACTCTTTACTCCAAGAGTATCAAAACAAAGGTTATTGTTTCCTTTCTTCTTCATGAGGTGGCTTCTCTTTGTTGTTTATGAGAATTCCAACACACACATTTTGCTTTAGCATGTACGCAGGTTAAGGAAGGCATTATGTGGGCTAGAAGGAGGTCCAAGAGTTTGGAATCATAGGCTTGTGACCTCTTTGTAAGATAAATTTTTCATTGTCAGATAAAGAAGATCGTTCGCTCTTTATAAAGAGGACACGTGGAGAAGCCATATATAGTTGTGTATATGTAGATCTCATCATAATCACAAGTAGTGATGCTAAGTGTATGAGAAGGATTAAGATATAGATGAAGGATGAACTCAAGGTCAATGTCTTAAGGAAGCTCACTTACCTCCTTGAATTGGAAGTGATGCACACAAAGAAGGGTACTTATCTTACTCAAAAGAAATGTATCAAGGACATGTCCAAGTACTAGCCTCTTCTTATCCATGTCTTCTAATCTCGAAGTATCTATATGTCGGTACCACTGATGCAAAAAATCCAATTCTGCTATGTTCTTGATTCCATATGTGAACTATTTTGTGTGGTTGATGTTTGTCTTCACATCAAATGTGGGTAGTGTTCCCTTCTTTATTTCTTCATCCATCAATCTCTATCTCTCTTTAGGGTTCTCCATAAAGCATCCAAGAGCTGAAAGTCCGATCAAGGGAGATAATACTTTTCCCATGAGTTCTCTAATTTTTTAGAGCCCAATGGTATCAAAAAGGAATATTATATTGAGGTACACAACTCATAAAAAATGATGTAGAGTATGAGTAGATACATTGTTGAATGTGCTAGCACTATGATGAGAATTATGGGAATGCCAAATACTTGGTGGGAAAATCCATCAACCACTCCCATATACATGATGAACCAAGCAGCTATGTCAAGTATACATCCTTCAATACCATATGAGGCTTGGTTAAATAAGAAAACTATATGTTTCACACTTAATAGTGTTGGTTGTTCTTCATATGTCTTAATACCAAGTGACCTAAGAAGTAAACTATATTATTCATTAGAAATATGTTTGCTGATAGGGTATGTAGGTGAACAAAAGGGGTATAGATTGCTACAAACCCACAACCAATGAGCTAATGCTATCAAGGGATGTCGTATCTAATGAGCTTCTACCTTGATATTCTTCAAATATATCTATGTAGGTAACACAAGATGATGTTTGAAGGGCTTCAAGAGGAAATGAAGAACATAAGATAGTGGAGCAAAGGATTCAAGCTCAAGAAGACACCCATCATAGAATGTAGAAAGTCCTTCATCAAGTCAATAATGTGATACAAGGAGCAAAGTAAAAGCTAAGAGCACATAGATTGAAGAAGATCAAGATATATGGATAGAGATCAATGAAGACCATCATGCAAATAAGAGGTAGGCCTCGAAGAACTACAAAAAGGGGAAAAATCAATGGAAATGTGAGGTAAGAAATCTCATAGGGTAAGATATTAATTGAGAGGCTTACATATGTTTCCTTAAGGTTAGGCACCTTTCATATATGAGCAAATCCATTAGAAAACCTACATGTTTTGAAGAATAGAAAATACATGTAGCGAATTGCAAGAGACTATGCACAAAGATATTAAAGCCTTGGATGATAACAACGCTTGGGCATTAGCTCCAAAGAAAGATGACATGAAGGTTACTGAAAATGACAGAGAGAGAGAGAGGAGAAAGAGAGATATATCCCTTACCAAAAATGTAATGTAGATGAGGTTAGGCAGCATACATTAAGCAGGCTTACACCAAACATAAAGAAATCAAGCAACAGTTGTATCGTGAAGCATGCAAATGAAAACTGGGGTAGATGTTCGCTGATGAGACTTATAAATATACTTCCCTTACTCTGATTGAGGAAAACAACTAGTTAAGGCTCTCATATCTCTGATGGAGTTAAAGCATTTCTTAATGTCAATGGACATCACTCATGAAGAAGAATAAGAAGAAGGAAAGCTTTTCATGAAGAAGAAGATCATTTTTAGAATTGAAGCATTGAGTAGTCTATCAACATAAATCTTTATGCTGTGATGTTTATCCAATATTTTCACAAGATCTTTAAGTTCACGTATGTTTATAATTTATCTTCAACTCATAACACTTTTATGAATGAATTAAATATCAAGCTTGCAAAAACAACAATCAAGGCTTCTTATATATATAAGTATGTATCCATTTGAAAATATTGGAAAAGAGAGAGAGAGAGAGGAGAGAGAGAGAGAGAGAGAGAGAGAGAGAGAGAGAGAGAGAGAGAGAGAGAGAGAGAGAGAGAGAGAGAGAGAGAGAGGAGAAAGAGAGATTTATCCCTTACCAAAAATGTAATGTAGATGAGTTTAGGCAGCGTACATTAAGCGGGGCTACACCAAACATAAAGAAACCAAGCAACGGTTTTATCGTGACGCATGCAAATGAAAGCTTACAAAATATTGGCAAAATGATGTAATGACAAACTTATAACTTTCACATGATCATGAGTTCTTGGTTTCATTCAAATAGGAAAAGGGTCTCGATCGATAACAAAGCTTACATGTACCATAAAGAACAGTATCATGCTTAGATTGCTAATATGAGCCATGATCTCAATCACACAAGTATGTAATCTATCTTAAATAGACCTAAAATGCCATTACATCTACAGTTAGAAGACATACATTTTATGAAAGAATATATATACATGAGGAAAACTAAGGGCTCTCATGTTCCTTTATATATATCTCTTGTAATAGATCAACACATTATCTCATGATTCAAAGTCATTGAGCATGAAACTAAGATTTTTGCTTTCGTTCCCTTGAACATATCAAAGACCATGTCCTTCGATAATATTTCATTTGGGTATTGATGACATGCATGGAAGAAATTACTTATGGAATATCTAGTTGCAATTGACGGAGCTTGAATCTGTAAATAAACATGTATACATAATCAAAATAAACTCTTTTCCAATCTAAAAACGAATAACATTTTGCAATATACCGATTCATCTTATCATACTCATGCAATATAACAATGAAATGTTTTGGATCGTTGCATCATGCACATCCTAATATTTATGTCCATTCACGATCTCTACTTGAGGTATTAATGAGTTACTCCAAAAAAATGTATCATCACTTTTTATAATTCTTGATATTTCATTGCGAGTTGGATGTACTCTTGATGAGATCTAGATTGATTGGATATGGACCAAAATAGCATCAAAGATTACTAAATGATTTTTCTTACCCTTAGTATTATATCTAGACATTTTTTGTCTCTTTCCAAAAGTGGATATTATCTACATTTTCTTTAGGGAAGATCATGGATGTGTAGAAAAGTTTCAAGTTCTATCTTTACATGAGTCCAAAGGTCATGTGTGGGTTGAGTTTTTTGGTTCCCAAAAATGCATTTTCCATTGTATCATTATTAATCTTTGGTTTTATATAGCTCAAAAGGATTCACTAAATCAAAATGGTATTTTTCAAAATATATTGATGTAACTTGATATTATAGAAGAAAAACACCCACACACTTCAAGATGGATCAATTCAAAGAACCCTATCATTGATTCAATAATATGATGAGATGGGATGAAGATAACCCTCTTTTCTCTGTCATTCCATTCTTTGAGCATTCTGACTTTTGCAAGGGTTGCATTATCCTCCAATCTAGGCTTGGCAACTCTTCAACTAACAAGGCCCCATAAATCCTTCCCCATGTAAAAGCTAGACACTCTGAACTTTCATATCAAATATATGTTCTTAACTAGCTTTTCAATTTGTGTGCTACATTTTGTCATGGTGTTATCTAATGCAATCTTCTAAATCTCTTTGATGCAAGAAGAATGATATGTAATGGGATTTTTACCGCTTTACTCCAAGAGTATCAAAACAAAGGTTATTGTTTCCTTCCTTCTTCATGAGGTGGCTTCTCTTTGTTGTTTATGAGAATTCAAACACTCACATTTTTCTTTGGCATGTATGTAAGCTAAGGAAGGCGTTATGTGGGCTAGAGGGAGGTCCAATAGTTTGGAATCATATGCTTGTGCCCTCTTTGTAAGATAAATGTTTCATTGTGAGAAAAAGAAGATCGTTCACCCTTTATCAAGAGGGCACACAGATAAGCCATATACAGTTGTGTATATGTAGATTTCATCATAATCACAAGTAAGGATTTTGAGTGTATGAGAAAGATTAAGATATAGATGAGTGATGAATTCAAGGTCAATGTCTTACGGAAGCTCACTTACCTCCTTGGATTGTAAGTGATTCACACAAAGAAGGTTATTTATCTTACTCAAAAGATAAATATCAAGGACACGCTCAAAAGAAATATTTGAAGGACACGTCCAAGTACTAGCCTCTTGTTATCTGTGTCTTCTAACCTGTAAGTATTTATATGTCACTACCACTTATGCAAAAGATCCAATTGTGCTATGTTACTAATTCCATATGTGAAATAGGTTGTGTGGTTGAACTTTGTCTTCACATTGAATGTGAGTAGGTTTCACTTCTATATTTATTTGTCTATCAATCTCAATCTCTCTTTAGGGTTCTCAATCTCTCTTTAGGGTGCTCTTCACCTACATGGATTATAGAAGAAAAAACCCACACACTTAGAAATGGATGAATGCAAAGAACCGTATCATTGATTCACTAATACGATGAGATGGGATGAAGATAACGCTCTTTTCCAATGAATCCATTCTTTGATGATTCTGAGTTTATCAAGGGTTGCATTATCCTCCAATTTAGGCTTGGCAACTACTGGACTAACTAGGCCCCATAAATCCTTCCCCATGAAAAAGCTAGACATTCTATACTTCGATGTCTTATACATGTTGTTAACTAGCTTTTCATATTGTGTACTATATTTTGTCATGTATTACTTAATACAATCTTCTAAATATGTTTGATTCAAGAAGAATGATATATAATGGGATTTTTACCTCTCTACGCCAAGAGTATCAAAACAAAGGTAAATGGATTCCTTCCTTCTTCACGAGGTAGATTCTCTTTGTTGTTTATAAGAATTCAAACACTCACATTTTCCTTTGGAATGTATGTAGGTTAAGGAAGGCGTTACCTGGGCTGGAGCGAGTTCCAGGAGCTTGGAATCATAGGCTTGTGACTCTCCTTAAGATAAATGTTTCATTGTGAGACAAGGAGATCCTTCACTCTTTATCAAGATGACACATAGAGAAGTCATATATAGTTTTGTATATGTAGATCTCATCATAATCACAAGTAATGATGCTGAGTTTATGAGAAGGATTAAGATATAGATGAATGATGAATTCAAGATCAATTTCTTAGGGAAGCTCACTTATCTCCTTGGATTGGAAGTGATGCACACAAAGAAGGGTATTTATCTTACTCAAAAGAAATATATCATGGACATGCTCAAAAAGAAATATATCAAGGACATTTCCAACTACTAGCCTCTTCTTATCCATGTCTTCTAACCTCTAAGTATTTATATGTCAGTACCACTTATGCAAAATATCCGACTCTGCTATGTTCCTAATTCCATATGTGAACTAGGTTGTATGGAGGAAGTTTTTCTTCAGATTCAATGTGAGTGGTGTTACGTTCTTTATTTCTTTGTCCATCAATCTCTATATCTATTCAGGGTTCTCCATAAAGCATCCAAGAGTTGAAGGTCAGATCAAGGGGAATAATAATTCTCCCATGAGTTCCCTAATTTCTTAGGACCCTATGGTATAAAAAAGGACAATTACATTGAGGTAAAGAAATCATAAAAAATGATGTAGCATAAGAATAGGTACATTGTTGAATGTCCTAGAACTATGATGAGAAATATGGGAATGACAAATACTTGTTGGGAAAATCCAACAACCACTTCCATATACATGATGAACTAAGCACCTACGTCAGGTATACATCCTTCAACACCATATGAAGCATAGATTAATAAGCGGAAAGCTTCAAACTTCTCCCTAGGCTAAGCCTTCGTGAAAAGTTCTGCAATGTTCTCCTGCATGGGCACATATGCCAACCCGATCTCCCCAGTAGAGAAGCTCTCCCTGACATAGTGATAATGCACCTCAATGTGCTTAGTGCAAGCCTGGAACACAGGGTTCCTCATAACTGCCAATGCGCTCTGACTGTTAGTGAAGGTGGTGGTGGTAGAAGACTGACCAATACACAAATCAGCCATAAGGCGTATGAGCCACACACATTCAACAGTCGCTGTGAAAGTTGCCCTATAATGAGCCTCCCAACTGGAAGTGGCCAAAGTAGGCTGCTTCTCAGTCAACCAAGATATACATGAGCTATGAAGCATGAAGCAAAAGCCACTAGTGGACACACGAGTGTCATAGCAAGGAGCCCAATCAGAGTTAGAAAAAGCATGCAAATCTGGCAGTAGTGATCCCCCCTTGGGATAAAACAACCCAAGTAGTCAAGTACCACTCAAGTAGTGAAAGATGCACTTAACCGCCTGCCAATGCTTGACTCCTGGGCAATGCATAAACCTACTCATCTGTGAAACAACAAACTAAATACCTGGCCGCGTAATGCATAAGTAAATCAAGCATCCAACAGCCTACTGATAGAGAACAACATCAAATGCATCTCCAGCATCATGAAGGCTCAATCGTAAACTTGCCTCCATAGGAGTGGAAATAGGCTTACAGTCTTCAAGGCCAAAACACTACAATAATGTGTCAATATATTTCCTTTGACACAAAGCCATTCAACCATCAACTTGCATAAACTAAATGCCCAAATAGTGATGCAAATCCCCCAAATTAAACATCTTAAATGAGGCATGCAAATCAGCCTTAAAATCAGCAATATGCTTCTCAATAGGACCAGTGAGCAGCATGTTGTGAACATAGACAACGATGATCAGAAGCACATAGTTAACATGCTTAACATATAAGGTGCTTTCAGTTAGACTATTTTCAAAATCATGTGCAATCAAAAAGGCATGTATCTTCTCATACCAAGCACATGGTGCTTGCTTTAAACCATATAATGCCTTCTTTAACATGCACACCTGGTTTTCATGCCCTTTCTGCACAAAGCCACGGGGTTGAAAAATATACACTTCTTCATGCAAGTCACCATTCAGAAATGTTGTTTTAATGTCCAACTGATGTACATTCCAACCACTTTCACAGATGCTACGAACAGTAGTCATTCGGCAAGTAGGTGCAAAGGTCTCATCAAAATCAATGCCTCTTTCTTGCGCATAACCCTTTGCAACAAGTCTAGCCTTATACATGTCAATTTTACCATGAGGCTTAGGCTTGAGCTTGTATACCTAGTTAGTCCCAATGGCCTTCTTGCCAGGACGCAAGTCATATAAAGAACAAGTACCATTCTTCATTATAGCATCATATTCAGATTGCATAGTAGCCATCCAATTTTTTGAATTTTGTGCCTCATCAAACAAAACACACTTATTCTCATCATAGAGACTAGATGCAGCCATAGCATAGCAATCTGATGCAAAAGAGGTACTATGAGAGCCTGAATGAGTACGATATGACAAAGGTGCATCTAATTTGCTGTCACGCAAAGTCTGCACCAATGAAACCTGCAAAAGTTGAGAAGTTGCCTCATTGGGATGAGCACTAGACTGTCCACCTGCAAAAAGAGGAAGCAAAGTATCATACATGTCTTTGGAGCTAACAGATGTCTCCTTAGTACATGAAAGCAATGGCTGAATAGCATCTTCACAAAAACAACATCATGACTAATCAGAATGCATTTAGTCTGTGGATGATACACACTATAGCTTTTACTTTCAGAATTGTACCCAACAAAAATACATTTTACTGCTTTATCATCCAATTTTCTACGATATTGTTCAGGCACTAATGCATATGCCAGACAACCGAAAACACGTAGATGAGAAACAAATGTCTTGCGATCATGCCAAGCCTCATATGGAGTGATAGAATGCAACACTTTAGTGGGACACCTGTGCAGTACATATGCATCACAAATGACAACCTCAAGCCACAAACTATGTTGTAAATCCTGACTCTTGACCATACACCTCGCCATCGCCATGAGTGACTTGTTCTTTCCCTTAGAAACTCCATTCTATTGAGGTGTATACGACACTGTACACTGGTGTTTTATCCCACGTTCAGCCTGAAATGCATTAAAGTCAGAAGACATATATTCCCCCCTCGATCGGAATGGAGGGTGCCCATTTTACATGCTGACAGATTTTCAGCCAAAACTAAAAATTGTTTGACACACATGAACACTTCCAACTTTGCCTTCAATGGATATATCTATGCATGCCTGGAAAAATCATCAATGAAAGTCACGAAGTAAAGATAATTTCCAAAACAAGGTGTCTGCATAGGACCACACACATCACTGTGTACAAGCTGCAACTTCTGAGTAGCCCGCACTAAACCATCTTTTGGAAATGAGGAGCGTTGGATTTTCCCCATAATAGAACCTTCCCAAAAATGTTTTCTAGCTACCTCAAGTTTGGGCAAAGAGGACACCATTTCAGATTTCTACAGGCTTAACAAACTAGCAAAATTCAGATGATCAAAGCGTGCATGCCAAAGCTTTGCATCTGATATAGCCTGAGAATCATGTACTACACATGCCGAATCATTTGGAGATCTTTCATAGTCTTTGAGCTTATAAAACCCACGACATAAATGCCAGAAGCAATAATCATATGCCATTTGAGACATCATCAATTGTACAACTATCATCAACAAATTTCACAACCAAGCCAATCTTGGCTAATGCAGAAACTCGTAACAAGTTCTTCTTGATCCCTGGCACAAATAAAGCATCTAACAATGTGAAAGAACTACCATCAGCAGTAGTCAAAATGATCTTACCAACTCCCATAACATGATAAGAGCAGTTGTTGGTGCATGTAACAGTATTCCCTGTATGGGCAGGCTCAAGTTAAGAGAAGAAACTGCGCTGTGAGGTAATATGTTTGGTCACCCCACTGTCAAAGTACCAAACATCTGAGTCTACTGTAGACATGCACTGCTCATGAGAAGATGGGTCAAAACTACAAACAATAGTAAACACACATTCGTCTTCTTGCAGAAGATTAGCAGACTCGGTTTTTGGTGTAGAGGCCTTTGCAACAACCATTCCAGCCTCTTTCTTCTTTTCCTTTTTACTAACCAGTTTTGGACAGTTCTTTATGATATGATCATTTCCTTTATAGAACTTGCAAAACAATTTTTGCTTTTTTGATTTCTTATCATCTTTGTCTTCCCTCTTCGATTGTGTAGAGTTAGGAGTTTTCTGCTTCTTACTGGAAGAGCTCCATTTTCCTTTGCCCTTCTAACTAGCCAAGAAAGCTTGATCTGCAACACGCATAATGGACCTGTTCTGCCTAGACTGATCCTCTTGCAATAGAACAAATACTAACTCCTCAAATGACAAGGAATTTGGATTGCCTTTCATCATCAACTGAAGAGTGGAAGCAAAACTCTGATATGAATCAGGAAGACCATTCAAAACGGTCTGCACAAGTGAGCTATTTGGTATAACCTCATCAACAGAAATCAATTGTTCCTTCAAGTCTTTGATCTTTGTTAGAAAAATTTCCATAGAATCACCTTCATTCATGTGCTCACTCTCCAACTGTATTCGGAGGTAAGCAATACGAGCCTCATTCCTAGCTTGCTACAATGTGGTAAGTGTATCCCAAGCATCCTTAGTTGTTCAACAAGAGGGAATGTGAGGAATAATGGAACATTTGATAGACAAAGCTATCAATGCATGTGACTAGGCATCTTTGCTATCCCAACAAATCTGCTCTATAGTAGGTGCAACAAAAACTGGAGGACGAATAGGAATAGGTAGAATATCATCATCTTCGACACCTTCTACATCAGCTTCCATACCTACTTTTGTAACAATTGTAGGTGTGATAGGATGTTTTTCAACACCCTGCACAATGTTCCATAGTCCTCTTGCAACCAATACATGTCGCATCATATAAGCCCATAACGGGTAGTTGGTACCATCCAACTTATCCTCAACAGCCAACATACGAAATACATCACTACTTTCAGCCATGGCCGATGACTAAATTACCTTGATGCAAAAAATTGAATGTATCTCTAAAGGTTGAACAGAACTGCCTAGAGAAATTTTGCTAGACCTGTACCAGACTTCGAGATGCTTATACTGGCAAACAAATATAAATATAAATATAAATATATATATATATATATATATATATATATATATATATATATATATATATATATATATATATATATATATATATATATATATATATATATATATATATATATATATATATATATATATATATATATTAATGTATGTATGTATGCATGCATGCATGTATGTATGTATGCATGTATGTGTGTATGAATGCATGCATGTATATATGTATGTATGTCTGTGTGTATGTATGTATGTATGTATGTATGTATGTATTTATGTATGTATGTATGTATGTATGTATGTATGTATGTATGTATGTATATATGTATGTATGTATGTATGTATACATGCATGCATGAATGGCTGCTTGCATGCATGTATGCATGTATGAACTCAAATTTTCTGGCTTGAAAATGATTCATGTCATGTATTTGTGTATGTATGTTATATTTGGGTATGCTTTGGGTCTATGCACCTTTGAGTGTGTGGATGTTAATAAGATGAAAAGGAGAGAGAAGTAATTGTAACAATAGGAAGAAAGCACAACATGAGTGGTAGCAAGAAACAAAGAGAAGGTACAAATATAAAGACCAATAAAGCGAATCAAAGACCAACCTAGGAGTGGAAATGGACACAGTGATGCATCTTCTCAATACTAAGGAAGTCTTTTTCATTTAAAATGCAAGGTTTCAAGAATTTTATGCTTATAAAAGGATTTTCAATAGTCAATGATATATGTCGAGAAAAATGTCAATAAATATGTTTATAATAATATAACGTTGATTCTCCTAAAGAAAAGGCCCAAATAAAAGCTTATAATTTTTTTCTTCCATGATTTGGTTTTATATCAATATGTTTAGAAAAATACCAAATTTGTTTAGTGAATCCTTTTGGATTGTATAAAATCAAAGATAAACAAGGACAGAAAGGAGAATGCAATTTTTAGAACCAAAATGCATCGTCCATACATGACCTTTGGACATATATAAAGAGAGAAATTCCAAAGTTTCTATACATTCGTGATCTTCCATAAAGAAACTGTAAATAATATGCACTTTTGGAAAGCAACACAAAATTTCTAGTTATGTTAAGTGTTAGTAGAATTCATTTGGTAAACATCCATCCTTAGTAGAATTCATTTGGTAATCATCCATCCTATTCTAGTTCATATTCAATAAATCTAGAACTTAACAAGAGTACATCCACCTGTCAATGAAATATCAAGAATCATAAAGTGTGATGATACATTCTTCTGAACTAAGTCATCAATTTCTCCAAGTAGAGATCATGAGTGGATATAATTCTTTAAATGTGCATGATTTAAACATCCAAAACATTTCATTGTTATGTTGGATGAGTATGATAACATGAGTTAGTTTCTTGCAAAATGTTGTTGTTTTTAGATTGGAAGAGACTATTTTGGTCAGATAAACCTAAATATTTTAGAAATTCAAGTTCTATAATTTGGAGGTTTTATCTCATCAGTTCCATATTAGGAATATTTATTCAACGAGTAATTTGTTCCACACATGTCATCAATACCCCAATTTAATATTATCAAGGATATAATCTTTGATATGTGAAAGAGAAAACAAAGAAAAAATCTCATTTTTAAATGGAGAATGAGCAACTTCCATATTCAGCTGTGAATCATAGATGGCCTCATAAACACACTCTCAAAACTACTCTTTACTAAAATGAATGATTTTGTTGACTCTTGAGGACTCAACCTATAAACTTTTGAAACATAGAATACAGTATAAGATCTTTCCAATGCAAATTAAATTAATTAAAATGCTCACTCATACTATGAGAATCAATGCTTCCAACACATGCTAGTTATTGACTTCACTTGGCCTGGACACACAGACCACTATTCAGTTCAAAAGAAATTCACTCGAGATAGGCAAGGTTTGGATATGAGAACGAAGACAACTTTAGGTGAAATCAATAGTTTTGTAGAATTCAAAAAATAAAAAAATGGAGTACAAATCCATTAGGCAGCTCTATTGAACACTCAAAGATATCTAGATCCTACACACATAAATTTGTGAGCTAGCTATGCCTGCTCAAAGTCCACAAAAAACACTCAAGAAAGATTTGTCTCCTCATACCATTGGGTTCGAAGAAATCAAAGAGCTCATGGAAGAACTACTTCCCCTTTCATCAAACCTTCAAATATTGATGTACATATCGCATTCCCTTTGTATTTAGCTTTGAACTTCTTGAAATCCAAAAATACATGTGATTTATGTTTCATACAACAAAACCAATTTATCCTTGTGAAATCATCAATTAAACTTACAAAATATGTATTACCTAGATTTGATCTTTCCTTTGGTTGTCCCTAAACATCTATATGGTCCAAAGCAAGTGACTGATAAATTAGATACTTACTCTTAAATGGTAACCTAGATTGCTTACCGAATTTGCAAGCTTCAAAAAAGCTCTTGAGATTTTTATTATTGAACTTTGGAAGACTAAGTAATTTGTATCCCTCTTTAGGGTTCTCCGCAAAGCATCCTTTTAGAGTTCATGTGATTGTAGCATCATCAATATACCATATGTTTGATGTTTGTGTCTTGCAATTACGCATCTGCATCGTGTCTCACATGCTTTCAATTTCATTTGAAGAAAAAGGCATAAATTCATTGACATCTATATGATGGTTTGTTATTGTATCTTTGATAACAATCTCTTGCATAATTTCTATACTTGCTATTGGTGCAATTCAACCACCAATTGATGTTTTGGATGAAGGATTGAAGTCAAAGATTGAAGAAAAGATTAATCTATGAAGCTTGAAGATAGTGCACATTCAGGAAATTAAGACTTGTATACATATGTACATTAATTTGTAGTTAGCTCACTTATACCTTTTGTATGGTTATGAGCTTGTACATATATGCCTATATATACAAGTAAAAAGTTGGGGCAAAGAAGAGAAAGCATGAGATTAGAAGAATTAGAAGTCATTAGACACTTTAGAAGTGAGGAAGAACTCTCTCATCGTTCAGATGTAAAGTTTTCTGAATAGAAGAAAATGTTGCTCCTGATATTTTGTTGTGTTCTCCATCTGTGCTTGATCATTTCAAGAATCCTCTTGTAGATGTCTAATTCCATATTTAATGCGTCTATGGTTAAATTTTGAGAGCCTAATTGTAAACAGGGCGAGAGAATTATTTGTAGGAACATTTATGTGTGAAGAAGAGTTGAGTGTCTTCTGAAACATGTGCAATCTCAATGGTCAAAGAAATGATCAGTCTCAGTGCACAATGTAAAGTTTTGCACAAATGAGGAGTTTAATTTGGAAGGTAAACCATCTTTGGCTAAAAGCATTTGCTTAAGTGGGTTCTACTTTGGGAGAACTGTGTGTTAGAAGTTGCAGGTGTCAACCTTGACTATATAGGAGAATAGTTTTAGACATAGGTGAACTTTTTGATTCATTTCTCAAGATTCACTGAATCATTTGGGATGATTTAACTTGGAGAAGATGCACAATCTATAGACGACACCTTGTGCAAAGTTAAAAAAAAAACTTTACACATTTGCTCAATTAATGAGTGAACTATGTGCAACAGATTGTCTGAGTAGCGACTCTCTTCACAGTTAGCTCAAGATTTTGATAATTAAGTATTGATCCTCCAAATTGGTAAAGGTTTTGAGTGTTTCTTGATATAGAGGTGCTCTAACATCAAGGATATCTTGATTTTTTGGAGATTAACACTCTCCATCAGTGGTATCACAATGGGAATCATCAAAATAGAAGAAAGGAGGACCCGGACTGCTATAGCCATACAAAAATCAACACTTGAAGGTTCAAAATGTGAAAGTTTGAAGTGAAAGCTTGAGAAGGAGGCCTCAAAGAATTCCAAAAGGAACTACATTCGAAGTAAAGGTACACTTATTCCTCATAAAGGTTGAAGAACTTAATACACAAGTGAAGAAAGGATGGGGGATTCTCTTCAGATAGAGAAATTGGATAGAGAGAACTAATGAGCATAGTCAATGAGGATGGAAGCTCATCTCATGAGCAAAGACCTGATAGGTTACATCAAAGGTGAAGAAGAAAAACCACAATTAAGAGATCCTAGTGTTCCAACTAGGGATGAACTTTCAGATTTGAAGACTTGGATGAAGAGAGATGCTCAAGCAAGGAGCATTATCTACAAGGGAGTCAATGACTACTTGCTACCTCATATTAGAGGTCATTAAAGTGCAAGTGATATATGGAATTCTTTGGAGGAGCATTTCCAAAACACTACAAAGTCAAGGAAGGCATCTTTGTGGGCAGAGTTTACCACATTCAAGAAGAAGGCTTCTCAATCCATTTCTGATTATGTAGCAAAGATGAAGGACATTGCAAATGCATAAGGAGCAGTTGATGAAGATATTGAGGAGGATAAATTGGTTAGGCAGATCCTCATAGGTTTGAGAGGAGATGAGAAATAAATTGTCACTAGATCATTTCACTCCTGATTTCAATTAGTTGCTAGGACACATGGTAACTTTTGAGCAGGATGTCAAAGGTGATGGTGATAAGAGTGCAAGTCAAGCAATGTATTCAAAGGATAAGAAGAAGAATAGCAAAGGCAAACAACAAGCAAATGAAGATGAAGGTACAACTAGCCAAGCTAACTTCCTAAGAGTAAGAGGAGGTGGCAAAGGTAGAGAAAGAGGTAGAAGCAATAAAGATGGAGGCAAAGCTTGTTGGATTTGTGGTAAGACAAATCACTTAGCTCATGATTGTTGGCATAATAATTAGAATAATGGAGGATATAATCAGAATTTTAATTCAAGAGGAAGATGTGGCAGAAATCAAAGAGGTAATTTCAGAGGTAGAGGTAGTGGAGGTTACTTTGGAAGAAATGCAGGTAGAGGATTCCAAAGTCAATCCTACAAAAATACCTACTACAATTATGCTTCAGATTAGAAGGAGGATTCAACCTTGATTATGAATGCAAAGTGACGACCAAAGAGTCTTCTACATTGACTTAGGGTGTAGCAATCACCTGAGTGGCAACATAGCTTTGATGACTGATTTGGAAAATAAGGTAGCTAATCATGTAGTTCAAACAAGTGACAATACAAAGCATAATGTGAAGTCAATTGGATCATTGAAGGCCAAGGATGGAAGTACTCTCTTGAGTAAGGCTTTGTATGTTCCTACAATTCCAAAGAATTTGATAAGTGTAGGGCAAATTGTTGAAAAAGGTTATGAAGTAAGGTTCACTAATGATGGAGTTTTTCTGGAAGAACCTAGCAATGGGTATAAACAAATTGTTTCAGGGAAGAAAGAAGGAAGACTCTTCACAATGAAAATTCAAGGTAACGTTGGTCATGCCTTGTTCACTTATGGAGGACATAAGATCTTTGAGTTATATCTTTGGCACAAAAGGCTTGGAAATTTCAATGAAAGAGGTATTAGGGATATGGTTAACAATGGTTGAGTGCTTGGATTGCCTAATGTTGCAGGTCAACATATGACATACAGATGTGAGGCATGTCATTTAGGTAAGGCTCATAAGCAATCATATTCTAAGCATGATTTCATGTATTCAGAGAATCTTGAGTTGGTACATAGAGATGTGTGGGGACCATCAAAGGATTTCAGTATAAATGGTATAAGATATTATGAGATTTATGTTGATGACGCTACAAGGTGGTTCACTATCTATGTGATCAAAGATAAATCAGAGGTATTTAATACATTCAAACATTATCATCTGTATGCAAAAAGAATCACTTGTCAAAAGTTGAAGAGACTAAGGTTAGATGGAGGGGGAGAGTATTTCTCTAATGAGTTCAGTGATTACTTATGGAATGTAGGTATAAAAAGGGAAGTTACTTGCAAGTACTCTCCTCAACAAAATGGTGTAGCAGAAAGGAGAAATAGAACTCTTATTGAGTTTGCAAGATCAATGATGAAGGAGTAAAATTATCCCAGTTATTTGTGGACTGACGTTGTTAATATAGCTACATATTTGGTTAATAGGTTACCATGTAAAGCTCTGTAGGGTATGACACCATATGAGGCATGGTGGGGTAAGAGACCTACCTTAGATCATTGAAAATTGTTTGAATAATTGGCCTATGCATATGTGCCATCTGAGTTGAGGCATAAATTCAAGTATGTGTTCATTGGATATGATGATAAGGAGATGGGATATAGGTTGTGGAGTCCATCCACAAAGCAATTCCTTGTGTCAAAGAATGTTACATTTGATGAGAAAGCTACTTGGTATGCAGGTACAATCAATAATCATGCAGGTGATGAAGAAGTTGTGCATTAGAAGAAAGGTAAATCAAAGGTTCAGATATTTGATGAAGAAGAGAAAAATGAAGTACAAGGTAAAGTTGAAGAAGTGCCAAGGTTTGATCCAGAATGTGATGAAGTAGAAACTTCAATAAGTGGAGAACTCAGAAGGTCATCAAGACAGAAATGGCAACCTACAAGGTATAGCTATGACACTTCTTTTTTGACTACCAAAGATTATGCTTACATGATGAAAGCAGATGAAGACCCTTCTACATATGAAGAGGCAAAAGGTAAGGAAAATTCGGAGAAAGCTATGCACGAAGAATATGATGCATTAATGGAAAATGAAACATGGGATTTGGTTCCTAAACCAAATAGTCAAAAGATCATTTGATGCAAATGGGTCTACAAGACAAAGAGGTATGCAGATAAAAGTGTGTCTAGGTATAAAGCTAGACTTGTTGTGAAAGGGTTTTCTCAGACATATGGTATAGACTATGATGAGACCTATAGTCCTATGGCAAAGATGACAACCATCAGGACACTCATAGCCATTGCTGCATGTAAAGGTTGGAGGTTATGTCAATTAGATGTGAGGAATGCTTTTATTAATTATTATATTTCAAATGATGTTTTCATGGAGCAACCACGAGGATTCAGAGATAAAAGGTATTCAGAATATGTATGCAAGCTCAAGAGAGCTTTGTATGGGTTGAAGCAAGCCCCAAGGGCATGGAACTATAGACTTGTTAAGTTCTTAAAGGAACTTGGTTTTCAAGTATCTAAAGCAGATAGTAGCTTGCTTATCAAAGCAAGTGATTATGGGTTCATTTACATGTGCATATATGTTGATGATATAATTCTTACACATATAGATGAAAAGGGCATACAAAACATGTGAGTCACCTACTCCAATGGAGGTGAATCACAAATTGAGCATATATGGAGGAGAAGAATTCAAGGACATGAAGCTATATCAAAGTTTGGTTGGTAGTCTAATCTATGCTACATTAACTAGGCTTGATTTGTCATATGCAGTTGGAATGTTGTCTCAATTCATGCATTGTCCTAGAAAAGAACATTGAGTTGCACGACAAAGAGTATTTAGATACATTAAGGGTACACTCAAGGAAGGTTTGTATTATGGTTTTACATCACATACAAACATCAAGATATAGTGATACAGATTGGGCAGGTAATCCTGATGATAGGAGATCAACATATGGATACTTGTGTTATGTGAGAGATAAGTTAATCTCTTGGTGTTCTAAGAAGAAACGCACAGTTGCTTTATCATCTACAGAGGCACAATATAAAGGTATGGTTGAAGCTGCAAAGGAAGTCATATGGTTGAAAACTCTCATGAAGATTTCTGACATCATTTTGAGTACATCCACTATTCGTGGAGATAACATGAGTTCATTGTATGTAGCTGCTAATCCTATTTTTCATGCGAGGACTAAACACATTGAGATTCAGTATCACTTCTTAAGAGTGAAGATGATTGATAATGAGATTGAAGTCATACATACTTCAATAAAAGATCAGATTGCAGATGTGCTAACCAAAAGCTTGGATGGACCAAAGCTACAAAGGCTCAAAGATATGGGAAGTATAAAGAAGATAGAGAAAACCTCAATTGATGATTGAGGGGGAGCTCTTGGTGTAAATCAACCAACAATTGATGTTTTGGATGAAGGATTTAAGTTAAAGATTGAAGAAAAGATTAATCTATGAAGCCTAAAGATAGTGCACATTTAGGAAATGAAGACTTGTATACATATGTACATTAATTTGTAGTTAGCTCACTTATACCTTTTGTATGGTTATGAGCTTGTACATATATGCCTATATATACAAGTAAAAGTCGGGGCAAAGAAGAGAGAGCATGGGAGAAGAGGAATTAGAAGTCATTAGACACTTTAGAACTGAAGAAGAACTCTCTCATCATTCAGATGTAAAGTTTTCTGAATAGAAGAAAAAGCTGCACTTGATATTTTGCTGTGTTCTCCATCAGTGCTTGATCATTTCAAGAATCCTTTTGTAGATGTTGAATTCCATAATTAATGTGCCTATGGTTAAAGTTTGAGAGCCTAATTGTAAGCAGGTTGAGAGAATTATTTGTAGGAACATTTATATGTGAAGAAGAGTTGGGTGTCTTCTGAAACATGTGCAATCTCGATGGTCTAAGAAATGATCAGTTCCCAGTGCACAATGTAAAGTCTTGCACAAATGAGGAGTCAAAATTTAAGTTAGAAAGTAATCCATCTATGGCTAAAAGCATTTGATTAAACGGGTTCTAGTTTGGGAGAACTGTGTGTTAGAAGTTGCAGGTGTTAACCTCGACTATACAGGAGAACAGTTTTAGACATAGGTGAACTTTTTGATTCAATTCTCAAAATTTACTAAATTATTTGAGATGATTTAACATGGAGAAGGTGCACAATCGGTAGGGGACACCTTATGCAAAGTATTATCAAAAAATTTACACATTTGATCAATCAATGAGTGAATTATGTGCAGCAGATTTTTTGAGTAGTCACTTTCTTCACAATTAGCTCAAGATTTTGATAATTGATCCTCCAAATTGGTAAAGGTTTTGAGTTGTTCTTGATATAGAGGTGCTCTAACATCAAGGATAGATTTTTCTTTTGGAGATTAACACTCTCCATCACTAGCCACATATGTAGCATCAATTTGACTTGACTCTTTTCCTCTTTACTTCCCTTTTTCTCTTGAAGAAAAAGATTTATTTGCTTTCTCCTATTCAAATCCTCCAATTTATCCTCTTCGTGACCTTCCTCTACCCTTGTCTTGATTTCTTCATCTAGCTCTTTCTATATCTACCTCTTTCCTCGAATGTGCATCACTTGAGTGACCAATAAGACCAACAATCTTTAAAAGGTGGGAAGCTTATCTCCCACATATGCATAATTGGTAAAAGAGTTCAAGTTCTCATCATTTGTAAGTCCATTGAATGGTTATGCAATTAGGTCCTCACCAACTATGTGTCAATCTATGGATCTAATGCATCACACACCTCTCTGATGTTCATAATGTAGTCATTAAAATTTATATTAGGTGTCTCTCCCACATCTTAGTTGAAATGGAGCTTAACCTCTCTACAATCTCTCACACCATCAAGGATGTGTCAAAGTATTGAATATGTCATATCAATGAATTACTAATACGATGAGATAAGATAAAGATTACCGTCTTTTCTCTTTCATTCCATTCTTTGAAGATTTTGAATTCATCAAGCGTTGGAGTATCCTCCTAGCTATCTTGCCATATGTTCCACTAACAAGTCCCAATAAACCCTTCCCCATAAAAAATCTAGACATTCAAAACTTCCATGTTTGATAGTTTTTCTTATCTGGCTTTTCAATTTGAGTGCTATATTCTTAATGGTGTTCTCTAATCACTCTTCTAGATATGTTGATGCAAGAGGAGTGATCTGAAACGAGCACTTACCTCTGTACTTGAAGAGTATCAAACAAAGGTGATTGGTTCCTTCTTCACGGAGCAATTCTCTTTTTTGTTTGTAAGACTTTGAAATTCAAATGAGCAATTCCTCTTCTGCCAAGTCAAAGTGGCCTCACAGGTGTACTCACAAAGACCTATGTGTTGGTAGCAAGTGAATCAAGCAGCAGACTTTATGATAGATTGCAAATATGTGTATTTATATCATACTAATTCTGTTAAAGGGAACTTTCAATTTGGTACTTTTCAAATGTATCTATGTAAGAAAATAGAGATGAAGAAAGGAAGACTTTAAGTGAAGAACCAAAGAGGAATCCTTAGTGGAAGAAAGTATTTGAGCAATCACTCATCATGGAATGAAGTAACTCCAACTTAAAATCAACTTAGTGATGCAAGGGGCAAGGGAAAAGCCAAAATCACATAGATAGAAGAAGATGAAGACTTATCGATTGAGATAAATAGAGTCCATCATGCAAAGGACGTGAAGAGTTCAAAGGTCAAAAATAAATATCCAAACAAATGGAATGGTGAGATAAAATTATTTAATATAGTAAGATGTTCTGTTGAAAAAATAACATACGATTCATCGATGGCTAGACGCTATGCATATATGAGTAAATTTGTTGAAGAACCCACATACTTTTAAGAAACCAATACATGTAGGGAATGGCAAGAGAAAACGGAGGAGGTGGTCAAGGATTTGGAGGAAAATCATACTTGGAGATTAGTGAAAAGGAAGAAGGATATGAAGGTCATTGGTAACAAGTGGATATAGAAGTTAAGAAGCATAGAGATGGTAGAAATGCTAGGTATAAAGCTTGCCTTGTATCAAAAGGCTTTGCTCATACATATGGAGTAGATCATTAGGAAATACTTAGCCATGTGGCTAGTAAGATGACTACCATTACAAAAATCATTACATTTGTAGGAAATCACGATTGGGAGATATATCAACTTCATATGAGGGATGTTTTTATTAATGGAGAGCTAGAGGAGCTAGTATACATACATCAACAATAATGGTATAAAGATAAAATAAAGGACAATTATGATTGCAACTTTGAAGATAAAATTGGAGATGATTAGATTTGTAGGTTAAAGAAGGCATTATACAAGCAAGCCCCATAGGCATGGAATCAAAGGCTTGTAGATACTTGATCAATTGTAGATACAATCAAAGCAAAGAAGGTCCATCATCATTGTACAAAAGAGAAGGTGAGGCATCTATCTACTTATGTGCATATATAGATGATCATGAAAAAGGAATCAAGGAAAGGCTTGGGAAACAGTGTAAGATCTCCAAACTTGGAGATCAAAGATATTATTTAGGTATTGAAGTCATATATAAGGATAATGGTATCTATCTCATGTAGAGGAAGTATATCTTAGATGTGTTGAAGAGGTATGGAGTCACATGGTGTAAACGATTGAGATCCCAATGGAAGTGAATATAAAATTGAGATCAATAGAATGCAATGAATTTCAAGATGCACTCTTGTACTGGACAATAATGGGGTCTTAAACTATTTCCCTATAATAAAAAAGACCTTACCTAGCATATAGAGTTGGTGTGCCATCGAAATTCATGCACACACCTAGGGTTCTTGACTTTCTTGCTACTAAAAGGGTAATCACATATCTCAAGGGTACTTTAAATAAAGGTCTTTTTTATATGTTTGAAGATTATTTGAATTGCAATTGAAAGCATATATAAACGTTGGACTGGTTGCAAAGAAGATACGACAAGTACAAGTGGATATGCAATAATTCTTGGCAAGAAGCATCTCATTGATTGCAAAGAAATAACCTACAATTGCCCTATCTTCAATAGAACCTTAATATAGAGAATTTAGATAAGTTAATGTGAACTCATATGTCTTAAGAAACTCATGATTCCATTGAATTTGGAGGTGAATTGAGTTTTCAAAATCAAGCTCCAACCTTAGGGGCTTATGGAACCATTGGATGGATGACATCTAGAGCAATGTGAAGGAAACATTCAACCACAACAACATGCACTCAAATTACCACACCCACACAATATACAATTATCACTTATCACACTTAGATGTGAAAAAGCCTACAATTTGGAAAAGGCTTCCTATCATTTAAGGAATCTTTTGATTTTCCTATATACACACAATGTACGTGAAGTTCATAGGATCCCATGTGTGTTATCGCTCATGTAATTCGATAAGCTAGTAGACCCCTTACTAAGCAAGCCCTCAGCTTGCTTGAGGATTTTCATTATACTTTGAGTTTCCAAATCTCTCTCATAGATTTTTGTGTGTATGAGCTAGTTAGCTCTAAGTGATGAGTAGAGCATCCTTATCATTTTGCATTCATTTAGCTACTATTATCGTTCGATGTTTGCTTGAAACTCAACTATAAACTCTACAACTCTAAGAGAAATTGACTCATGAGTGAACAATGGTCTTTCTATGCATGCCTAATGGAGTCAACAAATAATATATCTTGAAGACATTGGCTCTTTCAGTGGAAGAAAGTATTTCAAGTGTGGTAACTTGCCTTAGGAAATTTTTATGTTCTAATTTGAGTTTACAAAATCTCTTTGGTTAATTCTCTAGCACATTAAAGAAGCACAATTTTTGAGGGAATAGAGGTATCTCGAATCATACCCGTGAGGTCATCTGTGATTCAAGTTGCATAAGGAAAGTGTACATTCTTCTATCAGCTATGCCATTACACACATAGTCATGTTATGCTAGATGATTCTCATAAGGATAAGTTCTTGAACGATTGACTTTATTTGTGGGAGAATGTACACATTCCGTATGTAGCATTGAAGCATACAAGACCCCACACGTATACTTAATGATAGCCCTCTTCATTCAGGTTATGGATCTCTAAACTCTTGAGGAGTGACCTTCAAGGGCTTCTGCATGCACAAACAATATAAGAGCTTTTATAGAGTCCAAGCTCATCTACAACCCATTTTGTTTGCTATTCTTTGTAAGGGTTCTCTTTTATTAAAATGTAGGTTGCAGATCTGATCCCGAGAGGAATCTAGCTTTAACTAAAATATCTAGACTTCGTTATTACTAAAATATCCAACAACCACTCTCATATACATGATGAACCAAGCACCTACGTCAGGTATACATTCTTCAACACCATATGAAGCTTCAATTAATACAAAAACAATATGTTTCACACTTGAGAGTGTTCGTTGTTCTTCCTATGTCTTAATACCAAGTGAGATAAGAAGTAAACTTGATTATTGATTAAAAATATGTTTGATGATAGGGTATGTACCTGAACACAAGGGGTACAGATTGCTACAAACCACAAGCAAGGAGCTAACTCTATCAAGTGATGTCGCATCTAATGAGCTTTTACCTTGATATTCTTTGAATATATCTATGTAGGTAACTCAAGATGATGAAGGAAGGGTTTCAAGAGGAAATGAAGAACATGAGATAGTGAAGCAAAGGATTGAAGCTCAAAAAGACAATCATCATAGAATGTAGAAAGTCCTTCATCAAGTCAATAGTTTGATACAAGGAGCAAAGGAAAAGATAACATCACATAGATTGAAGAAGATGAGGATATATGGATAGAAATCAATGAATACCATCATGTAAAGAAGAGGTAGACCTCAAAGAAATACAAAAAGGGAAAAAATCAATGGAAATGTGAATTAAGAAATCTGACAGGGTAAGGTAGACACATTTCATATATGAGCAAATTCATGGCTAGACACATTTCATATATGAGCAAATTCATTAAAAATCTCACATGTTTTGAAGAACAAAATACATGTAGGGAATCGCAAGAGACTATGCACAAAGATATTAAAGCATTGGATGATAACAACACTTGGACATTAGTTCCAAGGAGAAACCATTGGAAGATGTATCAACTTGATGTAAACAATGCTTTCCTAAATAAAGAGATAGAGGAAGTAGTCTACATGGAGAAAAATTTCATTAACAAGATCTTATCATCTTGTTTGAGTGACCAAAATACTTCAAGTCCATTCTACAGAAACTAAGAGAATGGTGACTTGAGTGAACAAAGGTGTCTATGAGTAGACATCTGAGGCCATTCATGCTTCAAGCTACAAGGGATTTTTGTGTTCTCCCATGAGGATTGATTCTCTATGACCTTAAACGTCATACCTTGTTCTTTGGCCGTTTGAGTTTGTTTCTAGTCATTTTGCGTGTTCTGACTCTGTCTAGCTTCCTTTTTTATTTTTCATCTTGAGAGTCTTATTTTCTTCTTACAGGGTCCAACATCTTTCAAAATAGTGCAAATGAAATTACAAAGACACTAAGATACAATTACTTAGTTATTATCCTTTATGTAGAATTTCCTAGAGTCCATTTTCACATTCAATGAACCCACAAAATTTTAGGAAGTGTTAACAGTAAGCAGGAAGGTCTTGCACGAGTAGCAATAACTAGGAAGCTATAAGCTCACTAGAATCTACAAGCTAAGCAATGGAAAATATTAGTTTGAATAGATATTGAAAGAAATGAGGCTAAATAATTTATTGCTGCATATGAGGGAAGATAGTACATACTATTCAGTATCAAAATCCATTATCTCAACCATCCTACAAAACATAGCAGTGGAGCCTCAAGCCATTATCACAACCCAAATAACATCGAGTTTGCACAACAACAAAAGTGAAGCATGTGTCTATGTATGTATTTATATATGTATGCATGTATGCATGCATGTATATATGTGTATATGTATATATGTATATATGTATATATTTATATATGTATATATTTATATATGTATGTATGTATGTATGTATGTATGTATGCATGTTTGTATGTATGTATCTATGTATGTATGTATCTATGTATGTATGTATGTAAGTATTTATATCTGTTGGGAGAGATGGTTGGATGCACTCAAGAGATTGAGTTGAAGCTGCTAGACCTGCTTTGCTCCAGCCCTCCTTTGTTGAGGTATGCTTAGTACACTTGATTAGCTTCCAAATGATACCAAGAAAGCATATATGTACTTTGCAAATGATATGTGTAATGATCAAATCAAACAGACTACTTGAGACTTCAAGAATTCAAGAAAACTTGCTAATTTGGTATTGACACCTGCTCAGTCTTTCACTCAGTATGACCAGCACACTTACAATTGATCAAATTCCTTTTGGACATATTAAATTAGCTTTGCAAGCTACCATTTTCAAGTGGAATGAGATAAAATGATAAACTACACACTGAGAAATCACTTTAGCAAAATTATATGTACCCCCGACTTTTTAGGATCTCAGTAGAAGAATACCAGAGGTCACTTCGAGCGAGATTTCTCCGAGATGGCTGATCCAATGACCTTGAAATTTTGTAGGCATGTAGAAGACTTTGAGCTGAACCCAATGTGCTTTGAATCACTTGATTTGAATAAGTAGATCTTGAGATATGCCCTGTTGAAATTGACAGACTTGGAGATGATGACTCAGAGAAAACAGAGATAATGAATGTGTATACTTCTATTGATTGATGTAGTTGTACAATCCCATTAGCATGACAAGCATAGCTAAATGAGGTGTTGTGGTGTAGGCTATGAAGTAGCACTAACACACACAGAGTTACAATGGTAGAATGCCTCAGGGGGTGAGCTCTATTGGACTAGCTTACCCGCGACTTTTTACATTGACTTTTATAGAAGTTGAGTTGAGATTTGAATTTGAATTCAAGTTCAAATCTCCTATAATCACTCCTCTAAAAGTAGGGAGATATTCTCTCCATTTACACCATCCAATTTCCACGACTTAATCAAGTAGGTGTGTGTTCATAAATTACAAGTCACTAAGACTTTTACAATGAAAGTAAAAAGATAATAAATCATAGGTATGGGTTCCTATGCTCTTCCCTTCAAGTGAAGCCTTGATGAAAATTGTCCAAGCTAATCTTCCAAAGTTCCAAGCCAAGTGTGAAGGCTTGAAATGCACCAACAGCTCCCCCTCAAGCCAAGCACTTTGGCTTGAGTCTTCATCTTTAGTCTTCAATCACATCCTGCAATCCAATCATGGATTTGAATCTGCATAACTTGTTTCCATCCAATGCTTTAGTGAGTAAATCTGCACATTGCATATTAGTAGACACATAAGTCAATTGAATGTCTTTGCTTAGCAATTTTTCTCTCACATAGTGGTAATGAACCTCTATGTGTTTTGTCCTAGCATGATATATTGGATTAGCTGCAAGGTGAAGAGAGCTTGTGTTATCTCCAAAGATGATTGGAGGCCTAGTGTATAGGCCTAGCTCTGTATACAAAAGCTTTAACCAGATAGCTTCTTGAGTGGCATTGGCAAGCCCTCTATACTCTGCTTCAGTGGATGACAATGCCACTGTAGGTTGCTTCTTGGCTGACCAAGAAATAGGTTTATCTCCTGCAAAGCAAATGTAACCTGATGTGCTCCTCCTATCATCCTTGCATCCTGCCCAATCTGCATCTGAGTATACTTTAATGTCAATATCTGATGTATAAGGAAAGTACAAACCATGGTTCTGAGTTCCCTTCAAATACTTCAGGATCTTCTTTGTTGCCTCTAGGTGAGGTACCCTTGGTTTGTGCATGAATTGGCTTAGCACACTAACTCCATATGCTATGTCAATTCTTGTCAAGGTAGCATAATTCAAACTACCTACCATGCTTTGATATCCTGTAATGTCTTGTATTTCATCCCCTTCATTAGCACTAAGCTTTAGGTTGACCTCCATTGGAGTAGTTGAGACTTTAGCATCTTGCAAGCCAAACTTCTTGACCATATCCTGTACATACTTCTTTTGAGTGATATATATACCTGAGTTGGTGTAGACTAACTCAAGACCTAAGAAGTACTTCAATAATCCAAGATCATTGATCTTGAATTCCTTCATCATCTGTCCTTTGATGTGTCTAATCCCATTGACATCATTGCCTGTAATGATGATGTCATCAACATAAACACACAAATAGATTACCTCTGTACTACTTCTTTTTATGAACAGAGAAGTATCAGCTTTGCTCATCACAAATCCTTGGTCTTGGAGGTAGGTTGTCAACCTGTAATTCGATGCTCTAGGTGCCTGCTTCAAACCATATAGAGCCTTCTTCAATTTACAAACATAATTTCCATAGCCAGGTGGTTGTGACATGTAGACTTCTTCAGATATCCATCCATTCAAGAAAGCATTCTTGACATCTAATTGGTACATGTTCCAATTCTTGGATGCAGCTACACTCACCAATATTCTGATAGTTGGCATCTTAGCCACAAGAGAAAATGTCTCCTCATAATCAATGCCTTGGGTTTGTGCAAAACCCTTGGCAACCAACCTAGCTTTGTACCTGTTTATTGTTCCATCAGAATTCCTCTTTAGCTTGTAGATCCATCTGGATCCTATCACCTTCATAGTGTCCTTCTTGGGTACCAAGTCCCAAGTATCACTCTCCTTGAGAGCTTCCATTTCTTCATCCATAGCTCCTTTCCATTCTGGTTTGGTAATTGCTTCTTCATAGGTACCTGGTTCTTCATTTAACAAATCCTTTGCAAGATATACAGAATGTTTAGTTACAAGTGATGTGTCATACCCATATTTGATAGGCTTCTTACTTTCTCTCTGAGATCTCCTCATAGCTTGAGTTGAGGATTCTGGTATATCCTCTAGCTTCTTCATCTTCATCTTTCCTTTGGACTTCCATGCCTTGAATTCCTCAAGGTTAATTGTATCATCATCATCTGAGCTTGAGTCTTCTTTCTGGATTGGTTCCTTCTTGGTAAGCCTTGGAAAATCTTCTTCCATGTCATAAGGTAGACTAACCTTCCTGCATTCATTCTCATACCATGAGTCATTCTCATCAAAGATGACATCTCTGCTTACCTTGAAGCCTTTGTTTGTTGGGTTGTAGAATCTGTATCCCTTTTGGTTCAAATCATAACCAATGAAGATACATTTTTCAGCTTTAGGGTCTAGCTTTCCCCTTACCTGTGAGGGAATATGCACATATGCTACACAACCAAAGATTTTGCAATGATCCAGAGAAGGCCTCTTACCATGCCAAGCTTCATATGGTGTCATACCATCAAGTGATTTGGATGGCAACCTATTTATGAGATAGGTGGCAGTGGATACACCTTCTGCCCAAAGATAATTTGGCAGCTTCTTTTCATTAAGCATAGACCTAGCTGTTTCTACTATGAGTCTATTCCTTCTTTCAGCTACTCCATTTTGTTCAGGTGAGTACCTTGTGGTTATCTCCCTTTTGATGCCTCTTTCCTGCAAGAAATCTTCAAACTCATTGGAGAAGTACTCTCCTCCACCATCTGACCTTAGCCTTTTCAAGCTTCTTCCTGTTTGATTTTCAACAAGTGCAAGATACCTCTTGAAACAATTAAACACTTCATCTTTATGTTTCATAAAGTATAAGATAGTCCACCTGCTATAGTCATCAATGAAGGACACATAGTACCTTGAACCTGAAATGGAGGGATCCTTGCTAGGTCCCCAAACATCTGTGTGTACTAAGTCTAGGTAGTCTTTATGCATGAAACCTTTCCTTGAATAGGGCAACCTGTGAGACTTACCAAACTGACAAGCACAACACTTGTAAATCATGTGTTGCTTGGATACATTAGGTATCCCAAGCACACATTGATCCCTGCACATTTGCTTTAGGGTTCTTTCACCTATGTGACCTAACCTCTTGTGCCATATTTCTAACTCTGAAAGTGTTTGATCCTTGTAATTATATAAAGCAATGTTCTTGGTGTCTTCTAGCTCAAAAGTAAACAATCTACCTGATTTCTCCCCCTTGGCAATTCTTTTGAAACCATGTCTTGGGTCTTCCACATATGCTCCATGTTGAGTGAACCTGACCTGCAAACCTTTCTCCACAATCTGACCAACACTCATTAGATTCTTGGTGATGGTTGGTACATAGAGTACCCTGCTCAATAGGTTCTGGTTACCATCACATGTCTTTACATTTCCAATCTTAACAACAGAATGTTTAGTATCATCACCTGTATGTACCTGATGTTTGCCCTTGGGTTCTTCCAAATCAGAGAGTAGTGCCACATTGCCAGCTACATGGTTAGAACATCCTGAATCAATATAAAATAAATGACCATCATTTGTACCTGCCTTGGAGGTCATATTCATGATCAATAGGGAGTCATCTTGCTCCTCTGTGTAGTTGTTGTAATCCCTTCTATTTCTGAATCCACCTTGATAATTACCATTGTGGTTGTGGTTGTAATTGTTGTTGTATTGATTGTTGTATCCATTGTAGCCTTGGTGTTGGTTGAACCTGCCTCTCCCTTGAGAGTATCCACCTCTTTGATAGCCTCTTCCTCTCTGATTCTTGTAGTTCTTGTAGCATTCATCTCTGGTATGATTGGACAATCCACAAATGTTGCATGGTGATGAGTTGTAGGGTCTCCCCCTACCTGACTTACCTCCTCTGCCTCTTCCTCTTGATGGTTGGATGCACTCAAGAGATTGAGTTGAAGCTGCTAGACCTGCTTTGCTCCAGCCCTCCTTTGTTGAGGTATGCTTAGTACACTTGATTAGCTTCCAAATGATACCAAGAAAGCATATATGTACTTTGCAAATGATATGTGTAATGATCAAATCAAACAGACTACTTGAGACTTCAAGAATTCAAGAAAACTTGCTAATTTGGTATTGACACCTGCTCAGTCTTTTACTCAGTATGACCAGCACACTTACAATTGATCAAATTCCTTCTGGACATAGTAAATTAGCTTAGCAAGCTACCATTTGCAAGTGGAATGAGATAAAATGATAAACTACACACTGAGAAATCACTTTAGCAAAATTATATGTACCCCCGACTTTTTAGGATCTCTGCAGAAGAATACCAGAGGTCACTTCGAGCGAGATTTCTCCGAGATGGCTGATCCAATGACCTTGAAATTTTGTAGGCATGTAGAAGACTTTGAGCTGAATCCAATGTGCTTTGAATCACTTGATTTGAATAAGTAGATCCTGAGATATGCCCTGTTGAAGTTGACAGACTTGGAGATGATGACTCAGAGAAAACAGAGATAATGAATGTGTATACTTCTATTGATTGATGTAGTTGTACAATCCCATTAGCATGACAAGCATAGCTAAATGAGGTGTTGTGGTGTAGGCTATGAAGTAGCACTAACACACACAGAGTTACAATGGTAGAATGCCTCGAGGAGTGAGCTCTATTGGACTAGCTTACCCGCGACTTTTTACATTGACTTTTATAGAAGTTGAGTTGAGATTTGAATTTGAATTCAAGTTCAAATCTCCTATAATCACTCCTCTAAAAGTAGGGAGATATTCTCTCCATTTACACCATCCAATTTCCACGACTTAATCAAGTAGGTGTGTGTTCATAAATTACAAGTCACTAAGACTTTTACAATGAAAGTAAAAAGATAATAAATCATAGGTATGGGTTCCTATGCTCTTCCCTTCAAGTGAAGCCTTGATGAAAATTGTCCAAGCTAATCTTCCAAAGTTCCAAGCCAAGTGTGAAGGCTTGAAATGCACCAACAATATCTATATGTATGCATGTGTTTTTGTATGTGTGCATGTACGTATGCACTTATATCTATCGGATCATTCTTCTTCCTTATTCTATATGTATGCATATATTTATATATGTATACATGGAAACTAAATTAGTGAAGAACTTGTGTCTGAATTAGATAGACGTATGTGTCCAAGAGGAATGTTCATAGCCTAGAAGGTTTTTCTTTTCAACAACCTTGAAGGACTCCAAGTAAACACAACTATAGATCAGTATATATGTATGTTTGATCTCTTTGTCTATAAGTATGTATGTACGTATGAATGTATATTTGAGTTTATGTATGCATGTATGTATGTATGTATGTATGTATGTATGTTTGTATGCATGTATGTATGTATGTTGTATATATGTATGCATTTATGTATGTGTGTATGTATGTATGCGTGTAGGTATGCATGCATGCATGTATGTATGTATGTATGTATGTATGTATGCATGAATGCATGCAGGCATCTACACTGTATGAATTAGAACTCTTTAGCTTGAAAAGGAGAAAATACATCACTTAGTAGTTTTCATTGTCCATTTGATAATAAAAATACTACAAAAAATATTTACGTACAAAGAAATTAAATGAATCATGTCATATATTTGTTTATCCATGTTACACTTGGGTATGTGTTTCTTTCCATGTATGCATTTTAAGTGTGTGGATGTTAATAAGATGAAAAAGATACAGAGGTTATGGTAACGGTATAAAAAATCACAACATACTTCCATTTTAATGTTAATTACCATACATTACATAGTTTCTTGATTGAAATCCTTGTTTCTATGTTGAAATCATGCCTCATATGAGCAATCAAAGCTTGCACATAGATTATATGTCTAACTTTTTCATGATGCAGTTCTTTATGGTATGTGTCCATTCTGTTTTCCATGGAGACCTTTCTCGTAAGGAGCGCGATGGCGCTCGAAGGTGATCTGGTAGATGAGGATTACGATGCTCTCTAAATAGGTAGATGGGCATACGAAGATAGAACGTGCAGCATCATGGTTGCCGTTTCGTCCACACATCCTACTCTCGGAAATCCTCGCACACAGAGAGAGAGAGAGAGAGAGAGAGAGAGAGAGAGAGAGAGAGAGAGAGAGAGAGAGAGAGAGAGAGAGAGAGAGAGAGAGAGAGAGAGAGAGAGAGGTAAGACTGTATTGGAATGCCGGCCGTTCGTGACAGGGACTACAACGTGCATCGCAACTGAAGACGGCAAGCGAGTTGGCAATAACATTATTTGTGCCAATTATTTGCCACAATTCTGAATATGTCTGAAGGATGACTTCCATTGAAAGTGTTGGATGGACTATTTTCTAATCAGTAATATATGTTCTAATCAGTGTGTTATGTTCTATGAACATAGAAATTATTTTGGTCTATGTTCTAATCAGTGATAAATCGTAAATATGAATGGGTCCCGTTTAAGTTGCCTCATTGGGACTACAACCAAGACATCGTATTTCTGCAACCAAGACATCGTATTTCTAATATAGCAAGCGAAGTATTCCCTCTTATTCATAAAATTGAAAAATCAACAAAACTTACACTTTAGGACTTTTTTAAGCATACATTTACTTTGTATAAGAATGTACACGTTTTTGTAGATATGCATGTACGCTCTAATGTATGTACGTTTTATGTATGTACGTATGTATTTATGTATGTATGTATATATTTATGTCTTTCTGTATGTATGGATTTTGCACTTATGTTTATCGGATCATTTATTTTCATTCTTTATATATGCATATATGTATATATGTATACATGAAAACTAACTTGGTGAAGAATTTTTGCCTGGCCTAGATAGACAAATATATCCAAGAGGAATGTTCATAACTTAGAAGGTTTGTTTTTTTCAACAAACGTGAAGGATTCCAAGTATACAGAACGATATACTGGTATATATGTATCTATGCTTTTTTTGTATGTAATTATCTATGTATGTATGTACCCCTGAACGTATATATGACTCTACATATGTATATATGTATGCATGTATGTATGCACGCATGCATGCATGTATGTATGCATATATATATATATGTATGCATGCATGCATGTATGTATGTATGTATGTATGTATGTATGTATGTATGTATGCATACATGCATGCATGCATGAATGGATGTTTGCATGCATCTATGCATGTATGAACTCGAATTTTCTAGCTTGAAAAGGAGAACATACATGACTCATTTTTCACCTGATAATAAAAATAGTAAATAAGTATTTAATTCCATAAAAATTAAATAAATCGTGTCATATATTGATTCTTCAAATGTATCTACGCAAGAAAATAGAGATGAAGAAAGGAAGATTTTAAGTGAAGAACCAAAAAGGAATCCTTAGTGGAAGAAAGTATTCAAGCAATCACTCATCATGGAATGAAGTAAGTCCTACTTTAAGCCAAGTTACTCATGCAAGGGGCAAGGGTAAAGCCATAATAACATAGATAGAAGAAGATAAAGACTTATCAATTGAGCTAAATACAAACCATCATGCAAAAAATGTGAAAAGTTCAATGATCAAAAGTAAATATCCAAACAAATGGAATGGTGAGATAAAAGTATTTTATAGAGTAAGGTGTCCAGTTGAAAGAATAACAAATGATTCATCGATGGCTAGACACTATGCATATATGAGTAAAAGGCTTTGCTTAGACATATGGAGTAGATTATTAGGAAACAGTTAGGCACGTGGCTAAGATGACTACCATCACAACAATCAGTGGAACTGTAGCAAGAAAGGATTGAGAGATGTATCAACTTTATCCGGAGAATGCTTTTATTTATGGGGAGCTAGAGGAGGTAGTACACATATATCAACAAATATGGTATAAAGATAAAATCAAGGACAATTATGATTGCAACTTTGAATATATAATTGAATAAGATTATGTTTGTAGGTTAAAGAAGGCATTATATGCTTTCAAGAAAGCCCCATGGGCATGGAAACAAAGGCTTGTAGATCCTTGATCAGTTTTAAATACAATCAAAGCTAAGAAGACCCATCATTATTCTACAAGAGAAAAGGTGAGGCATCTATCTACTTATGTGCATATGTAGATGACTTGACTATTATAGGTTATCATGAAAAAGGAATCAAGAAAATCAAGAAAAGGCTCAAAAAGAGATCAAGATCTCTAAACTTGGAGATGAAAGATATTACTTAGGTATTGAATTCATACATAAGGATAATGGTCTCCTCCTCATGTAGAGGAAGTATATCTTAGATGTGTTGAAGAGGTCTGGAGTCACATGGTGTAAACATTGGAGATCCCAATGGAAGTGAATGTAAAATTGAGATCAATATAATGTAATGAAGTTCAACATGCACTCATATAGGACAATAATGGGGTCTTTGAAATACTCCCCTCTAATAAGAAAGACCTTATCTAGCATATAAACTTGGTGTGCTATCTAAATTCAAGCACACACCTAGGGTTCGTGACTTACTTGATCCTAAAAGGGTCATCACATATCTCAAGGGTACTTTAAATAAAGATCTCTTTATCCGTTTGAAGATGATTTGCAAGTGAAAGCATATACTAACTTTGGACTGGTTCCAAAGAAGATACGAGAAGTACAAGTGTATATGCAATAATGCTTGTCAAGAAGCTCATCTCATGGATTGCAAAGACATAACCTACAATTGCCCTATCTTCAATTGAATCTTAATATAGAGCATTAGGATAAGTTACATGTGAACATATGTGGCTTAAGAAACTCATGATTGAATTGAATTTGCAGGTGAATGACTTTGCAATCATGTGTTACAAGATGATTACTATGTACCTATTTTCCAATCCTATGTTCTATGCTAGGAGCAAGAACATAGAGGTCCATTATCAATATAGCAAGGAGAAAGTGTTGGATAATGAGGTACAGTTTCCACACATAAGTACTAAGGATCAGTGTGGAGACATGTTCACTGAGGCATTATACCCAATCAAGCTTATAAAACTAAAGAGATCCATTTTATTGATGGAGGTATATTGAAGACTTAATGTTTGATGCTTAAGGGGTAGTGTTAAAAATCAAGCTTGAATCCTGGGGCTTATGGACTTGTTATATGGATGCCATTTAGAGAAATATGAAGAAAACATTCAGACACAACATGCACTCAAATTTGAATTTGAGATTTCCCACACAATATTCAATTATCACCTTTCACACTTAGATGTGATAAAGCCTACAATTTGGAAAAATGATCCCTATCATTGAAGGAATCTTTTAAATTTCCTATATACACACAATGTACCTCAAGTTCATAGGACCCCATGTGTGTTATCTCTCATATAATTGAAATACACCAGTAGACCCCTTACTAAGCAAGCCCTCGGTTGAGGATTTTCATTGTCCTTTGAGTTTCCATATCTCTCTCATAGATTTTTGTGTGTACAAGCTAGTTAGCTCTAAGTGATCAGTAGAGCTTCCTTATCATTTTGTATTCATTTACCTACTATTATCTTTTGATGTCTGCTTGAAGTTCAAGTCTAAACTCTTTAGTTTCCAAGAGAAATTGATTCATGAGTGAACTTTTTTCTATGCATGCCTAATGAAGGCAATATTAGTCTATCTTGGAGGCATTGGAATTTTCTATGGTCTAGTTTCAGTGTACAAAATCTCTTCAGTTCATTCTCTAGTACAGTAGAGAAGCACAATTTTGGAGGGAATAGAGGTATCTCTAAACATACATGTGAGTTCGTCTATGATTCCAATTGCATAAGGAAATTGTACATTCTTCCATCAGCTAAGCCATTACACACATAATCATGTTATGGTAAATGATTCTCATAAGGATAAGTTTGTGAACCATGGACTTTATTAGTGGGAGAATGTACCCATTGCCTATGTAACCTTGAAGCATACAAGAGCTCACGCATATAATTAAATAGATCCCTCCTCACTCAAAGTTATGGATCTCTAAAATCTTGAGGAGTAGTGACGTTCAAGAGCTTTTGCATGCACAAACAATATGAGAGCTTCTGCATGCACAAACAATATAAGGGCTTCTGCATGCACAAACAATATAAGAGCTTCTATAGAGACAAAGCTCATCTACAACCCATTTTGTTTTCTACTCTTTGTTATGGTTCTTTTGTATTAAAATGGAGGTTGCAGATATGATCCCGTTAGGAATCTAGCATTGGCTACAAAATCTAGACTTTCAAATAACTCATAATCATTTACACTACAACATATGAGGAGCATACCAACGTTGTCCCTCGATGTTAGTTTGACTGTTGAAATGCTTGAAAAAGCACGGATGCAATACCGACGATATGAGTGCTGGTATAGAGGTCGGTAATTTACAGGAAATTATCGATGCTTATACCAACGCTCATACCGATGCTTATACCAACGCAACCATTTAGCTCGACCCAAGACCAAAAATTTGACATTTGCTCGCGTTTTGAACCAAAGTCTGCTACTGTCGAGTTTGCACGTGCGAACTACATTCTGAGCATATTGTGTACACACATCTCTCTCTTTCTCTCTGTCTCTCTCTACACACCTCTCTATTTCGCTAGATCTGAAATCTTTGTAAGTATCACACATATTGTAGCACCCTTTTCTCTTTCTTTGTGTTTTCCCTTTCGTAATTTCTCTTCTCTTTAGTTTTGCAGGAGCTTTTTGGCGTGAGTTCTTTGGAATTCGATGAAGGACAACATTAAGTGGACTTTGACGACAACGCTCCAAACAATTACATCGAGGTAAGTGATTGTTTTGTTTTCAATTTATGTAGAATGAGATAGAGATAGATAGATAGATAGATAGAGAGAGAGAGAGAGGAGAGAGAGAGAGATGAATGAAACAGAGAGATCTAGAGAAACATAGAGAGAGATAGAGAAAGAGAGAGATATGAAAGAGAGAGATAGAGAGCGAGTGAAAGAGAGAGAGATGAAAGAGAGAGAGAGAAATGAAATAGAAAGAGAATGAGATATAGAGAGAGATGCATGCATACATACACACACATATGCATACACATACTCACATACATATTACATAAACACATGCATATTACATACACATTCACATACATATGCATATGCATACATACATGCATATTACTTACACACATGCATATTACTTACATACATGCATATTACATACACACATGCATATACATACACACACACACATATGCATACTCATACTCACATACATACATGTACACACACATTTACATACATACATGTACACACACATGTATACATACACACATGAATATGCATACATACATACACACATATTTGCATGTACACACACATACACACACATATTTGCATGTACACACACATACATACATACAGATGCACATATACATACACACTCACATATGTATAAACACACATATGTGCATACATACATGCATATGCATACATACATGCATATGCATACATACATGCATATGCATACATACATGCATATGCATACATACATGCATATGCATACATACATGCATATGCATACATACATGCATATGCATACATACATGCATATGCATACATACATGCATATGAATACATACATATACACACATATGCATGTACACACACACATATTACATACACAAGTACATATATATACACACTCACATATGTACATACACACATGCATATTACATACACATGCACATATATATACACACTCACATATGTATACACACACATGCATACATGCACATACACATACACACACATCACATATACATACACACATATACATGTTTTAGGGTTAGGGTTTAAGGATTAGGGTTTTTTACTTTTACACATATACACACATAATACATACACACATGCACACATATAAATATGCATACACACATCTCTTTCTTTCTCTTTCCCCCTACACACACATCTCTTTCTCTCTCTCTCTCTTGCATCTTGGTAAGTGATGTGCATACTCTTTTGCTCTCTCTCTTTCTCTATGTCTTCTCTTTTTTAATTTCTCTTTTCTTTTGTTTCCATGAGAGACACACACACACACACACACACACACATTCATACACACATTCACATACACACACGTGACATATACATACACACATATAAACACATAATACATATACACATACACATATATATACACATGCATACACACATACACACACACATACACACACACACACACACACACATATATATATATATATATATATATATATATATATATATATATATATATATATATATATATATATATATATATATATATATATATATATATATATATATACATATATATATATATATATATATATGTATGTATGTATATATATATATATATATATATATATATATATATATATATATATATATATATATATATATATATATATATATATATATATATATATATATATATATATATATATATATATATATATATATATATATATATATATATATATATATATATATATATATATATATATATATATATATATATATATATATATATACATGCATACACACATACACACATGTGACATATACATACACACATATGCATGCTTTAGGGTTAGGGTTTTGGGATTCGGGTTTTTGGGTTTTACATTTATACACACATGCATACACACATATACATATATAAACACATAATACGTATACACATACACATATATATATATATGTTTTAGGTCTAGATCTTCAAAATTAGGGTTTTAGGGTTTTTACATAGATACACATATGCATACACACACACACACACACACACACATATATATATATATATATATTCACATACGCATATATATACACAAGAATACACTCATACACATTTTTTAGGTCTAGGTCTTTAGGATTAGGGTTTTAGGGTTTTTACACATGCATACAAATATTTATACATATACAGATATACACACATAATACACATACACATACACACGTATATACATAGGCATACACACATATACATATGTTCTTGTTGTTGTTTATAAATATCATGTCAATGTGTGTCATTTCTTTGTACATGGTTCATGATTCATTTCGCTCATGTCTTTTGTATTTGACAAATTGTTTTGCTTTATCAAATCATGTTTCTGATGCCTGTCATACATTTCACATATACTCGGGTTTTCCTTGGGAAGAGTGTATTGCCTTTTGCTACACAACAGTATGGGAATGTTGTTGTAGCAAGAGACAACACACACTGTGGCCAACAAAAAATTTTGCAAATATGGTCGTCAGTATAGGCAAGGGTATAAGCATCGGTATCCCCAGGCACATACTGATGCTTATACCGACTGTTTTGCCTAGGGGCATACCATAGATTATATTGACGCTTATACCGATGCTTATACCGATGCTTATATCGACGCATATACTGACGCTTATACCGAAGCTTATACCGGTGCTTTGGTTCCGACGCCTACACCGGCCCTTACACAAACGTCGAGGCAAAATCGGGCCTGTTCATTTTCCCTGGTAGAAGCCTTGGTATAGTCTTGATATGTTGTAGTGTTATTTTAAATCAAATCCTTAGCATATATGTCAATTGTTAGGTATATTACATCCTAAAGGATTCATTTTCTACTCCAAGAGTCACTCTTAGAAATCTAGAAAATGGATTAACTTATAGCTTAATCTTTTCATAGCACTAAGCTTGATCATGGTGATACAAAGAACATCGAGCTATAAGTAGTTGATAGGGTGCTCATACATACATGTCTAGAATGTCCACATCATACATATAATAATGAGATTCATTATCTACCATGAATTTTCAAGTCAAACATTATGTTCGGTGTCGTAAAGACTACCATTTTGAAAAGGCTCCCTATCATGTAAGGAATATTTTGAATTTCCTATAATACAAAGCATATACCTCGAGTTCATAGGATCCCATGTGTGTTATCCCTCATATAACGTAAATAAGCTAGATGGCTCATGTCTCATGCTCTTCA
Source organism: Ceratopteris richardii (assembly GCA_020310875.1). Lineage (NCBI taxonomy): Eukaryota > Viridiplantae > Streptophyta > Polypodiopsida > Polypodiales > Pteridaceae > Ceratopteris > Ceratopteris richardii. The sequence goes on along the minus strand of CM035423.1, from coordinate 136,144,869 downwards.
CCTACATGGATGTGTGTTGCGCGTTCACGTCTTAGAGAGAGAGAGAGAGAGAGAGAGAGAGAGAGAGAGAGAGAGAGAGAGAGAGAGAGAGAGAAAGAGATTTATCCCTTACCAAAAATGTAATGTAGATGAGTTAAGGCAGCGTACATTAAGCGGGGTTACACCAAACATAAAGAAACCAAGCAACGGTTGTATCGTGAAGCATGCAAATGTACACCGATTCATCTTATCATACTCATGCAATTTAACATCTTTTAAATTTGTGTGATATTTTTTGTCATGGTGTTATCTAATGCACTCTTCTAAATTTCCTTGATGCAAGAGCAATGATATGTAATGGGTTTTTTAACTCTTTACTCCAAAGTATCAAAACAAAGGTTATCGTTTCCTTCCTTCGTCATGAGGTGGCTTCTCTTTGTTGTTTATGAGGATTCCAACATGCACATTTAGCTTTAGCATGTATGCGGGTTAAGGAAGGCATTATGTGGGCTAGACGGAGGTCCAAGAGTTTGGAATCATAGAATTGTGACCTCTTTGTAAGATAAAGGTTTCATTGTCAGAAAAAGAACATCGTTCGCTCTTTATAAAGAGGACACATGGAGAAGCCATCTATAGTTGTGTATATGTAGATCTCATCATAATCACAAGTAGTGATGCTAGTGTATGAGAATGATTAAGATATAGATGAATGATGAACTCAAGGTCAATGTCTTAAGGAAGCTCACTTACCTCCTTGGATTGGAAGTGATGCACACAAAGAAGGGTGTTTATCTTACTCAACTGAAATATATCAAGAACATGTCCAAGTACTAGCCTCTTCTTATCCATGTCTTCTAACCTTGAAGTATCCATATGTCGGTACAATTGATGCAAAAAATCCAATTCCGCTATGTTCCTGATTCCATATGTGAACTATCACTACAAGAAATAGGGGGCATAGCGACGCCCCTGAATTGAAAACAAAAATGAGAACCGTCACTTATGCGACGCTGGCGTCGCATAAGCGACGGTCAATTTCTCGAAATTTTTTTTTCAAGCAAAAGTTGTCGCATAAGTGATGCTAGCGTCGCTTATGCGACGCTAAATTTTAGCATCGCAGATACCATCGCTTCTTAGCGACGGTATTTGCGATGTTGGCAAACTGAAGAGCGTTGCATATGCCACGCTCTGGAATGTAAAAAAAAAATTGGATTTCTCCCAGCACATTTGTGCCGGGATTTGGACGCGAGAGACCAAGAAGAGACCGAGAGAGAGAGCACGAGAGAGAGAGAGAGAGAGAGAGAGAGAGAGAGAGAGAGAGAGAGAGAGAGAGAGAGAGAGAGAGAGAGAGAGAGAGAGAGAGAGAGAGAGAGAGAGAGACGCAACTACTTGCAAGGTATGCACACACACACACACTTACATACACATACATATGCATACACACATATACACACATATACACACATAGACACACACACATACACATAGAGACAGACACATACACACATATACACACATACACTTGCATACACACATGCACACATAATGCATACACATGCACACACATATACACATACATATACACACACATACACACATACACACATACACACATACACACACACATACACACACACACACAAACACACACATACACACACATATACACACATACAAACACATATATGCATACACACACACACATAGAGAAACATGCACACACATACACATACATGCATACATAATGCATATGCATATGCGTACATCCATACATACTTACATGCATACGCACACATATGCATACATAATGCATATGCATATGAGTACATATATACATAGTTACATGCATACACACACATATGCACACATAGACACATACACACACATAGGCACATACACACACATAAACACATACACACACATACACACACATATGCATACATACATGCATACACATACACATACACATATGCATACACATACACACACATAGACACATACACACACATAAACACATACACACACATACACACACATATGCATACATAATGCATACACACATATGCATACATATATGCATACACATACACACATAGACACATACACACATAGACACATACACACACATAAACACATACACACACATACACACACATATGCATACATACATGCATACACATACACACACATATGCATACACATACACACACATATGCATACGCATACACACACATAGACACATACACACACATAAACACATACACACACATACACACACATATGCATACATAATGCATACAGACACATACACACACATATGCATACATACATGCATACACATACACGTAGACACATACATACATATAGACACATACACACACATAAACACATACACACTCATAGACACACACACATACACAGAGACGTGCACACAAATACACACACATATACACACACATACACACATAGGCACATAGACACATACACACATTATGATGCATTCACACACATACACATGCATACACACATAGACACACATATACACACACATACACACATACACACATACACACATACACACATACACACATACAACAATACACACACATATATGCATACACACACATAGAGAGACATACACACACATACACATACATGCATACATATGCATACATACATACTTACATGCATACATACACATACATAATGCATACACACACATATGCATACATGATGCATACACACATATACACACACCTACGCATACATACATGCATACACATACACACATAGACAAATACACACACATAGACACATACACACACATAAACACATACACACTCATAGACGCATAGCGACACATACACATAGACACACACACATACACACACACATATACACAAACACATACACACATACACACATACACACATAATGATGCATACACACACATACACATGCATACACATACATATTCATACATACATGCATACACACACACATAGACACATACACACACATAGACACATACACATATAAACACATAAACACATACACACTCATAGATACACACACACATACACACACACATACACACACACATACACACACACATACACACACACATACACACATAGAAACATACACACTTACACATGCATACACACACATACACATGCATACACACATACAGACACATATACACACACATACACACATACACACATATATATGCATACACACACACACATAGAGAGACATACACACATATACACATACATGCATACATAATGCATATGCATATGCATACATAATGCATATGCATACATAATGCATATGCATATGCATACAATGTACATACATACTTACATGCATACATAATGCACATGCATATATACATACACACACATAGACACATACACACATAGACACATACACACATAGACACATACACACACATAAACACATACATACTCATAGATACACACATATACACATAGACACACACATACACACACATATACACACACATACACACATAATGATGCATACTACACATGCATACACATATACACACACATATACACACACATATACACACACATATATGCATACACACACATATATGCATACACACACGTAGAGAGACATACACACGCATACACATATATGCATACATATGCATACATAATGCATATGCATATGCATACATACATACTTACATGCATAGATAATGCACATGCTTACATACACATACGTAATGTATACACACACATATGCATACATAATGCATACACACAAATACACACATATGCATACATAATACACATGCACAGATACATACACACACATAGACACATACACACATAGACACATACACACATAGACACATACACACACATAAACACATACATACTCATAGATACACACATATACACATAGACACACACACACATACACACACATATACACACACATATACACACACATACACACATAGTGATGCATATTACACATGCATACACACATACATACACATATACACACACATATTTTCATACACACACATAGAGAGACATACACACACATACACATACATGAATACATATGCATACATAATGCATATGCATACATAATGCATATGCATACATAATGCATATGCATACATACATACTTACATGCATACATAATGCACATGCTTACATACACATACATAATGCATACACACACATATGCATACATAATGCATACACACACATACACAGATATTGCATATGCATATGCATACATACATACTTACATGCATACATAATGCACATGCTTACATACACATACATAATGCATACACACACATATGCATACATAATGCATACACACACATACACACATATGCATACATACATGCATACACATAGACACATAGACACATACACAGACATAGATACATACACACACATAAACACATACACACTCATAGACGTATAGCGACACATATACATAGACACATACACATACACACACACACATATACACACACACATATACACACACACAAACATACACACATAGACACATACACACATAATGATGCATACACACACATACATATGCATACACACACATATGCATAGATACATGCATACACATACACACATAGACACATACACACACATAGATACATACATACACATAAACACATACACACTCATAGACACACACACATACACATAGACGTGCACACACATACACACACATATACACACACACATACACACATACACACATAGACACATACACACATAATGATGCATGCACACACATACACATGCATACACACGCATATGCATACATACATGCATACACATACACACATAGACACATACACACACATAGATACATACATACACATAAAGACATACACACTCATAGACACACATACATACACATAGACACACACACACACACACATATACACACACACAAACACACATAGACACATACACACATAATGATGCATACACACACTTACACATGCATACACACATACAAACACATGTACGCACACACATACACACATACACACATATATGCATACACACACACATATATGCATACACACATATAGAGAGACATACTCACACATACACATACATGCATATATATACATACATAATGCATATGCATATGCATGCATACATACATACATACATGCATACATACACATACATAATGCAGAGACACACATATGCATACATAATGCATACACACACATACACACATATGCATACATACATGCATACACATACACACATACACACACATAGACACATACACACACATAAACACATAGACACTCATAGATGCACACACATACACATAGACACACACACATACACACACACATATACACACACGCATACACACATAGACACATACACACATAATGATGCATACACACACATACACATGCATACACACATACACACCCACATACACACACATACATACACACACATGCATAATACACATGCTTAATGCATACACACATAAATATGTAGATGTATATATATTGATTTCTAACTGTTTTGTTTTATATGTTAGGTATTATGGATCCCAGTAGAGAGAGAAAGGTGAAACTCACTCTCATAAAAAGTCTTATGAGAGCAAGAGTTCCGTCTGATACTCTAGGGGCCATAATGCGTGATTACTCAAAGATGTCTGATTTGGAGCAGGACTATACGATCCAAATGCTTACTTAGTGATCAGACGAGGGCTCTGCTGCGGCTCCACATGCAGGAAGAGAGCTATCTGCTCATAGGTATGTTTTTTTTTCATAAACTTTTTTAATGATATTATAACACATATTTTTATTTATTTTTATCTATCGATTTTCAGGACACCTATACCACCTCCACGACGCGATAGCAGAGCAGAGTTGCCTATGAGGACATGCATAGGCACCTTAGGACTAGAGTGCGATATAGAGCCAGAGGGGGACATTGTGTACATAGGGAATGGATTGGAGTTCAAGAGAAGGATGCGGGCACTATGCGACTCTTACCTGTGCTTTGTCCACTTACCGTAGAAGTAAGTAAAAATTTTACATATAAATTGAAATAAATATCTTATGTTTTATTTACATTATGTTTTTTTTTGTAGTGAGCATGATGAGAGGGATAAAAAATACGTACTTAGTTCACTTGAGACAGAGTTTGGGAGAGGATGGTCGCTTAAGTGGTGTCTAAAAGAGATGCGGACACTTATGGCTCATCGTCGCGATAATGCACGGTATGCACTGCTTTTATGTATATATATGTGGATATGAGTATGTGTGTTTATGCATGTATGTATGTATGTATATAAGAGAGAGAGAGAGAGAGAGAGAGAGAGAGAGAGAGAGAGAGAGAGAGAAAAGAGTGAGACTAGAGGTATAAATACATGCATACACACACATATACATCATACATGCACATTTACACACATATACACATACATGCACATTTATACATACACACACGTACATGCACATTTTTACACACACATACACATGCATGCAGCTACACACATATAATGAATACACATAGACACATACACATACTCACATACACGTACACATACTCACATACACATACACATGCATAATCATATGTACACACACATAGACTCATATAATCATATTTACATGCATGTATACATATACACATGCATATATACACACACAACACATGCATATGCACATATAGATACACATACATATACAACACATGCATACACATAAATAAATAAATAAATCCTATTTCAAAAATCCTAAATTGAAAACACTAATTTCGATATTAGGGTTTTAAAACCCCTAATTTGAAAACTCTAATTCAACCTTTTAGCCATATGTTTGAAGTATATCTACACATTGCATCTATTTCTCCGATGTCCTACTAGAGAGATGTCTCTCCTCCCAAACTTATGCCTCTATATATAGCTACTCGAATCAACGAGGATCATAATATATATAAAGATATATACACATCATGTAGATAGGATACATAAATTTAAAATGGAGTAGATATATTATGCATTACACATACATGCGTAAATGCACACATAAATATATATATATATATATATATATATATATATATATATATATATATATATATATATATATATATATATATATATATATATATATATATATATATATATATATATATATATATATATTTACATGTACACATTTACACATAGACATATATACATATATACATGTACACATCACATATACATGCCTACATGCACACATAAACATATATATACATACATACGTATTTACATGTACATATTTACACATAGACACATATACATATATACATGTACACAATTATAAACACTTGCATATATTACATGAATACATGAATCTTTTACATAAATGCATATGCATATATACACATATGCATATTTAACACATGTATACATATATCACACACATGCAAACACATAAATATAAATGAAATACATATATATGCATATTAACATATGTATACATATAATACACATGAATACACACACATATGCATACATACATGATAAAAATTTGCTCCTCAAAGATAAAGCTATATATAAAATAATTAGGCATACCCCCGAGCTTCATGTTCTAACTTAGAAGAACGTGATTTCATCTCTCTAGTAGGATTCATCGTTATTCAAGTTAATAAAAAAATCTATTATCTGATATCCATTCAGAAGCTTCAAGTTATTGATCGATAACTAGAGTAGAATTTACTATCTAATCTGCTCATATGTTTTCATTATTGCCATCATTTTGGTAAGACCAATATAGTCTCATCTTCATTATCCTTATTGATTTCATTTATTTCTTCTATTGTTAAATCTATGTTCTCATGAATCACATCATCTATTGATGGATTAATATCTATTTCTGGTAATTCCTCTTCCTCATCAGTAGAATCAGCATGTAGAGAATTATCCTCTTCATCAAAAAGATTAGTATCATTATCACGTATAATGATTCTGATTTCTATTTCAGATGTTGATGTATCAGTATCTGATGCTCAATCATCAAGAAGACTTTCTTCGATCTCTCTAACAATAAAGTGTTCAAACAATGACCTACCTCTAGGTTGCACATGAACGACTTGCCACCTAGGATGAGCATCTGGGTTTTTATAAAAAAATGCTTGTTCAATATTCCTAGGAAGAATATGTGGTTCTTTAGTAAATCGCATTACCTTGGAAGAATCAATTGCCCAAAACCCAGATAATTCCTTTCTTAATGTGGAATTACTACTTTTATACTCCGCTCGAAACTAGTCAACCTTCAATATGACCTATCAAAATATATAACAACAAAAACCCATTATTAGGTGCTTAAAAAAATAACTAACTCTATAAAAAAAATATAAACTTTTTTCTACCTGTTTGAATGTACGAAATGAAATTTCGTAGATACCAACAATAATTCCTACGTAACCAAGTTCGCTATCTATAAGGTTCGTGTCTTTTGAGCTAGCACGTGAGAGTTGCTTGAAAGAAGCAACAATACTAGAATCCTCTATTTTACGTAAAGAATCAATGGCTTTGATTCTAATATGCTGTCCAAAAGCCCACATATTAGTGAACATTCGAGCTTGCAAAATAAATTCAAATAGTAAATAGAAACTAACATACATATATGAAAAAAATAAAATAATATTTTAATAAAATTACCTTTTTTTCACAACCTATCATTAACTCTCTTTGCTCATCTGAAATTTCTTCATTATTTGCGTTGGCACGTTGCAAACGACTATATAGCCAATCCGTGAAAGAAGATATATCTGTAATCTCATTATTATCGAGATTATGTCTAAATCTTTTGTTTTTTTGCCTTTTAGTTCGGAGATTTTGAAGTTCCTCGTACTCACTAAGGAATGCTTACATGTATTCGCTATTATATGCTACCAAAGTAGAAACATCATTTTTTTCTTGAAATGTAAATAAGAATGGAACCCCCTTACCTGATAATACCTCATCTGTTATTTATGAAGAAGACTCGTTGGTCCATGCACGTGGAGCTTCTTCATGAACTCTTTCAAGGTACTCACTAACGTAATACATGCACTCTTCAAGCATCCAACCCTTTGCCATGGATCCTTCTGGTTTCGCTCTTTGTCGCACATAATCTTTTAATACTCCCATAAATCGCTCCACCCAAAACATCCATCGAGTGTTGACAACACCTGCAATCTCTATTTCATCTACAAGATGGACTAATAAATGAACCTGAATATCAAAAAATGAAGTAGGAAGTCCTTTCTCCATCAAACATAGTAGCTCTTTGCATTCACATTTCTTTTGTGGGATTGAGTTTTTGTTTGTCTCTTTGGATGTAATACACCTATACATATCATAAAAACAATTATAAAGAAGTTAATTAAAAAATAAAAGATATCCAATATTCATACATATTAAATATAAAAGTATCATAATTATCTTATAAGTGATCCAAGATGATAGATCACATCTCGTACTCCTTTCGTTGTACATCCATCGATAACCAAAGGTAAAATATGTTTCAAAAAGTTATGCCAGTCATGGGTCTTTAACCCAGATAAGCTCTTATCATCCATAGTAAACATGTTTTGAAAAGATGCTCCATATCCTGTAGGAGTCTTAACCAATTGAATTCTATTGTTGATAGTCTATATCTCTTTTGTTGTAAGTACCCAAGGAGCAGGTGCATAAGTCGTTTCTTGTCGATGTCCATAAAAAACTGGCCATAACTTCGGTTTGGATTTTTGATCTTTCAAATCATTCCTTGATGCTCTGGTATCTTTTAGTCCAAGAAGATGCTGCCATAGTGAATAACCAATATTTTTTAATATATGCATAGGATCAAGAAGATGACGTACTTTTAACTCTTTCCAATAGTCCAAAGAATACCATATTGATATGTTCTCTACGAGTGCCAATTTTCCTTTACCTCTGTTCACATACTCATTATCTAAATCATCACTGAAGATTTCTGCTTCTGGATCTATCAGAGGTCCATCTGTCCTTTTTTTATACCAATCCATAGGCGTCATAGGTTTTGGACACTGACCTGTTTCAAGCTTTTTATTAAAATGTATCGCTTCTCTTTTAGGTCTTAATGGATGATTATCAAGCAAGAATCGTCGATGTCGAAGATAAATATTTTTGTTGAGATTCTTACTATAGATTGACCTCAACCAATCACCACAATATGGAAAAGCTTTATAACCCTTAGTAGATATTCTTGCATCATGAAAAATGAAAAAAATATAATTAGATTAAATCATCTTTGTTTACATGCATATTGAATAAAAAAATTACATCAATACCTGAACAAACACCATATCTTGGAAAATCGTGAATAGTCCAAGCCACAATACCACGAACCGTAATATGTCTTTCATTGATGCTTTTCGATACATCAATGACACTAATACCTCTCCATAACTCTTGAAGATCATCAATGAGAGGAGCAAGATATATATTCATATCTTTAACTTGTCTTTTGCCTGGGATTAAAAGTGAAAGCATTACATGTTCCTTTTTAATGCTAAGATATGGCGGAAGATTGTAGTTTATGACTACCACTGGCCATGTTAACCATTTATTGGATTTCATGGAGAATGGATTAACCTTATCTAATGCAACTCCTAACTTTAGATTCTATGGATTTTGTTCAAATTCAGGCCATGTAGAATCAATATGCTGAAAAGCAACACTATCATGAGGAATTCTAATCATTCCATCAGTACTTTTGTGATCATGTCCCCAAGTCAAAAGCTTTGATAATTCGGGGCTTTGAAACATATGTCTAATCCGTGGAGCCACTGGAAAATGTCTCAATACCTTTTTTGGGATTTTACCTTCTTCACCCTTATATCGAGGAGATTGACATTTGGGACATGTCAACGAGTCTGCATATTCACCTCTATATAAAATACAATCGTTAGGACATGCATGTATACATTGATAATCTATACCAAGATTGTTGATTATCTTCTTCATTTCATCATGTGAGGTAGGAAGAATATTCTGACTTGGTAAAAACTTTTCACATAATAACCTATAAGTTTATCAAAAAAGATATATTAAAACAAGTAAATAAATAAATATACATTTGTATATATATATGCATATAATTTTATATATGTGTATGCTTATGTGCATCTTTCAAAATGTTCGCACAAAATTTGATTGTTTTGGATGGCAGGATATGATTGTTTGTTTTGGAGGATATGAAGTATATACCTTCATTGAATGATTTGTGGATTCTATCATATGTTCAGTTTGAAAGTGTGAGAAGCGGGTTTATAATTGCTATTCAAAGAATTTGGCACTGTTTATAGGCCATACGATGGTGACCTTGATGAACCGCATGCAGAGAGGTTACTCAAGATAGAGCAACCTAATTATAAGGGACTAGTGCCAACAGGATTCCTAGGGTATGCAGTAAACCTCTTGCATGTCAATGATGAGCATCTGAACTTTAGGATACAAAGTCAACCTAATTATAAGGGACTAGTGCCAACAGGATTCCTAGGGTATGCAGTAAACCTCTTGCATGTCAATGATGAGCATCTGAACTTTAGGATACAAAGTGGAAAAACTTCAGGTTTATGACACTGAAGTTTTTTGAACAAGCTGTATAAAACTGATCCTCTCAAGCCACCATGATTTCCACTTTGTATCCTAAAGTTCAGATGCTCATCATCGACATGCAAGAGGTTTACTGCATACCCCAGGAATCCTGCTGGTACTAGTCCCTTATAATTAGGTTGCTCTATCTTGAGTAACCTCTCTGCATGCGGTTCATCAAGGTCACCATCGTATGGCCTATAAACAGTGCCAAATTCTTTGAATAGCAATTATAAACCCGCTTCTCACACTTTCAAACTGAACATATGATAGAATCGACAAATCATTCAATGAAGCTACATACTTCATATCCTCCAAAACAAACAATCGTATCTTGTCATCCAAACAATCAAATTTTTTTCGAATATTTTGAAAGATGCATTAATAGTTCTAAAAGATGCGCGGACAAAAAGTGTCCATTGAATTCAAGTTCTTGTTCTTACCTTATCTAAAGTAAGAATAAAAACCTGCATGTATATACATATATATATATATATATATATATATATATATATATATATATATATATATATATATATATATATATATATATATATATATATATATATATATATATATATATATATATATATATATATATATATATATATTTGTGCATATACATAAATAGATAGAAAATTGAAAATTATACCTTAATAGTGTCGAAACAGATACATTACTCCATCCAAAACGATTCTGAAGGTTGAGATTAAGTAAGCTCGCAATTAGTCGTGTCAAACAACTTCCTTCATATACATGCTTTAGACATTCCTCTCGAAGATATTTCTCATTTTTAGAAATATCAATGCTCTCACTATCATTTTGATACCAATCCTCAATGAAATCTGCCATGCCATCATCTTCATCATTGTCACACAAATTTTGTACTTTATCGTCTTTTGAATATAGATCTTTCAACTTTGCATATTGCAGAGGATTAGTTTTGCGTAGCCTCCTCATGGAAGCTTCTAAAAAATGAGGTCTTACTGGCAATTGTGAATGTTGTGGAGGAATATCATCAACATCATACGTTGGAATCTACACATATAAATAAAATTCATTAGTATTGCATAAATGAATAAAAAGTAAACTTTAAATAAAAAATTAAGTATATAACTTATTAAATATGGATAGAAAATTTTTATTCTCTCTAGCTAAAAGGTGCTCTTGGAGGTCTACGCCATCCATAATTCACTAATAGTTCATCACCAGCATGTAATGTAGTAATAGCATTGACAACTATGTATCTTGATACATCTCTACTCATGTATGGTGATTCATGACTATTTTCATGCTCCTCAAATGTGCAATTAGTCCTTGAACTATTATGTAACCCTTGACTACTATTTATTAAACCTGCTATATTTCCATGTGTGTAAAGTCTTTGATCAATATAGAATCTTTCATTATCTGCATGTAAAATCCCTCTACTAGTAAGGGATGCTGCATTCAAGCATATTCCATAAGTAATCATGCTTTGAACATAACGTGAAAGTTGATGCCAATCTCCCCATTCATATATAGGACCAAAAAATGACATAAGAGTGACTTCAGAGTTCGGAGGCACATACAAATCCTCTACAATAAAGAGACCACGACCAACATTAGTAATAGTGGATGGAGCAATCATATAGCGATTACCCCAAAAGTTGAAAACCTCTCCATGTAAAGGAAGTGGTCCTCTATTCCATCCTCCATATCTTCTTCTATCATATGTTTGTACTAAAGAACGATCACGAGCTGGCAATGGATAATCTCCAGCCGTTTCATTCTCTAAACCAGGAAGTAGAGGATTTCTAGAAACCTCTGCTTGTAATTGATGAAATAATGGTATTTGATATTCATAATCTGATTATCTACATACACAAAAAAATTCACATATATATATATATATATTTACACATACACACATATTCACATATGCACAGTTACACATACACATATATTCACATATACACAACTACACATTATTGTGGGATAAATGCATGTATTTTGTATGAATGAGTGTATATGCATGCATGTATGTGTACGTATATATGTGGATATGTATATGTGTGTTTATGTTATATGTATGTATATGTGTATATGTATACATATATATATGCGTATATGTTTGCATGTATATGTGTATGTGGGTATGTGTATGTGTATGTGTGTGTATATATGTGTATGTATTCTGTTTTTGTTTTTTTGTTTGAGATTAAATTAACAAGAGATATTGTATGGTCGAAAAAAATAAGAGGCGAGCTAACATACCACCTGAGTCGTGGCAGTTTTTTCGTAGACAACTACGTCTTCAGGAGTCATTTGCTCAGAAAAAGGTACACAAATTAATAGTTTATATTTATAATTTTTATATATTTTAGTAATTTTTTACATTTGATTTATGTATTTTTTTCTTGAATAAAGAGGCTACTGCAAAGAAGAGAGCGGAGTCGGGCCACACATCACACCTAGGCCAAATGGGCCATAATGGTTTTGTAGCTACATTTGTAAGTATATGTGTTATTGTGATTATATTTTTTATTTTAGTTAAAATGCAAGTAACTAATGTTTTTTATTTGTTTCATTGCAACGAAAGGATTATGGCCGATATCCTATGAAAGATGAGATCGAGTATGCTACAGATTTTGGATATGGGCGTTTGAGTGAGTATATGCAAGATCATCCTGATGCCTTTGTGAGTATTTTTAAATTTTATATAATTACTTTATTTTTATCAATGATTTAATTGTTTTATTTATTTATGTTTGTTATATGGAATATAGGAGTATTATGGAGAGACAAATATGGATGAGGTGGAGAGACAGACACAGGAGGGACGATCTCGATCGTCATAGGGTGATCATGACGATGAGGATGAGGAAGATCAGGATGATCATGATATTGATGATGATGATGATGATCATGATGATGATGATTAGGATTTTAGTTGATTATGACATTGGATTATATGTATTTACATTGATATATATATATATATATATATATATATATATATATATATATATATATATATATATATATATATATATATATATATATATATATATATATATATATATATATATATATATATATATATATATATATATTATCCATATATATTTCATTTCAGTTATGTTTTGAGTTATGTGTATGGTATTAAGTAATGAAGAGTTTTGTTCTATTGATTGTTATTATTGTTTATATTAAGCATGTGTTTTAATACTTTAATTATATAATTCATTCATATGTGTGTACCTAAGTGTATATGTATGTAGTGTATATGTATGTATGTGCATGTGTATGTGTGTGTATATGTATGTATGTGCATGTGCATGTGTAAGTGTATATGTGTGTATGAGTATGTGCATGTGCATGTGTATGTGTGTGTATATGTATGTGCATGTATATGTGTAACTCTATGTGTATATGTGTGTATGTGCATGTATATGTGTATATGTAGGTATGTGCATGTGTGTGTGCATGTGTATATGTGTTTTTATACTTTAATTATATAATTCATTCATATGTGTGTACCTAAGTGTATATGTATGTGTGTGTATATGTATGTATGTGCATGCATATGTATGTGTGTGTATATGTATGTATGTGCATGTGCATGTATAAGTGTATATGTATGTATGAGTATGTGCATGTGTATGTGTGTGTATATGTATATGCATGTATATGTATAAATCTATTTGTATATGTGTGTATGTGCATGTATATGTGTATATGTAGGTATGTGCATGTGTGTGTGCATGTGTATATGTGTTTTAATACTTTAATTATATAATTCATTCATATGTGTGTACCTAAGTGTATATGTATGTGTGTGTATATGTATGTATGTGCATGTGTATGTGTGTGTATATGTATGTATGTGCATGTGCATGTGTAAGAAAGTGTGTATGAGTATGTGCATGAAATGTGTAAGTGTATATGTGTGTATGAGTATGTGCATGTGCATGTGTAAGTGTATATGTGTGTATGAGTATGTGCATGTGCATGTGTATATGTGTGTATATGTATGTGCATGTATATGCATAACTCTATGTGTATATGTGTGTATGTGCATGTATATGTGTATATGTAGGTATGTGCATGTGTGTGTGCATGTGTATATGCGTGTGTACGTATGTGCATATATATGTGTATATATGTGTATAATGTATGTATATGCATGTGTATATGTATGAAACATGCATGTGTATGTGGATGCATTTCCATTTGCATCCATGTGCATGCATTTGGATGTGCTTGCATGTGGATGTGCATATACATGTATTTGCGTATATGTTAATGTGTGTATGTATGTATGTATATATATATATATATATATATATATATATATATATATATATATATATATATATATATATATATATATATATGTGTATATATATATATATATATATATATATATATATATATATATATATATATATATATATATATATGCAATAATGCATGCATGTAAATCTTTTTATGTGGTTGTAGAAATGTTTGTGCATATGCATGTGTATATGTGTGTATGTCTAAGTGTATGTGCACATGTATCTGTGTGTATATATATGTGTATGTGCATGTGTATATGTGTATATGTGTGAAGGTGCATCTTCATCATGTATAAGTGTATAAGTGCATATCAATAAGTGTGAGTATGCTATCTAATGAAAATAACACAATTCAAATGATATACAAAGAATAGAAATTGTACTTACAATAGTTAGCCATACTTTTTGCATTAGCTTCTTGAATAACCTGCAATAGAGAGAGAGAGATAATTCAAAGAGAGAAAGATGTATAAAGAGAGAAACAGAGACAGAGGGAGACAATAAGAGAGAGCTTAGGCAAAACAACAATTCTGCATATACTTGCTTCAGCTCGTAAGTGCAGCGCAATTGCGAACGTTGGAGAGCTCTTCGATCGGATGCGTGAAAATGCCGATCGAAGAGCCTCCAACGTTTTAGTTTTTGTCCGTCAATAGACCGTCGTGTAAGCGATGCTACCTGTTGTCGCATAAGCGACATATTTTTAGCGTCGCTTATTCGATGGCAAACATCGTCGCCTATGTGACGTAAAAGAGTATCGCTTATGGGACGCTCTTTAAAAGCGTCGTGTGAGCGACGCTCTATGGGAGCGTTGCAGCCCCATTGCGCCACAAGTCGCAAAAAAACATTGTTTGCTTCGTCGTTTAATCGATAGTCCACGCGTGACGCTAATTACGATGCATGTTGCAATTTTATAGCGACGAAATTATGTTGCCTTAACCGTCGCTATACGCCCGTATTCCTTATAGTGTATTTTGTGTGGTTGAAGTTTGTCTTCACATCAAATGTGAGTAGTGTTCCCTTCTTTATTTCTTTGTCCATCAATCTCTATCTCTGTTTAAGGTTCTCCATAAAGCATCCAAGAGCTGAAGGTCCGATCAAGGGGGATAATACTTTTCCCATGAGTTCTCTAATTTTTTAGAGCCCAATGGTATCAAAAAGGAATATTATATTGAGGTACACAACTCATAAAAAATGATATAGAGTATGAATATGAAATAAGAAAACTCTATATTTCACACTTAACAGTGGTAGTTGTTCTTCATATGTATTAATAGCAAGTGATCTAAGAAGTAAACTATATTATTTATTAGAAATATGTTTTCTAATAGGGTATGTAGGTGAACAAAAGGGGTATAAATTGCTACAAACCCACAACCAGTGAGCTAATGCTATCAAGGGATGTCGTATCTAATGAGCTTTTACGTTGATATTCTTCGAATATATCTATGTAAGTAACACAAGATGATGTTTGAAGGGCTTCAAGAGGAAATGAAGAACATAATATAGTGAAGCAAAGGATTCAAGCTCAAAAAGACACTCATCATAGAATGTAGAAAGTCCTTCATCAAGTCAATAATGTGATACAAGGAGGAAAGTAAAAGCTAAGAGCACATATATTGAAGAAGATCAAGATATATGGATAGAGATCAATGAAGACAATCATGCAAATAAGAGGTAGACCTCGAAGAACTACAAAAAAGTGAGAATCAATGGAAATGTGAGCTAAGAAATCTCATAGGGTAAGGTATTAATTGAGAGGATTACATATGATTCATTCTTGGTTAGGCACCTTTCATATATGAGCAAATGCATTAAAAAACCTACATGTTTTGAAGAATAAAAAATACATGTAGGGAATTGCAAGAGACTATGCACAAAGATATTAAAGCATTGGATTATAACAACGCTTGGGCATTATCTCCAAAGAAAGATGACATGAAGGTTATTGAAAATAAGAAAGAGAGAGAGAGAGAGAGAGAGAGAGAGAGAGAGAGAGAGAGAGAGAGGAGAAAGAGAGATATATCCCTTACCAAAAATGTAATGTAGATGAGGTTAGGCAGCATACATGAAGCGGGCTTTCACCAAACATAAAGAAACCAAGCAACAGTTGTATCGTGAAGCATGCAAATGAAAACTGGGGTAGATGTTTGTTGATGCAAGTTATAAATATAATTACATTACTCTGATTAAAGCATGGGGTTAAAGCATTTCTTAATGTCATGAAGAAGAAGATCATTTTTGGAATTGAAGCATTTAGTAGTCTACCAACATAATTTTTTAATGCTGTGATATTTATCCAATATTTTCACAAGATCTTTAAGTTCACGTATGTTTATAATTTATCTTCAACTCATAACACTTTTATGAATGAATTAAATATCAAGCTTGCAAAAACAACAATCAAGGCTTCTTATAAATATAAGTACGTATCCATTTGAAATTCTCTTTCTAGATCTTTCAAAATATTGGCAAAATGATGTAATGACAAACTTATAACTTTCACATCATGCAAAATCACAAGGCTCATGGGAATAGTTGATAGTGAAGGAGACAAAAAGTAAATAATTGTCAAATACTAAATACGATTATCTCTTATCAAATAAGAAATCTTGACTTAGATTGCTAATATCAGCCACGATTTCAACATACAAAACAAGGGTGTCAATCAAGTAACTATGTAACCTATCTTAAAAAGACCTAAAATGCCATTACATTTACAGTTAGAAGAGATACATTTTATGAAAGAATATATATACATGAGGAAAGCTAAGGACTTTCGAGCATGAAAATAAGATTTTTTCTTTCTTTCCCTCGAACATATCAAAGACCATGTCCTTTGATAATATTTAATTTTGGTATCGATGACATGCATGGAAGAAATCTCTTATTGAATAACTAGTTCTAATATCGGAGAGCTTGAATCTATAAATAAACATGTATACATGATCAAAATAAACTCTCTTTGAATCTAAAAAGGATAACATTTTGCAATACACCAATTCATCTTATCATACTCATCCAACATAACAATGAAATGTTTTGGATCCTCGCATCATTCACGTCTTAGTATTTATGTCCACTCACGATCTCTAGTTGAGGTATTAATGAGTTCGTCCAAACAAATGTATCATCTCTTTTAATAAGTCATGATATTTCATTGAGAGTTGGCTGTACTCTTGACGAGATCTAGACTGATTGTATATGAACCAAAATAGCATGGAAGAGTACTAAATGAATTTTCTAACCCTTAGTATATCTAGAAAATTTTTATCTCTTTTCAAAAGTGGATATTATCTACATTTCCTTGAGGGAAGATCATGGATGTGTAGAAAAGTTTCAACTTCTATCCTTAGATGTGTCCAAAGGTCATGTGTGGGTTGATTTTTTTGGTTCCCAAAAATGCATTTTCCATTATATCATTATTATTCTTTGATTTTATCTAGCTTAAAAGGATTAACTAAACCAAAATGGCATTTTTCCTAATATATTGATGTAACTTGAAATTGTAGAAGAAAAATACCCACACACTTGAAGATGCATCAACGTAAAGAACTCTATCATTGGTTCACTAACATGATGAGATGGAATGAAGATAACCCTCTTTTCTTTGTCATTCTATTCTTTGAGGAGTCTCAATTTATCAAGAGTTGCATTATCCTCCAATCTAGGCTTGACATCTGTTCGACTAACAAGGCCCCATAAATCCTTCCCCATGAAAAAGCTAGACACTCTAAAATTCCATGTATGATAGTTTTTTCTTAACTAGCTTTCCAAATTATGTTCTCTATTTTTCCATGGTGTTATCATATGCACTCTTGTAAATCTCTTTGATGCAGGAAAAATGATATATAAAGGAAACTTTACCTCTCCACTCCAAGAGTATCAAAACAAAGCTTATCGATTCCTTCGTTCTTCATGAGGTGGATTCTCTTTGTTGTTTATGAGAATTCACAGACTCACATTTTCCTTTAGCATGTATGCAGGTTAAAGAAGGTGTTACATGAGCTAGAGTGAGGTCCAAGAGCTTGGAATCATAGGCCTGTGACCTATTTGTAAGATAAATATTTCATTGTGAGAAAACGAGATCCTTCACTCTGTACCAAGAGGACACATGAAGTCATTTAGAGTTGTGTATATGTAGATTCCATCATAATCACAAGTAATGATGTTGAGTGTATGAGAAGGATTAATGCCAATGTCTTACGGAAACTCACTTAGCTCCTTGGATTGGAAGTGATGTACACAAAGAAGGGTATTTATCTTACTCAAAAGAAATATATTAAGGACATGTCCAAGTACTAGCCTCTTCTTATCCATGTCTTCTAACCTCTAAGTATTTATGTCGGTACCACTTATGCAAAAGATCCAATTCAGCTATGTTCCTAATTCCATATGTGAACTAGGTTCTGTGTTTGAAGTTTGTCTTCACATCGAATTTGAGTAGTGTTATATTTTTTACTTATTATCCATCAATCTCTATCTCTCTTTAGGGGTCTCCATAAAACATCCAAGAGTTGAAGGTCAGATGAAGGGGGATAATACTTCTCCCATGACTTCTGTAATTTCTTACAAGCCAATGGTATCAAGAAGGAAAATTACATTGAGGTACACAACTCATAAAAAATGATGTAGCATAAGAATAGGTACATTGTGGAATGTGCTAGCACTATGATGAGAAATATGGGAATGCCAAATACTTTATGGGAAAATCCACCAACCACTCCCATATACATGATGAACGAAGCACCTACATCAGGTATACATCCTTCAACACCATATGAAGGTTGGTTTAATAAGAAATTTATATGTTTCATTCTTTACAGTGTTTGGTTGTTCTTCCTAATATGTCTTAATACCAAGTGAACTAAGAAGTAAACTTTATTTTGGAAATTTTGGAAAACTCTTTCTGTGTGCTTGAATCTAGCCACTTATACTTTTTATACAGATGTACTTACTTAATCATGCATGTATGTTCTTGTAAGAATGTACACATTTTTGTATATATGCATGTACACATTAATTTATGTATGTAGAAATGCCTATATGGATCTTTTCATATATATATATATATATATATATATATATATATATATGATCTTTATTAATGTATGCATGTATGTATGTATGTATGTATGTATGTATGTATGCATGTATGTATGCTTGTATGTATCTATTCTTGGTGCACATAAGTCCAAGCCTACATACTTGGGCAATTAGCATTTAATTCATCTAGTCATTTATGTTGGAAAACATTGATTCAATGTCCCATTGGTCAAAGTTCCTGAAGTTAGTATAGCATGTATAGGGTTCTGTTATACTCCCTCTACAAGCAAATAGCACCCAGCGCCTTGGCTACATGAGTGACCTCCTATCGAACCCACCCGGGATCAATTCTTGGACGGCGCAGTGTGCAGATTGCCAATAAATATTTTGTGCTTTCTTTTAAAAAAGCTTTTGCTTTATTAAAAGATGGATTTAGTGGACGGAGCTTTCACGATGGCATTTTTTGAAGAGAACGATCGCTTGTTTTATTCTTTTTGGTATAGCTTTTCAAGGGACAATCAAATACTATAAGAAAAGCACTTTGGGGACACATTATTTATCCTACACCAATTGGAAACCCTAGTTTTTGGTCCCTCAGTAGAGGTGGTGCTCTAGGACACATGGGGCAACTATGGTGCACTCTAGGAGCATGTTGAGGAGTGACTATGGAGTTCTTCTTGGAGGAGAAGAGTGTGCTCACACTCTTGCTTATGGAGAGGAATTACTTATCAGCAGGTTGGTGGTGTGGATCAGCCATCCACATGATGTATTTGAAGATTTTCTTCTACATGAAGATTTTGGTTTACTTCAAAGACATAGGATGGTGGTTAACATAATATTTGCATCTTATGTTAACAATTTAGGTACATATTCTCTTTATGCACACAGGTACTACTTGAAGTATATGGAAGTGACATCCATATTAGGAGGAGTCCTATTCAACATATGTACAAGAGAATTAGTACATTTATGCTTTATGCATATTTGGATGAGGTGTTTGATAAGGTATATTCATTTGAGTTTGAGGATTTCTGACAGCAAACGTGTTAGCATTCTTTGCTAATTTTGTAAGTATGTGATCTTTCACACACGTATCTGATTTAGGGTCTTCCATAACCTAAAATCAGATGAGGGTTTGTTGATTATCAATATTAGGTTGATCCTTCCTCTTTCTATCACTCATATTCACTCCTCTACAACCTATTAGGTCACACATCTCATATATATTCAGATTTCTATCCATACATTTGAATATTTTTGTTACATGTGTACATTCACTCATCCATCTATTTCTGTTCGTATAGAGTGGTTGAGAGTTTTTCTCCCACATTGTAAATTGACATTTGTATATATGATAGTGTCGGTAAGTAGTGGCTTACGTAACACTTTACACTTGTTTTCTAATCTTTCTCTATCTTCGTCTCATTATTTGTATGATTAAATGTGGTATGTTCATGTTTTGTCAATATTGGAAGACTGTTGGAATATGTGTTGTAGATCTTGGACCTATGGAACTTGGACGTGTGATATTACCTATGGGCCTACTAAATTTCTAGAATTTGGTATTAGAGCTTTAGGGTTTTGGTTTGAGATCTTTGGTCTCAAAGCTCACAAGTACACAGGTTATCAGGTTCTCAGGTTCCTAGATTCCTAAGGTTTACAACATATGATTTAAGAGCATAGTCTAACATTTGACATTTGACATACACATTTAATCTAGATGAGTAGAGATTTTAGAATTAGAAAATTCGGTCACATGTTTATTCATCAATGTGGCGTATGAAGTTGATGATCGGTTAGCAGTCGAATACTTTTGGAAGAGTATGAAAATACTTTACAAAAAGTATTGTTTGAAGACCAAGACTTGAGAAGAGAGGGCTACTTCAAATTCAAGAAAAAACAATGGTTTGGAGAAGATGAAGGAATCGGATGAACATCAAATCACAAGTATCAGTTTCTACTATCAGATTATCATTTGCAGGTTATATCTTAGAAGAGCAGTTGTGAAGAAATTTGAAGGATTCAAGGAATGCTTTTATACACTCTCATTGTTTGAAAGTTAAAGGCTACATCAAAACAATTATCTAGAGGTTTTTCTAGATAGTTTTGAGAGATCTCTTTCATGGCAACAAAGTTCATCTAAGAAGACAAATGTGGAGAGCATAAGTTTTGTTTTCAGCCAATCTTGTGTTCTAAATTGGTTGAAAGTTTTTTGCTCACATTTTGTATCCAAAGAGGTAACTCTAGAAAGGTAATTCATCATTCAAGCAAAAGGTTGGTGAATTCAGTCATATCAGTCATTTGAAAGAGAATTTTGATTCAAAGATATGAGAAGATGGTAAAACAAAGATCCTATGTTCACTTCCATTTGTATACCATGTTTGTTTTGTCTCTTACTCTTAGTACTAGAGGAAGAGAAAAAGTTCATTTGGAGACATCAAGACTGCTTGCTACTTCAAGATGAAGAAAACAAAAGGTATGGAAGAGAAGTTTGAAGATGTTAACATCATCATCAGGTGGAAGAAAGATGTAGAAGAAGAAAGTCCATCATTTCCAAAAGGGAAAGTAAGACTTCCTTTTCTCTCATATTTTCCATATACTTTTCCTATTTTATCCTCTACATCCAAAGACAAGTCTACGAGAACATCTTGTGAAAAAGATAGTCTAAAGAAGAAGTAGTTTCTTGTTTTGGATTATACTTGGCCATGTTTTAGCAGGTTTTGACAAAGAATTGCATTGAGAGAAAGAAAAGCATCAGATATATGTTGTGACTCATATGTGTATGAGTCATGTATAAGTTGAAGATTTTGAGCAGGTAGTTATATATTCCCTCAAAAAATTCTTGGAGTGTCAATACATAGCTACTTGGTATATGACAAGTTTCATAGAAGTATATTTCTTCTTTGTCTAACTCTTGAGGTAAAAGAGTATTTGGAGAAGATGTTGGAGACTTGGAGAGAGGTTTTATGTTTGGAAAGCTTACCTCAAATTCAGTATTTTGAGAAAACTTTAGAAAATTCAGATTTTTTGATATACCAGTCAGTTGAAGAATCTACTTTCTATGATTCTCTTGATTTTGGATACATGCTTGTATTCAAAAAGGTGTTCCATTACATCCTATCACTTGATTGAGATGTGGAGTTATCCAAAACAAAGTCAAGCAGGTATTATCACATTTCACTCGAGTAGAATATGAAGATATGAAGTATCAATTTATAGCTTTTGGAGTTCTCAAGGTGAGAAGTTTTTCCACTTATGTTTCAAGCAAGAATTGCAGATTCTTGGAAAGGATTTGGTTGAAGAAAAGTTTTACAACTTTATGTGAGAAGCATAGACACTTGGAGACATTCACATAACAAATCAAACATTCAGTCATGAAGGTTTGATAAGAGCAGATTCTGTTAGTATATGATCAATGTCTACCCCTCAATTGTATGCACATTTTGAAAGGCCCTCGTTATGAGGAGAAGCCAAGTGTGCATTACCCAATTGATGGGAATCCCAACTTGCATGTTGGATGAAGGTCATATTGGACCATGTAAGGTATTGTATGGAAAGGGAGTTACCAGGGTCCCCAATTGGGGGGTCCATGATGGTAAAGGGAATATTCCATAGAATATTCCCTGTTTGAGTCAAAATCCATTTATATTTGTTAGGTCGGTTCAACCGGTCTAAGCCGTGTATGGCAATTACGCAGGCGGTGGCTGCCCACGCTCTACTGCCCATGTATAGCCATCCACGGAAGGCCACCCATGATCCTATATATACATGACTTCTGCACTACCTGAGACATGAAGTTGAGCCAGCATACCTCTACCTTGTATCTCCCTATCTAGAGTTGTCTAGATCACCATTTAAGCTCTACCTTGAGAGCGCACGGGTGGACAATGCCATCATCTTTGTATTTGCTATTAGTAGAAAATTGTTGAGATTCTCCTATATCTGTTATCTTCTCTGCTACTGCTCCTGTGTTATATTGCGTAACTATTGTCTTATAGATTCTACACAGGTATTTTGTTGGAAAGATCATAGATCTAGATAGATCTTGTTCGATCTTGAGTATTTATGAGTCAGTTGTCTATCCTTTGTTTGTGAAGATTCTTAGCATTGGAGGAAGTAAGTCAAAGATCCAGATTCTTTCAGATTTGTGTTGTAGAGAAATAGAAGAAGATACTTGTTATGTTGCAGAAGATTATGGATCCTAAAATGCTTTCAGTAAGGTTTTTTGTTATCATGTAATAGATCAGCTAACCTTATTCTTTAATATGGAAAGCTGAGGAAGAAAGAGTGGAAGCTATTAGCAATTGCGCAGTGCTAATAGAAAGGGTTCAGAGATTTTGTTTCAGATCTAGGTATTGATCACTGAAGATCAGATTTATTGAAAGAAGAAAAACGTTCCAAATTTCATAAAGTCTGATATATTTGAAGAATTTTAGATACTAGTGTTAAATCATCCAGGGAGGTGATGAAACATGAAGACTTATTTTCAGCAATATGTGAAAGAATGTAGAGTCATACTTATAGGTATTCCTATATCACATATTCCTATATTTCCTTTGTCAGGTTCTCTTTATGTTCCAGCTTTGAAAGAAGAAGGAAGAAGAAGAATGTCTAGAGAAAGTTCCTGTTAGGAAGTTCGTGTTCAAGAGAAGGGTCTAGAGTTCTATTGAAGAGAAGCTTGATATTTCAGATAGGTATGTTTTTAGAAGTGTGCAGATTTATGTTTATACCAGATTCTGAAGGAAAGAGGTATGAAGGATTCATAGATCGAACAAAGATGAAGACATGATGACATCATAGATATGATATTTTTTATTAGACTCATGAGTTGAGTTGAGTTGAGTATAGTCAGAGATGAACGAGCTAGTGTTCATAATACACTAAGTTGTGAGTTATTAGTCACAGGTTCCAGGATTTAGTTCCTGATTATGTTTAGTGTATTTACATGACACAACAGAAGTACGTTGAGAAATCTTCCGTAAGGTAAATGCAAATATATGGATCCTAGTGTATGCTTACATGTTTGAGAAGACAGGAGATAGCAGGTTCAAAATCAGTACAAGCTATATTTGTTGTCAAGGCGTGATTGCTGATGAGTACACTATTGGATATCTAGTTTGCATATTTTCACAGGTATTATGGTTCATATTCAGTAAGTTCAGTTTTGTGAAGTTTGAAGGAAAGTCAAATTCAGTTTTGAAGAAGACTTTTGAAGAAAAGATTTGAAAGTCAATTTGGGGAGTATAAGTTTGAAGCTTATGAAGTTTGCAGATGAATGAGGTTACATGTCCAGTTTAGTTTATACCAATATAATATTGCAGGGGGGATTATTGGAAAACATTGATTCAATGTCCCATTGCTCAAAGTTTCTCAAGTTGGTATAGCATGTATAGGGTTTTGTTATACTCCTTCTACAAGCAAACGGCACCCAGCACCTTGGCTACATGAGTGACCTCCTATTGAACCCACCCGGGTTCAATTCTTGGACGGTGCAGCACACAGATCATGAATAAATATTTTGTGCTTTTTTAAAAAAAGCTTTTGCTTTATTAAAGACAGATTCAGCAGACGAAGCTTTCGCGATGGCGTTTTTTGAAGAGATCGATGGCTTGTTTTATTCTTTTTGGTATAGCTTTTCAAGGGATAATCAATTACTATAAAGAAGCACTTTGGGGAAACATTATTTATGCTACACCAATTGGCAATGCCAGTTTTTGGTCCCTTAGTAGAGGTGGTGCTCTAGCACACATGGGGCAGCCATGGTGCACTCAAGGAGCATGTTGACGAGCAGCTATGGAGTTCTTCTTGGAGGAGAAGGGTGTGCTCACACTCTTGTTTATGGAGAGAACTTACGCATCAGTAGCTTGGTGGTGTGGATCAACCATCCACATGATGTATTTGAAGATTCTTTAAGATTTCGGTTTACTTCAAAGACATTGGATGATGGTTAACATAAGATTTGCATCTTATGTTAAGAATTCATGTACATATTCTCTTTATGCACACAGGTACTACTTGAAATATATGGAAGTGACATCCATATCGGGAGGATTCCTATTAAGCATGGGTACAAGAGAATCAGTACATGTATGCTTTATGCATATTTGGATTAGGTGTTCAAGAAGGTATATTCATATGAGTTTGAGGATTTTTTACAGCAAACTTGTTAGCATTCTTTGCTAATTTTGTAAGTATGTGATCTTTCACACACGTATCTCACTTAGGGTCTTCCATAGCCTAAATTCAGATGAGGGTTTATTGATTATCAGTATTAGACTGATCCTTCCTCTTTCTATCACTCATATTCACTCTTCTACAACCTATTAGGTCACACATCTCATATATTTTCAGATTTCTGTCCATACATCTGAATATGTTTGTTACATTTGTACATTCACTCATCCATCTATTTTTGTTCACATAAAGTGGTTGAGAGTTTTTCTCCCACATTGTAAATTGACATTTGTATATATGATAGTGTGAGTAAGCAGTGGCTTACATAACACTTTACACATGTTGTCTAATCTTTCTCTATCTTCGTCTCATCACTTGTATGATTAAATGTGGTATGTTCATGTTTTGTCAAATATTGGAAGATTGCTAGAATATATGTTGTAGATCCTGGACCTCTGATATTGGTTATGGGCCTACTAAATTACGATCAAATTAAAGTTCCATATGACTATTCTCTTGTAAAAAGAAGCAATTAGTTTATCATTGTAAAAGTGCATAGCACTTACTCTCACGTGGAGTTAGGAGGAACCGAATCACGAATCATTTGGTAGGTGATTGTTGAGAAAGCAAGTCCTAAATTTTATGAATCACTTTGCTGTAAGAGTTTGAACTTGATTTCAAACAGTGGATCCAACTCTAAGCTATAAAAAAGGGATCAAGATCTCGCGTGTAAGAGCCCGATTTGGAGATCATTTGAGAGGTATCTATAGTGTTTAGTGAGCTCATTCTATAGCTCCATCACTACCTGCAATTATACATTGCCTATTTCTTCTTAACTCTATATGATTTAATACATATACATTGATCTCATCTCTACTTCACTTCTCTGTTATGCTTATCTTAGAATAGTGAACTTCTTAGACTTGGTTCGTAGTGCATAATTGATGATTTGATGTTATTTAAAGTGGTATAGCTTGAGCATATTTTCTATTTTGTTGCTACAAAGTTTCATTGTCATTGTATTCAATCTTGAAATATCTTTCAAACTCTGCTCCCTGGTCTGCATACTATTGAAGCCTGGAAATGTCGAGATACTCAAATAACTTGTTAAGCATGTTTCTCAATGTACACAATCATTTCAAGTGAAATAACTTGTTATTGGTAGCTATCTTATTCCATTAGATACTCTCAAAAGGATTTTGATCAATTGATAGCAAGTTAAGAGCACTTTTCATTTTACTAAACATGTGTAAAGACCAAATTAGCAAGTCTTAGTTGAAAGTTGAATCTCCTACTCATTTGTTTTGATCCATTGATTAGAGGATCATACTCTAGAGCAATTAGTTGATTATTTGTGGTTCTTAAGAATCTCAAAGGGTCTACTTTACACTTCTCAACTTGTTCTTGGTTGGTGTGAAGTAGGGATTTGCAACACCAATTCATTTTTGGAATCTATCCACCATCTCCTCCTACAGTGGTATCAGAGCAACCTCAAAGCAAAATGGGAGATGGATTTCCATCATTCGTTGAAAAATTTGGCAGGGGAAATTATCCTGCATCGTCCCTAAGGATGCAAGGTTACCTTCAAGGAAGAATTTTTTACTGATACATCTCTAGAGCTCAAGAAATTCCAATATTCAAAAGCAAACATCAACCTACAAGAGAAGAGCAAGAAAGACTAGCTATGACCAAGATTAAGGATGTAGTTGACCTACTTGGAAGCATTCAATAAAAAATGGAAGAGGAGCAGATAGTAAGGCAGATCATAAATGGCATCAAGGCTAATGAAGAATGGGAGTCCTTCACCACAACAATGGACTTATATAAGGACATGTAGATACCTCACCTCAATGCTTTGATGGGACAACTCTTCACACATAAGAAAAAGCTCAACCAGAATGGATATAGCTCTAGAGCTAATCAATCTTCTACCTTTACACAGATAGAAATAAGAGTAAATATAAAGGAAAAAGTAAAGGAATGAAGAAGAGGCAAGTACCTCTCAAGTGAACTTCACAGGGAGAGGAAGAGGTACTAGAAGAAGGGGCAAAGGAGGAAAGAAAGCCATGGGGGGATCATACATCTCTTCACCTTGCAATATCTATGGCTTCACCAATTATACCACAGATGAGTGCTTCAAGAACACTAAGAATCGGAGAGGAAGAGGCTTCCAAAAAGGAGGCTATGAACAATCTAGAGGTAGGTTCAATAATGAGAAAGCAATTACCATCATAATTACAACCAAGGCTACAACAACAACAACTATCAAGGAGGCTTCAGAGGTAGAAGACACTACAACAACTATATAGAAGATGAACAAGATTCTCTATTGATCATGAACATGACATCCAAGCAAGGTAAAGATGTTGAACATCAATTCTATATTGATTCTAGGTGTTCAAATCATGTGGTTGGAAATGTAGCATTGTTATTTGATCTTGAAGAACCTAAAGGGAAGCATGAAGTTTAGACAGGTGATGACGCTAGGCACTCTATTAAGAAGATTGGAAATGTTAAAGCCTTGGGTAGTAACATCAAAATCTAAAATAAGGTATTATAGGTGCCAACCATAACAAAAAAACTAATCAGTGATGGGCATATTGTTGAGAAGGGCTTACATGTTAGGTTCACAATGCATGGAGCATATGTGGAAGACCCTCAACAAGACTTCAAGAGGATTTCAAAAGGTGAGAAATCTAGTGGACTCTTTACATTTGAAGTTGAAGATACCAGAAACAATGCTCTGTTCAATTACAAAGATGAAACCCTATCTGAATTGGAGATATGGCATAAGAGATTAGGTCATATAGGTGAAGGTCACTAAACAAATATGCAAGGATCAGAGTATGCTTCATCTTCCAATTTGGCGAATCACATAGGCAACCATTCAACAAAAAGGATACATGTATGAAGACTACTTGGAGCTTGTACACAAATGTGTGGGGTCCTAGCAGAGAGCCCTCAACCTTAGGATCAAGGTACTATGTTTCATTCATAGATGACTTTAGTAGATGGACATATCTTTACTTTATGAAGCATAAAGATGAAGTCTTCACTTGTTTCAAGATGTATTTGGCATTGGTTGAGAATCAAACAGGCAGAAGCTTGAAGAGGGTTAGATTTGATGGAGCCAGTGAGTATTTCTCACTTGAATTTGACTTATTCTTACAGGTTAGAGGCATAAAGTTAGAAGTTACAACAAGGTACACTCCAGAACAGAACCGAGTGGCAGAGAGAATGAATAGACTAGTAGTGGAGGCTGGAAGATCAATCTTGAATGAAAAAAACTCTTGCCTGTTACTTATAGGTAAAGGCTATTTCCACAGCCACGTATTTAATTAATAGGATTCCATCCAAATCCTTGGATGGAATGACACCTTATGAGACATCAAATGGTAGGAGAACCTCCCTAGACCATTGTAAAATCTTTGGGTGCATTGCTTATGCACATATACCCTCACACATTGGAGGAAAGCTTGATCCAAAAATTGAAAGGTTTAGATTTATTGGCTACAACCAAAATAAAAAAGGATATAGGTTGTAGAATCCCACTAACAAAGGATTTACAGTTAGTAGGGGTGTGGTGTTTGATGAAAATAATTCTTGGTTTGAAGATGATTGCAGGAAAATAAAGCCACCTCATGACTTGGAAAGTGCTTTTCCAACTCTAACTCAAGAAGAACCACAAATATCAAAAGATTTCAACTCATAAGATGAAGAATAGATTGACTTCAAAGCTTGGAAGTCGAAGGGCAAGACAAAATTCAAACAATTGGATGACATTCCAAACTCATCCAATCAAGCACTTAGAAGATCTCAAAGGGAGAGTAAGAAACCCATAAGGTATGGCTATGACACAATACTAGTCACCAAGCACAATACATACATGGTTAAAGATTCTATATCAGAAAAGCCTTCCTCATTTTAAGAAGCCAATAAGAAGGAAGAATGGAGAGAAGCTATCGAGGAAGAAATTGAAGCACTTCAAAAGAACAACACTTGGGATTTGGTTCCCAAGAAACCAAGCATGAAGGTAATAGGATCCAGGTGGATTTACAAAGTTAAGAAGAATTTAGATGGTTCAATCAAGAGGTATAAAGAAAGGGTAGTAGCAAAGGGGTTTGTTCAAACCCATGGAGTGGATTATGAGGAGACCTTTTCACTTGTGGCTAAGATGCCAACAATTAGATTTTTAGTAAGTATTGCAGACTCAAAGAATTGGAACTTGTATCAGTTAGATATTAAAAATGCATTCCTTAATGGATGGATATCAGAAGAAGTTTACATGGATCAACCACCAAGATATGAAGATAAGGAGACAAAGTAGGTTATGTATGCAAATTAAGAAAAGCACTTTATGGTTTAAAACAAGCTTCTAGATTTGGAATCATAGACCTGTCACATACTTGGAGGACCAAGGATTTCTTGCTAGCAAAGGAGATTCTTCTATGTTCATAAAGAAGACTAAATAAAAAATTATTTACCTATATATTTATGTGGATGAAATTGTCATTATAGGGAATGATGCTAATGGCATCAAGAAAATCAAAGCTCAGATGATGGAAGAGTTTAAAATCATTAATCTTGGTTTGTTAGCATACTTTCTTGGATTAGAACTTGTATATTCATATTCTGGTGTCTTTAGTACTTAGAGGAAGTATATTCATGATATGTTGGTTAAAATCAAGATGGAAAACACTAAAGTTCCAGGTACACACATGGAACTCAATCACAAACTTATTTCTCAGGAGGGAGAACTACTTGAAGACATTACAAGTTATCAAAGGCTTGTTGGGAGTCTCAATTATGCAACCTTAACAAGAGTCAACATTTTCTATGGAGTAAGCACATTAAGCAAATTTAAGCATACACACAGAAAACCTCACATGCAAGCTGCCAAGAGGATATTAACATATCTAAAGGGTACTATAAATGAAGGGCTATTTTATCCATTCACATTTGACTTGAATATCAAGCTGTATTATGATGCAGATTGGGCTAGCTCAAAAGATGATAGGAGAAGCACTTCTGGCTACTTATCTTTTGCAGGTTCAAAGCTAATTTCATGGTCATCTAAGAAACAACCAACTATGGCATTGTCATAAATTGAAGCAAAATATAGACGCTTAGTAAATGCAACACAAGAGGCTATGTGGCTTACGCCACTTTATATAGATTTGGGATTCTATTCTTATACTCAAGTGATCTTTTGAAATAACACTAGCTCACTTCATTTGGCTGCTCATCATGTATATCATCCAAGGACTAAGCACATTGAAGTATACTATCATTATGTGAGAGAAGAGCTACTTAGAAAGGACATCCAATTATCCTATATATCAACCAATTTGCAATGTGCATATATGCTGACAAAATCTTTGGATGGGACTAAGATGAACAGGTTCAAGATGATGATTTGATTGCAAGAAATCAAGGAGAAATGAAGATCAAGCATGTTGGGCTTGAGGGGGAGTTGTTGTTGCACATAATTCCAAGCCTACATACTTGGACAATTGGCGTTTAGTTCATCAAGTCATTTAAAGTCACATATGACTACTCTCTTTTAAAAAAGTTTTAATTTTACCATTGTAAAAGTGCATAGCACTTACTTTCACGTGGAGTTAGGGAATCAAATCACGAATCATTTTGTAGGTGATTGATGAGAAAGAAAGTCCTAAAGTTTAGGATTCAATTTATGGTAAGAGTATGAATTTGAATTCAAACAATGGCTTCAATTCTAAGCTATAAAAAAGGCATCAAGATCTCACGTGTAAGAGCCCAATTTGGAGATCATTTGAGAGGGATCTATAGTGTTTAGTGAGCTCCTTTTGTAGCTCCATCACTATCCTCACATTGTGCAATTATACATTGCCAATGTCTTTGTAACTCTATGTGATCTAATACATATACATTGATCTCTTCTCTACTTAAAGTACCCTTGAGATATGTGATTACCCTTTTAGCAGCGAGTAAGTGAGGAACCCTAGGTGTGTGAATGAATTTCAATAGCACACCAACTCTCTATTCTAGGTAAGGTCTTTCTTATTGTAGGGGAATAGTTTAAAGACCCCATTATTTGCATGTATAAGAGTGCATCTTGAACTTCATTACATTCTATTGATCTCAGTTTATATTCACTTCCATTTGGATCTCAATTGCTTACACCATGTGACTCCATACCTCCTCAACACATCTAAGATATACTTCCTCTACATGAGATAGATACCATTATCCTTATGTTTGACTTAAATACCTAAGTGATATCTTTGATCTTCAAGTTTAGAGATCTTGAACTATTTCCCCAGCCTTTCCTTGATTTACTTGATTCGTTTTTCATGATCACCTATAATAGTCAAGTCTTCTACATATGCACATAAGTAGATAGGTGCCTCACCTTTCTCTTTTGTCGAATAATGATAGATCTTCTTTCTTTCATTGTATCTACAATTGATCAAGTATCTAGAAGACTTTGATTCCATGCCCATGGGGCTTGCTTGAGACCAAATAATGCCTTCTTTAACCTACAAACATAATCATCTCCAATTTTATCTTCAGATTTGCAATCATAATTCTCCTTGATTTTACCTTTATACCATTATTATTTGTGTATGTATACTAAATCTTCTATCTCTCCATTAATAAAAGCATTCTTCAAATAAAGTTGATACATCTCCCAATCCTTACTTGCTATAATTGCAATGATTGTTGTGATGGTAGTCATCTTAACCATATGGCTAAGTTTTTCCTGATAATTTACTCCATAGGTTTGAACAAAGCCTTTTGGTACAAGGTTATAGCTTTATACCTACTAATTCTCTCATCTCTATGCTTACCAATGACCTTCATATCCTTCTTCATTTTCACTAATTTCCAAGTGTGATTTTCCTCCAAATGCTTGACCTCCTCCCTTGTTGTCTCCTGCAATTACCTACAAAGTATGTGGGTTCTTCAAAAAAGTTACATATACATTCATAGTGTCTAACCATCAATGAGTCATATGTAATTCTTTCAACTAAACACGTTACTCTATTAAATACTTTTATCTCACTATTCCATTCGTTTGAATATTTATTTTTGACCTTTGAACTCTTCACGTTCTTTGCATGATAGTTTATATGTAGCTCAATCGATAAGTCTTCATGTTCTTCTATCTATGTGATTTTGGCTTTGCCCTTGCCCCTTGCATCACTAATTTGGCTTGAATTAGGACTTACTTCATTCTATGATGAGTGATTGCTTGAATAATTTCGTCCACTAAGGATTCCTTTTTGGTGCTTAACTTAAAGTCTTCCTTTCTTCATCTCTATTTTCTTGCATGGATACATTTGAAGGATGCCAAACTCAAAGTTCATCAAATCTAACATCCCTTAATAGAATTAGTCCCTTTTTTGTGGGATTGCAGCATATATACCCCTTTCTACACTTGCATATGATATTAATACACATCTCTCCAATCTATTAGAAAGTTTGGTGCTTAATTTACTTGCTACCAACACATAGGTCTTTGTGGGTAAACTTGTGAGGCCACTTTGACATATGAAAAAACTCAAAGAGGATCAAAGGAAGCTATTGAGGGCATTGTAAGAAGAGGAGTTGCTTATTTGAATTTGAAAGTCCTACAAACAACAAAGAGAGTTTCTTCGTGCAGAAGGAATGAACCAATCACCTTTGTTTGATACTCTTGAAGTAGAGAGGTAAATTCTTAGTTTGGATCACTCTTCTTGCATCAACATATTTAGAAGAGCGCATTAGAGAACACCATTAAGAATACACTCAAATTGAAAAGCTAGAGAAGAAAAACTATTAGACATGGAAGTTTTGAATGTCTAGCTTTTTAATGGTGAAGGTTTATCGGGACTTGTTAATGGAACATATGGAAAGCCTAGCTCAAGGGGTAATCCAACCCTTGATAAATTGACAATCTTCAAAGAATGGAATAAGAGAGAAAAGATGGTAATCTTCATCTTATTGCATCATATTAGTAATTTAAGGATATGACATATTCAATAATTTAACACATCAATTTTGGTGTGGGAGACCTTATAGAGGCACTACTCTACTTCAACCAAGGTGTGGGAAAGACAACTAGTGTGTGATGCATTGCGATCCATAGGTTGACACATAGTGGATGAGGACCTAGTAAAATACACATTCAATGGACTTACCAATGACGAGAAGTGGAAGGCTTTCACCACTTATGCATATGTGGGAGATAAGCTTGGAGATGTATCAACTTTATCCATAGAATGCTTTTATTAATGGAGAGCTAGAGGAGGTAGTATAGATACACCAACCATAATGGTATAAGGCTAAAATCAAGGACAATTATGATTGCAAATTTGAAGATAAAATTGGAGAAGATTATGTTTGTAGGTTAAAGAAGGCATTATATGCTGTCAAGGAAACAACATGGGCCTGGAATCAAAGGCTTGTAGATGCTTGATTAGTTGTAGATACAATCAAAGCAAAGAAGGTCCATCATTATTCTACAAAAAAAGGTGAGGGGTCTATCTACTTTTGTGCATATGTAGATGACTTGACTATTATAGGTGATCATGAAAAAGGAATAAAAAAACTCAAGGAAAGGCTCGAGAAAGAGTTCAAGATCTCTAAACTTGGAGATCAAAGATATTACTTACATATTAAATTCATATATAAGGATAATGGTATCCACCTCATGTAGAGGAAGTAAACCTTAGATGTGCTGAAGAGGTATGGAGTCACTTGGTGTAAACAATTGAGATCCCAATGGAAGTGAATTTAGACTTGAGATCTATAGGATGTAATGAAGTTCAAGATGCACTCTGATAGAGGCCAATAATGGGGTCTTCAAACTATTCCCCTATAATAAGAAAGACCTTACCTATCATATAGAGTTGGTGTGCTATCGAAATTCATGCACACACCTAGTGTTCTTGACTTACTTGATCCTAAAAGGGTAATCACATATCTCAAGGTTACTTTAAATAAAGATCTTCTTTATCCCTTTAAAGATGATTTCCAAGTGAACTGATATACTAACTTTTGATTGGTTCCAAAGAAGATACGAGAAGTACAAGTGGATATGCAATAATGCTTGGCAAGAAGCTCATCTCATGGATTGCAAAGGAATAACCTACAATCCCCTTACCTTCAATGGAAGTTACATGTGAACTTATGTAGCTTAAGAAACTTATGATTGAATTGAATTTGTAGGTGAATCAGTTTGCAATCATGTGTTGCAAGATGATTAGTGTGTACCTATTTTCCAATCCTATGTTCTATGCTAGGAATAGGAACATAGAGTTCCATTATCAATATAGCAAGGAGAAAGTGTTGGTTAATGAGGTATAGTTTCAACAAATAAGTACCAAGGATTAGTGTGGAGACATGTTCACCGAAGCATTAAGCTCAATCAAGCTGATAAAACTAAAGAGACCCATTGGATTGATGGAGGTATGTTGAGGACTTGATGGTTGAAGCTTGACAGGTAGTGTTGAAAATCAAGCTGGAGCCTTAGCAGCTCATTAGGAAAAAAAGTGAACCCTGCATGGGCCTTGTAAGGATTCCTAATTTTTAGGGATTAAGCTTAATCTTGTACTTTGTTAAGGGGACAAGTGCATTTAATAGAGCACTTTTTGGTAGGCTGAAGTAGGCTTTTTTTTAGGCTGAGCTAGGACCTTCTCTCTCTTCTGCACATAGAGAGAGAGAAAAACCACTTTCCACCTCATCAAATCCGTCCATCTTTATGAATAAAAAAATGAGTTTTCTGAAAAAGTCTCTTTTTCAGCTATTCTTTATTCAAAATGGCCCATACTTTTATGTATATGTCAGAACTTAATTTTTTTAGACTTATTTTTATAAAAAATACTTAAAAAACATACTTTTCAAAATCCCTCCAAAAGTTAAGTGCCACATCATCAAACTCGTAACTTTGGTTGCCCCAAAACATGAATTGTTGAAAAAAAACTCATTTTCCCTCTAACATACTGAAAAAAGTCATTTTGACCTATCCACATACCAAAACACACTTTTTTTCTTGCACATAGCTACTGTACTAGCCATTCCAGCCATCTGTGTGCTTCTTCCCATTCGGTGCTGGAGTTTTGGAACATCATGGTGCTCACATGTATTACGAACATGACACCAGCACCAGCGCGTGCTCCTCACTCAAAGAGTGTACATGTTCGTGTTCCTACAGAATTTGCACCAACAACTAGAGGTAGCAATGACATAGATTCTCAAAATGCACGACGTGCAGCTGGAGAGAAGAATATTGATCTTTGGGTCCATGGTGCTTTGTATCCCTTGGATCCAATGGCTAATGTTCATCCTAGATTCCATACTATCTCCACATTTCTACAATTCCTTGGTTCCGGTGAAGATGGACTCCTAGGCTATTGCAAGCGATTGTCTAACCATTCTACATCTATAGCAAATTATTGGATGCAACAATGTCATCACAACCATTTCAAGATACACAGTTTAGAGAGTGCTATACACACTTTAGAAAGTGCTATCAAATCTTTGGATGAGCACAATAATAGTCTCAAACAAGATGTGGAAGAAAAGGAGAGCACAATTACAAAGTTGAAAGCCAATCTTACACAACTAAAAGAGACTCCACTTGGGATGAGATTTAGGAAACGACCATTATCATCCTTTCAAGCTCTTTCAACTGGTGGTGGAGCACGGAAGCGACGTGTTTACGCACTTAGGTATGTATTTCCTTTGTTTAGTTATGTTAAAAGACTTTTAGATTGAGATTCTTATTGTGCAGGTCATTTGTTGAAGATGCGAGTGCTTCCTCAACAATGGAGGATCAATTGAAGTTTCTAAATTCTTGTCTTAGCAACAAACATGTGCTTATGATCTTGGAGTCACCAATAGGAAATCACATCAAAACCCAAGTGATTAAAGATTTTGCAGGCAACTTAGAAGATATTATTAGTCCTAGTGAGGTACAGATGGTATGTGATGAAGCAGGTGTTAGTACTAGAGCGTACACTGCATTGTACAATCTTTTGAAGGAGGCTCTACAAAACAAAGGTATTTTCCAGAGCATTTTTCCATGCCCTTACAAGGTATCTGTGAGGAAGAAGATAACCAATGAGGATGTAGCCAATACTCTTGGCAATTACCTGCATATAGAAGATGTTATGCCTGCATCCATTTATCATTCATCTACATCAAAGAAAGAGTTGAAAAACACATCTAGACAGGGATTCATCTACACAAAGTACAACAACATATTTGTCAATTTGGAGAGGCTCCAAAAGGAAATGGTTAAATTTTACAAATCCACACTTCAAGGTATATCCATTGTTTTGATAATGACATTCATAGTATTTTTAATAATATAATGTTTGTTATTTGATGTAGATTGTGGTTCCAAACTCAAGTTTGTATTGAAGCTAGACGAATGTCAAATCATAAAGGGACGCCGTATGGAGAGACTTAGTGTGACACTCATGAACGAAGCTATGGCCCATGCTATTATTGATGATAGTGAAGAATCTACCCATCACTTTACATATAGTGTCCAATCAGAGAAAGATATATGGTGGTTAGGTGCTATTGAAGTACCTAAAGAATCCAATGATGTTCTTACATGGATTTTCAATAGGATCCCATGGATCACAGAGGTGATAACTTCTCAAATTCATGGTGCCAAAATCAATGTAGAAAGCCTTGGTGATTTTGAAGTAGAGTGGCACTTAGGTGGAGACTTAAAGACTATCAAATGCATGTTAGGGTGCAAACAAGGTGCATCTACTCTCTATCCTTGTCCATATTGTACACGAGGTTATAAACGAACAAAGAGAAAACAAAACAACATAGATGATTTAGTTGATGACACAGATGCAACTCCATCTGCTGAATGGGATACACCTTTAATGAGGTGTCCCATGTTAGGTACACCTAATCGTGACATGTCAGATAAGGATTGGAATCCCATTATTCCATTCCCTTTAGTCAATGTCCACTTTTGCACCTTGCATGCCTTCATGAGAATTTTTAATAGACTATTGAAGCTCCATATAGAATACGCATTTGCCATGAAGCCAGTTGATAAATCTATTCAAGCTATAAAGAAATTGGAGGAACTTCTTAATTCAATTGGTTGTCATGGTGGAAATGTAACCCTAGTTGTTAAGAAAGTTGGAGAATCTCAAGATAGCTTGCAACAAGTGTCAATGACAGGGAATAAAGCAAGACATTTTTTTAGAAGAGGTACTAGCACTCAAAATAATGAACGTTATGAGCTGTGGAAAGACCTATGCATGATCACAACAGACAATGACTCTCAAGTTGATCTTTGTAATAAGAGAAAGAAAGTTTGGTCGAGCTTTGATAAGGTTGTAGGCTTAATGGGTCTGACTAGGTCTAGTGCTATTCAACGTCAAATGTTTCAAGAAACATTAGTGGAGTTCACCAAGTGTTTCATTCAATGTTGGGGAGAGAGCAATATAACACACTACATTGTAAGTGTAATCTTCTTCTACAAGTGTTCATTGCACTTACCTTTTTCCGATGTACTTAACAATTTTTAGCATATTTTGTTTGCACATGGAGCTTTTTTCATGCATCGATATGGGTCATTAGAGATTTTCAGTACCCAAGGAATGGAAAAGTCACACTACAAAGCGAGGGGTGTCTACTTCAAAAACACCCGACATGGTGGTGGCCCAATGCAATCAAACTACATGGAGGAGATGTTTAATTGGTTTTACCGCACTACATTCTCGAGAAAGTTTTTTGTGGAACGACTTAGGGATTCAAAATTGGCAAAACTTGCAAGAAAGATGCAACACAACATTGCCAGTGAGAAATGGAAGTCATCGTTAGGTCCTCTTCATCATGCTCAGTGGCGTGCAAGGAGACAACGAGAAGGCTCAGCTTGGAAGTAAAGTGAATTCGCTATTTCCCATTATGTGGTAATACATATGATTATTGTAATCTTGATTTCAATGTGTTATTATTTAATATATAATATTCTGTATGGTTTTAAACAGGTTTTTTCCGTTCTAGTGTGAACAAACAGTTTTTTAAAAAACTCTATAAATAGAGAGAACTCACTTCATTTCACACTTTTTGCAACTCAAGAGAACGGCACGCACCAAGCAAACTACAAGGAAAGATCGCGTCTTCTTTCCTAGCCCTCATCTAGGGACACAACGCCCACCATGGTTGCAACCCCCCCAAAGGCCTCGAAGTGGTTCCCAGAGCACATCTGTGCCTGTGTCACATAATGGCACACCACCTGGGAGCAATTCAGTGCGAGAAAATGAAGTTTCCAATAGACAAGATTATTATACTCAAGGACGATCAGAGGCCATTTCAGATGATGAGCCACCAACAAGGACACCCATCAAATCAAGACCCAAACAGAAGTTGATCAGAAGGAGTGTACCAGAGAGCGACGAAGAGTCATCCCCATATGAGGAAAGCAACAATCAACCACCATGGAATGATATGCAAATACCAACGAGCCATAGGGTGACACATGGAGGTAAGACACTTCCACAAGGACAAGGGCAAATACCAACAGAGGAGGAAAGAGAGCAAAGTCAACAACCACATCAACAACAAAATGTGCAAGATGAAGCTGGGCCCTCACATCGTGTACATCGGAGAAAAAAAAACTATCAACCTCGACGTCGACCTCAACGCCAGCCAAACATACCTCCCAACCCAAGAGCTCCACAAAGACGAAGGAAGCACTGCAGGGCTTTTGCAGAGATACGACACTACCAAAAGTCCGTTGAACTACTCATACCACGAAGAGCTTTTGCAAGGGTAGTGAAAGAGGAACTACAAAGCTACCAAACAGGTCTAAGAATACAAGGGATAGCACTTGAAGCACTTCAAGAGGCAGCTGAGGCCTACCTCATCTCCATGCTTGAGGACTCTAACCTCTGTGCTATCCATGCCAAGAGAGTAACCATACAACCGAAGGACATTCAGCTAGCAAGAAGAATTAGAGGAAATAACCCATGATGTGTATATTATACCCTATGATAGGCTACTTTGCGATGTAATACAATGGATAATAGAAAATTTTGTTTTGACTTATATTCTTTGTCTCTTTTTTCTCTCTCACTCTCTCTCTCTCTCTCTTTCAGTCAGTTATATATGGATTCAGTTAAACATGCATGCACTTGCCTATTGTTTTATGACTAGATATGTTCCTTTTCTACATAGTGGTGTGCAACATGTCTTTTTAACACCAAAAAACCCCCAGCCACAGAAACGCGGGATTCAGCCCTGCAAAATTTTTGCAGGGCTGAATCCCGCGTTTCTGTGGCTGGGGTTTTTTTTTGCAATATTTGGTCTTTGGTAAGCATAAGACATATGGTAGAGATGCAAGGGTCTAGGTATTAAGAGGTTATACCCTATAGGAATTGAGATCTTTAGCTACTAAAGGCTGAGTTTATACCCTACTGAAAGCTTCTGGTCCTGATAATACCAAAACCAATTGAAAATCTGAAATTACATAGTTTCCTATGTATTGTAGCACCTAAAAACACTACATAAGGCCAAAAAAGCCCCAGCCACAGAAACGCGGGAAACAGCCCTGCAAAAATTTTGCAGGGC
Source organism: Ceratopteris richardii (assembly GCA_020310875.1). Taxonomy (NCBI): domain Eukaryota; kingdom Viridiplantae; phylum Streptophyta; class Polypodiopsida; order Polypodiales; family Pteridaceae; genus Ceratopteris; species Ceratopteris richardii. Next base: position 136,103,113 of record CM035423.1, on the reverse strand, counting down.
TGTTTCCCGCGTTTCTGTGGCTGGGGCTTTTTTGGCCTTTTTTAAGCATATAATCATACAGAGGACCAAAGCAAAATACAAAGACCCCCAATTAGATACAATTTGTGGAGAGAAGATAAGTTCAATTTTTTAGCACATTCATAAACAGAACTAGACAAATGATGAAAAAAAAAGCTTGTATTATCAAGACATTACATCATTTCTCAGCTGCCTTCAATTTCTCCACAACTTTCTTTCTCCTTTGGAGAGATTGAGGCAGCTGGTAAGTCAATACAGATCTTGATATTACATGGGGGTCTTGCATTCCAAGACTCATGGCGATACCTATTTGCCCTAATACTTTCCCTCTAAAATTAAGTCCTAAAGTAGTTACAACTAAGGATTTCCTAACCAAAATGACACAATTAGTGCCTTGGGTAATTGTACATAAACACAAAATCTTGCTAAGGGCCTTCAAGCACCAAGTGATGAAGTGCCCATCGGGACTGTAGTCTTTGTGTATGATAACAAAATCATCCTTTGGCAACTTTCCGATGTAGTTTGCCAAGGATGCACCACTCCCACGAGAAGCTCGATCCCCACCAGACCTTGCTGCGAACTTGTCGAGCTCAATTGCTTCCTGTTAAGAACAAATGAGAATTCAAGCTCTTACAATGTTAACTTAAAATTATCGATTTATTTAATTCAATTACCACTTACATCATGAAGCTTGTCTTCTTCCTCCCCTCTTCCAGGGGCATCAAGATCAATGCTAGAGTGGGCCATGCCACTCTGCTCTGCTACATGGGATGTAGGAATTTTTTGCTTCAGTATCCTCTCCTGTGCTGCACTGAACTCCTCCTCTGTAGTAGAATTGTTGTCATCATTTAAAATATCAGCACACACCATTGATATGGTGTCTGCCACAGAATCCCCAAGTGGGATGGACTTCTTTTCAAGTATGTCAGATGTGTTGTCAAGTGGAACATCTGACATTGTGGAGAAAATACTCAAGCATTCATCTAGACGTAGACCAAATGCCTTCTCAATGTCATGGAGTAAAATAAATTCCTCTCCATCCACAACGATGCAGGAGAGATATTCAAGTTCCACCTCTGGTAATGTGGGCTCAGAGGGGTTGAGATTTGAAGGGGGGGCCTCCTCCATGCTTGATTGCACATGTAGTTTATCCTCAACACCACCAGGGAATTCTTGGTGGATTGTAATGCTTTCTTTGGAAAAATTTATGGCCTCTGGTTGAGGCTCATTCTTCTCCTTAACAAAACCCCCAGTGGCAAGGTTGGGGAGCTCAACAGGTGTAGGTTCCGGCTCCTCATTAATAATAAAATATGTTGTTGCAGTGTAGGATAGGTACTTTGTACCCATCCTCTTCTTTTTGTTAAGTTTTTTTACTAATGGCACAGAGTCATCTAGTAAGTGCCCAGCAGTTTCCGCAATTGCCATGAAGCGCTTAAGGCGCTTCATGAAGGCTTCATCGCCTCTATGTATGTAGAGTAGAAGGTCACATGGAACCCATTTACCCTCATAAGGCGGTATTTCTATAGAAAAACGCAAGATGTAGTACTCAAGGAACTCTATGATTTCCTTGAGCACATCAGAGTTCAGTTGAATTGTTTTGTCTAGATCAGGGACCCTAGACAGTAGGTCATACAAGTGGTTCTGACCTTTGAACTCAGTTGATTCCAAGAACTCATTGAAGAGTTCACGTGGACGTTTGAGTTGCAGGGTACTGGAGGATGCGGCAGCCATTGCGCGTGATGCTAGCTTGTGTGCGTACTCTGCTAGTGATTGTAGCTCTTCTTGGTTGCAAAAGTGAGAAATGAGAGAATAAGTGTTGCTTTTATAGTAGTTTCAAAATTTTAAAGTGAGTGGGACCCATTTTAAAACTAAAACTGATACCTTCAAATAAAACAATCATGCACAGAACTCTCAGAAAAAAAACTTTTGCTCATAAAAAGATTGAACAGAATCATTAACCAGAATAAGATACACGACAACACAATAGAAAAAAAAAATTCTCAGAACTTTAAAATTATAATAAATTGCCATTGGAAAAACCAAAGATTTGGCAAACTGTACATCATATTGAGATCAAAAAATTTTACATGCTACATGTCTTGCATGTTAAATACATTGTTGCAGATGTAGGATTATAAATGGAACATAGGTGTGTGTACACTGTAGCACTCAAATAGTCCTTGAGCTATGACAATGAAAGTTGAGTTCCATCCACACTCCATTCAAGGAGGACTTTAATTTTATCCTCCAACCTCTTACCAATCTGCAGACAAATAGAAAACTTTAAATGAACATATTTGAGTGTAAGAATTTGTATAAACAAAAGAAGAAATACCATATGCTACTTACCTTATGCCCTTGTATTCTGAACTTTGATTGATCCAGATCCTCAAATCCCATGATTACTAGATGTTCTCTCACGTTGGCAAGAGTCCAATGATGATTTACTGAAATAACTTCCATTTCATTGTTGGGTAGATTTATCTTAATTTCAAATGAAATTAAAACACCCTCAGAACTTTGTAATGGTATCCATTCACCAAGTTTACACATCCAACGATCATAATAGAATCTAATGTACAATGAAGTACGATGTTTCAAGTATCGAAATCCTATGCCTCTTGCACCAATTTTACAAATGTATCTATCCCCTTTGGTGCATCCTTCTACAAGTCCCCATTTTTCACCTAGCAAACACTCTACCTGCTCATACGTGATATCTTTTAACATGAACATTGTTGACGTCTCTAGAATTGTGAATATCTGAAATAAATGTACAAAACAATGAACAGGAACACACCAATGTAATCCTATAGATCTTGAAACTCTTGTAAATTTCAAAGAGTTGTGTATGTCCATCACCATCTTATGCTTCAAAGATGTTAATGTCCATACATCAGGTTGCGGCCACTCAAGCTTTAAGAGAGAATCTACCTTAATCATCTCTAACTTGCCAAAATCATTTGATGAAGAGGGTACAACATATGTATGTGTGTAAAAGAAAACTCTCTCACATAATAGCTGAGCAGGACGGGCTTGTGGAAAGACTATCGACCCAACATCTGCATGCAATGCTTGGAAAGTACCTGTAAGACTATGAAGTGGTTGTTCTTCCACCAAGGTAGAAGGAAATATGTCTACAACAAAAAAATACACAACTTAGCTAGGTATATTCTGAAATTTGGACAAAAGTCAATGAGTAATACTTACAGTTGATAGGATATCTCATTTTGTTTGAGTTTTCCAATTTCATGGTTGACATTGTGAACACATGTTGTACAATGGCAACAGTTTCACCATTTTTGAGCTTTTTGAAGCCTAGTAACTTCCCTTTCCAATGAAGATCCAAGTTTCCACGATCTCTCACACGGTGAGGACCAACACCAGAGGGTTGCATGTACACCCATGCACCTTTGCAGAACTCCTGTCCTAACCAAAATCCTTCTGGAGCCTTGATATTGTGACATTTTATCGTGATAACCTCATCTTTTGGACATCTATGAGATTTAGGTTTCTCCATTGGAGATCAGGCTATGGAAATGACAGTAGGAATTCAAAGAAGATGATGCATAGAGAAAGAAATGGAGATGCAGGAGCTGCAATGGTGTGCTAGGGAGAGAAAGTAGTGGAAAGAGATGACTTTTTGGGACCTGGGTATGAAAATGGAAGGTTTTGGAGGGAGAAAGTTGCATTTTGAGTTATTTTTGAAAAAGTCACTTTTTTCACTTCAGTTCATGCACGGATTTTGATTTAGAACCCAAAAATAGCACTTTTGATCCTAAAAAGTGGTTGGGGGACCATTAAATGGTGTTATGATGAGTTTTATAACTTTTTGAAAATTTTGAATTTTTGGGCCCAGGTAAGTTACGAGATTCCTTTCTCTCTCTAGAGGCAAAACCTGAACATAGGGGAATCCTGTCCCCTCATCCCCCTTCAGCCTAGTGATTTATAGGCTATAGACTGTGTCCACCACCCTCCTCTCATTGGTCCATCACTAATCACTCCTTAATCCAAAAGGCCCATGCAGGGTTCATTTTTTTCCCTAATGTTATGGGCCCATTAGAGGGATGATATTTAGAGCAATGTGAAGAAAACATTCAAACACAACAAGTTGCACCAATTTGAATTTGAAACTTCCCACATAGTATTCAATTATCACCTATCACACTTAGATGTGATAAAGCCTACAATTTGGAAAAAGGCTCCCTATCATTTAAGGAATCTTTTGAATTTCCTATATACACACAATGTACCTCAAGTTTATAGGAACCCATTTGTGTTCTCTCATATAAATCGAATAAGCTAGTAGACCCCTTACTAAGCAAGCCACCAGCTTGCTGGAGGATTTTCATTATATTTTGAGTTTCCATATCTTTCTGATAGACTTTTGTGTCTACGAGCTAGTTAGCTCTAAGTGATGAGTAGAGATTCCTTATCATTTTGTATTCATTTAGCTACTATTATCGTTTCATGTTTGCTTGAAGCTCAAGTCTAAAATCTGCAAATCCTAAGAGAAATTGACTCATGAGTGAACAATGGTCTTTCTATGCATGCCTAATGAAGGAAGCAAATAGTCTATCTCGAAGACATTGATTCTCTGAGTAGCAGAAATTTGCCTTAGGATTTTTCTATGGTCTAGTTTGAGTGTATGAAATCTCTTTGGTTCATTCCCTAGCTCATTAGAGAAGAACAATTTTTTAGGGAATAGAGGTATCTCTAAACATACCTACGAGGTCACCTATGATTCAAGTTGCATAAGGAAAGTATACATCTTTCCATCACACACGTAGTGATGTTATGCTAAATGATTCCCATAAGTTCTTGAATGATGGACTTTATTGATGGGAGAATGTACACATTCCCTATGTAGCTGTGAAGCATATAGGACCTCACACGTATACTTAACGATAGCCCTATTCACTCAAAGTTATGGATCTCTAAGCTCTTGAGGAGTGACCTTCAAGAGCTTCTCAATGCAGAAACAATATAAGAGCTTCTATAGAGACCAAGCTCATCTACAACCCATTTTTCTTGCTACTCTTTCTTAGGGTTCTGTTTTATTAAAATGTCAGTTATAGATATGAACCCAAGAGGAATCTATCTTTAACTACAATATCTAGACTTTTAATAACTCATAATCATTTATTTAAATAAAATCATTAGGATATAAGTCAATTGTTAGGTTTATTACATCCTTAAAGATTCATTTTCTACTCCAAGAGTCACTCTTAGAAATCTAGAAAATGGATTAAATGATTTCTTACTCTTCTTATACCAATAAGAACATCATATTCATAATCATGATATTCATTATCTACCATGAAGATTCAAGTTTTAGCATTATCTTAGGTGTGATAAAACCTGCAATTTGGAAAAGAATCCCTATCATTCAAGGAATATTTTGAATTTCCTATATACACAGAATATACCTTGAGTTCATAGGATACCATGTGTGTTATGTCTCATATAATATGAAAAAGCTAGTAGACCTCTTCCAAAATAATCCCTCTCCTTGCTTAAAGATTTTCAGTATACTTTGAATTTCCATATCTCTCTCATACATTTTTTGTGTAGGTGCTAGTTAGCTCTAAGTGATGAGTAGAGCTTCCTTATAATTTTATACCCATTTAGCTACTAGTATTTCTTGATGTTTGGTTGAAGCTAAAGTGTGAACTCTACAAATCCTAAGGGACATTAATTCAGAAGTGAGCAATGGTCTTTGTATGCATACCTAATGAAGGCGACAAATAGTCTATCTTTGAGGCATTGGTTATCAAAATGGCAGGAAATATTTTGAGTGTGGTAAATTGCATTAGAAATTTTCTATGTTCTAGTACTTTGAGTGTACAAATTCTCTTTGGTTTATTCTCTAGGACATTAGAGAAGCACAATTCTAGAGGGAATAGAGGTATCTCTAAACATACTTGTGAGGTTGTCTATGATTCAATCTGCATAGGGAAAGTGTACATTCTTCCATTAGCTATGCCATTACACATATAGTGATATTATGCTAGATGATTCTCATAAGGATAAGTTCTTGAATGATGGACTCTATTGATGAGAGAATGTACACCTTCCCTTTGTAGCCTAGAAGCATACAAGGCCTCATACCTATACTCAAAGATAGCCCTCTTCACTCAAAGTTAGGGAACTCTAAAATCTTGAGGAGCGACCTTCAAGAGATTTTAGATGCACAAGTAATATAAGAGCTTCTACAGAGACCAAGCTCATCAACCGCCCATTTTGTTTGTTACCCTTTGTTTGGGTTTTCTTTTAATAAAATGTAGGTTGCCGATATAATCCCTAGAGGAATCTAGCTTTAACTACTCTTAGCCATCTACCAAATGGATTACATGATAGCTTACTCTTTTCATACCACTAAGCTTGATCATGGTTATACAACAAACATGGATAGTTGATAGGATGCTCATGCAGCCATGTCAAGAATGTCCTCATCATATTCATAATCATGAGACTCATTATCTACCATGAAGTTAGAAGTTTAAAAAGTATCTTAGGTGTGATAAAGCCTACAATTTTGAAAAGGCTCCCTATCACTTAAGGAATATTTTGAATTTTATATACACACAAAATATACCTCCAAATCCTAGGATCCTGTGTGTCTTATCTCTCATATAATTTGAATAAGCTAATTGATCCCTTCCAAAGCAAGCCCTTTGCTTGCTTGAGGATTTGACTTATACTTTGAGTTTCCTAATGAAGGAGACAAATAGTCTATCTTGGAGGCATTGGTTCTCACAGTGACAAAAAATATGCTGAGTGTGGTAACTTGCATTAGGAATTTTATATGTTATAGTACTTGGAGTGTACAAAATCTCTTTGGTTCATTCTGTAGGACATTAAAGAAGCACTATTTTTTAGGGAATAGAGATGAATCTCATAAGAATAAGTTCTTGAATGATGGAATTTATTGATGGGAGAATGTACACCTTCCCTCTGTAGCCTTGAAGCATGTAAGGCATCACACATATATTCAAAGATAGCCCTCCTCACTCAAAGTTAAGGATCTCTAAAATCTTGAGGACTCACCTTCAAGAGCTTCTGCATGCGCAAACAATATAAAAGCTTTTATATAGATCATGCTCATCAATGGCACATTTTGTTTGATACTCTTTGTAAGGGTTCTCTTTTATTAAAATGGAGGTTGTAGATATGATCCCTAGAGGAATCTAGCTTATACTACAATTTGTAGACTTTTAAAAACTCATAATCATTTTTTTCAAATCAAATCCTTAGCATGTAAGTCAATTTTTAGGTTTATTGCATCCTTATAGATTCATTTTCTACTCCAAGAGTCACTCTTAGCCATCTACAAAATGGATCTAATGATAGCTTACTCTTTTCATACCACTAAGATTGATCATGGTGATACAAAAAACACGGATCTATGAGTATTTGGTAGGGTGCTCATGCAGCCATGTCTAGAATGTCCTCATCATATTCGTAGTCATGAGATTCATTATCTAGCATGAAGTTTGAACACTCATAAAGGTGAGAGATGTAAAAGATAATAAATAGTTTAGCAAGAAAATTTCGAACAAGAAAATTTCCTATTCCATAAATCTAGAACTTAACAACAATACATCCACTTCTCAATGAAATATCAAGAATCGTAAAATGTGATGATACATTCTTCTGAACTAAGTCATCCATTTCTCCATGTAGAGATTGTGAGTGGATATAATTCTTCAAATGTGCATGATGTAAACATCCAAAAAATTTCATTTTTATATTGGATGAGTATGACAACATGAATTAGTTTCTTGCAAAATGTTGTTCTTTTGAGATTAGAAGAGACTATTTTGGTCACATAAACCTGTTCTTTTAGAAATTCAAGTTCTATAATTTGGAGGTTTTATCTCATCAGTTTCATATTGGGAATATTTATTCAACGAGTAATTTCTTCCACACATGTCATCAATACCCCAATTTAATATTATCAAGGATATAATTTTTGATATGAGAAAGGGAAAACAAAGAATAAGCAACTTCCATATGTAGCCGTGAAGCATAGATGGCCTCAAAAACAGACTCTCAAAACGAATCTTTACTAAAATGAATGATTCTTTTGACTCTTGAGAACTCAACTTGTAAACGTTTGAAAACATAGAATAAAGTATAAGAGCTTTCTAATGCAAATTAAATTAATAAAAATGATCGATCATACTATGAGAATCAAAGCTTCCAAGGCATGCTAGTTATTGACTTCACTAGGCCTCGACACAGAGATCACTATTCACTTCAAGAGAAATTCACTCAGGATAGGCAAAGTTTGGATATGAGAACAAAGACAACTTTAGGTGACGTTAAGAGTTTTGTAGAATGCAAAAAATAATAAAAAGCAGTACAAATCCATTAGGAAAATATGTTGAACACTCAAAGCTATCTAGATCATACACAGATAAATCTCTGCGCTAGCTATGCCTACTCAACGTCTACTAAAATCACTCAAGAAAGATTTGTCTCTTGATACCATTGGGTTCCAAGAAACGAAAGAGCTGATTGAAGAACTACTCCCCCTTTCATCAAACCTTCAACTCTTCATGTACATATCACATTCCCTTTGTATTTAGCTTTGAACTTCTTGAAATCAAAAAAGTCACGTGATTTATGTTTCATGCAACAAAGCCAATTTATCCTTGTGTAATCGTCAATTAAGCTTACAAAATATATATTACCTACATTTGATCTCTCCTTTGGTTGTCCCTAAACATCTCTATGGACTGAGGCAAGTGAATGATAACTTAGATACTTACTCCTCTTAAATGGTAACCTAGATTGTTTACCAAATTTGCAAGCTTCACAAAACCTCTTGAGATTCTTATTATTGAGCTTTGGAAGACTAAGTAATTTGTATCCCTCTTAAGGGTTCTCCACAAAGCATCCTTTCACAATTTATGTGATTGTAGCATCCTCTATCAATATACCATATGTTTGATGTTTGTGTCTTGTAATTATGCATCTGCATCATGTCTAGCATGCTTTTAGTTTCATTTGAAGAAAATGCATTAATTAGTTGCCCTCTATATGATGATTTGTTCTTGTATATTTGATAACAATCTCTTGCATAGTGTCCATACTTCCCACATACACAACATCAATTTGACTTGACCTTCTGTGGAGTTCGATAGATTTTCTCGCTCGCTCTTGTTCAAATTCTCCAATTTATCCTCTTCTTGGCCTTCCTCTACCCTTGTCTTGATTTCTACGTCTACCTCTTTCTTTATCTACCTCTTTCCTCCAATGTTCACCACTTGAGTGACCAATAAGACAAACAACCTTTAAAAGGTGGGAAGCTTATCTTGCACATATGCGTAAGTTGTGAAAGACTTCTAGTTCTCATCATTGGTAAGTCCATTGAATGTGTATGCAACTAGGTCCTCATCAACTATGTGCCAACCTATGGATCCAATGCGTCATACATTTCTTTGATCTTCATAATGTAGTCATTAAAATTTCTACTAGGTGTCTTTCCCACACCTTGGTTGAAGTAGAGCATAACCTCTGTACGGTCTCCCACACGATGGATGGTGTCAAAGTATTGAATATGTCATATCAATGAATTACTAATAGAATGAGATAGGAAGAAGATTAACCTCTTTTCTCTTATTCCATTCTTTGAAGATTTTCAATTTATCAAGGTTTGGAGTATCCTCCGAGCTATGCTTGCCATATGTTCCACAAACAAGTCTCGATACACACTTCCCCATAAAAAAGCTAGACATTTAAAACTCCCATGTCTAATAGTTTTTCTTTTCTAGCTTTTTGATTTGAGTGCTATATTCTTAATGTGTTCTGAAATCACTCTTCTAAATACGTTGATGCAAGAAGAGTGGTCGGAAATGAGCACTTACCTCTCTCCCCTAAGAGTATCAAACTTACCTTCCTTCTTCACGAAGCAATTCTCTTTTTTTTTGTAATAATTTCAAATTCAAATAAGCAACTCCTCTTTTTCCAAGTCAAAGTGGCCTCACACGCATACTCACAAAGACCTATGTGTTGGTAGCAAGTGAAGTAAGCAGCAAACTTTATGATAGATTAGAGACATGTGTATTGATATCATATGCAAGTGAAAAAAAGGGTATATATGCTAAAATCCCACAAAAAATGGTCTAATTCTATTAGATCGGACTTTCAATTTGGTATTCTTCAAATGTATCTATGCAAGAAAATAGAGATGGACAAACGAAGACTTAAGTCAAGAATCAAAAAGGAATCCTTAGTGGAAGAAATTATTTGAGCAATCACTCATCATGGAATGAAATAAGTCCTACTTCAAGCAAACGTAGTGATGCAAGGGCAAGGGCAAAGCCAAAATCACGTAGATAGAAGAAGATGAAGAGATATCGATTGAGCTAAATACATATCATCATGCAAAGAACGTGAAGAGTTCAAAGGTCAAAAATAAATATCCAAATCAATGGAACGGTGAGATAAAAGTATTTAGTAGAGTAAGGTGTTCAATTGAAAGAATGACATATGATTCATAGATGGCTAGACACTATGTTTATATGAGTAAAGTTGTTGAAGAACCCACATGCTTTGAAGAAACCAATAGATATAGGGAATGGCAAGAGACAACGAAGGAGGAGGTCAAGGATTTGGAGGAAAAGCAGACTTGGGTTAGTGAAAAGGAAGAAGGACATGGACATTGGTAACAAGTGGATATTCACGGTTATGAAGCATAGAGATGGTAGAATTTCTAGGTATAAATCTTTCCTTGTACCAAAAGGCTTTGCTCAGACATATGGAGTAGATCATCATGAAACACTTAGCCATGTGGCTAAGATGACTACCATTACAGTAATCATTACAACTAGAGCAAGTAAGGATTGGGAGATGTATCAACTTCATATGAGGAATGTTTTTATTAATGGAGAGCTAGAGGAGGTAGTATACATACACCAACAATAATGGTATAAAGCTAAAATTAAGGATAATTATGATTGCAACTTTGAAGATACAATTGAAGATTATTATGTTTGTAGGTTAAAGAAGGCATTATATGGTCTCAAGCAAGCCCCATGAGCATGGAATCAAAGGCTTGTAGATACTTGATCAATTGTAGATACAATCAAAGCAAAGAAGTTACATCATCATTCTACAAACAAGAAGGTTATGCATCTACCTACTTATGTGCATATGTAGATGACTTTACTATTATAGGTGATCATGAAAAAGGAATCAGGAAATTAGGGAAAGGCTTGGGAAATAGTTCAAGATCTCAATACTTGGAGATCAAAGATATTACTTAGTTATTGAAGTCATATATAAGGATAATGGTATCTATCTCATGTAGAGGAAGTATACCTTAGATCTATAGAAGAGGTATGGAGCCGCATGGTGTAAACGATTGAGATCCCAATGGAAGTGAATAGAAAATTGAGATCAATAGAATGTAATGAATTTCAAGATACACTCTTGTACAAGCCCATAATGAGGTCCTTAAACTATTCCCCTATAATAAGGAATACCTTACCTAGCATATAGAGTTGGTGTGCTATTGAAATTCATGCATGCACCTAGGGTTCTCGACTTACTTGCTACAAAAAAGGTAATTACATATCTCAAGGGTACTTTCAATAAAGGTCTTTTTTATCTGTTTGAAGATGATTTGCAAGTGAGAGCATAAAAAAAATTTGGATTGGTTCCAAAGAAGGGACGAGAAGCCTAAGTGGATATGGCATCCCATTGATTGCAAAGAAATAGCCTACAATTGCCCTATCTTCAACCGAACCTTAATATAGAGCATTAGGATAAGTTACATGTGAACTTATGTGGCTTAAGAAAGCATGATTGAATTGAATTTGGAGGTCAATGAGTTTTGGATCATGTGTTACAAGATGATTAGTGTGTACCTATTTCCCAATCCTATGTTCTATGATAAAGCAAGAGCATAGAGGTCCATTATCAATATAGCAAGGAGAAAGTGTTGGCTAATGAGGTATAGTTTTAACACATAACTACCAAGGATTAGTGTGGAGACATGTTCATAAAGACATTAGACTCAATAAAACTAATAAAATTAAAGAGACTCATTGGATTGATGGAGCTAGGTTGAAGACTTGATGGTTAAATCTTGAGGGCTAGTGTTGAAAATCAAGCTCGAACCTTAGAGGCTTATAGACGCATTGGATGGATGACATCTAGAGCAATGTGAAGGAAACATTCAGACACACCAACATTCACTCAAATTGGAATTTGAAATTTCCCACACAATATTCAATTTATCACATTTAGATGTGAAAAATCCTACAATTTGGAAAAGGCTCCCTATAATTTAAGGAATCTTTTGAATTTCCTATATACACATAATGTACCGCAAGCTCATAGGATCCCATGTGTGTTATCTCTCTATGCAAAAAGATTTACATGCCGAAAGCTCAAGAGGCCAAGTTCCGATGGAGGGGGAGAATACTTCTCTAAAGAATTCAATGATTATCTATGGAATGTAGGTATTAAGAGAGAAATACCTTGCAAATACACACCTCAACATAATGGGATGGTAGAAAGAAGAAACAGGATTTTTGTTGAGTTTGCAAGAGCTATGCTGAAGGAAAACAAATGTCCAACTTATGTTTGGGCTGAAGCTATAAATATAGCTACATATCTCATGAATTGACTTTCATGTACAACTGTAAATGGAATGACTTGTTATGAATCCTAGTGGGGTAAGAAACCTACACTGGATCATTGCAAGGTATTGCGATCAATTACCTATGCTTATGTGTTCATTGGATATGATGAAAAGTAGATGGGTTACACGTTATGGTGTCCTCTAACCAAACAATTTATGGTATCTAGAGATGTGATGTTTGACGAACAAAAGAGTTGGTACACAAATCATGATTATAGTACTGAAGCATCTCAAGAAGAAGCAAGAAGACATTAAAAAGGAGAATCACATATGCAAGTAAATGAAGATGAATAACATATGCAAGCAAGCACATCCAAAAATGGATTAAAAGGAAGATATAAATATATACCTAGATTTGATGAAGAAGTGTTTTCAAATACACACGAAGACTGCGAATCAAGAAGGTGAACCAGCTATGATGAAGCAAAAGGTAAGAGACAATGGGAAGAAGCAATCAAGGAAGATATCAATGCACTTGAGGAGAACAAGACTTGGGAACTTGTTCCTAAACCAAATAGTAAGAATGTGATTGGAAACAAATGGGTTTATAAAGTGAAGAACCTTGTAGATGGAAGAACAACTTTATATAGAGCTCGACTAGTGGTTAAAGACTATGCATAGACACATGGCATAGATTACCATGAAAGATTTAGTCGTGTGGCAAAGATGTCAACTATAAGGACAATCCTTGCTATTGCAGCATGGAAAGGATGGACATTAAGTCAAATGGACATAAAGAATGCATTTTTAAATGGACACATATGTGACGAAGTATACATGGAACAGCCTCAAGGTTTGCTTGAGCTATAGGTACCCAGATTATGTCTGTAGATTGAGAAGAGCACTCTACAGGCTAAAGAAAGATCCAAGAGCTTGGAACTATAGGCTCATAAAGTACCTCAATGATCTTGGGTATCAAAGCTCAAAGGCAGATGCAATTCTACTCATCAAGAGAATAGATGAAGGTATAATCTACATTTGTGTTTATGTATATGGCATCATAATTACTAGTACCTCAAATGAAAGAATTATAGAGGTAAAGATGCTACTTGAAAAGGAATTAAAAATAAATGATTTAGGAAAATTATCATATTTTCTTGGAATGGAAATCACTTATGCAGATCATGGTATCACAAGAAAGGTATCTTTTGAATTTACAGAAGAAGTCATGGAGAACTTGACAGAAGCTTCAACTCCAGTGGAAGTAAATCATAAACTCAGCAAATATGATGGTACATAATTCAAAGATGTTAGGATGTATCAGTTGTTAGTGGAGTGTTTAATTTATTCTACACTAACAAGACCAGATCTTAGTTATGCAATGGGAGTTCTTTCACAATTCATGCATTGTCCAAAAGATTAACATTTGGTTGCACGACAAAGAGTTCTTTGATATATAAAAGTAACTACAAAGGAAGGATTATATTATCCTTTTGCTTTAGATACAAATTTGAAAGCCTATAGTGACTTAGACTGGGCTGGAAGTCAAGATGAGAGAATATCAACACATGGATACATGGTGTACATTGGTGACAAGCTCATAAGCTGGTGTTCGATAACTTAGAGGATCAAATAGACAAAACTCTTATGATGAATTCTTCATCCAATCCAACCTAATTTTCGGGGGACACATGATCTAGTAAAAGCTCTCTTAGATAGGTATTATGCACCTTTAAGTATTTTAGGCTAGTTTGTAGCTTCTAAGGTTTTGATCTACATCGATTCACCTAAAGCATGAAAAGTTAGAAATGTTCAAGATCTAACTTATGCCTTTGTTAAGAGATAATTATTACTTCTCTAAAGTTTTATTCATTATTTGATAATTATTTACTCTGCAAATTCCTAATATTTTTTATTCGCTCATTTACAATTATTGGAACTCGATGTCCAACACAAAAGTACCAAATATTAGTGTGTTGACATGTTAACCAAAACGTTGGACTCAACCATGCTTGCAAAGATCAAAAGAGGCATTGGAATGATGGAAATATGATGAAGACTTGAAGGTTCAACCTTGAAGGAGAGTGTTAGAAATCAAGCTCCAACCTTGGGACCATATGAAACACTTCTCTGATTGAAACTTTAAGCATCATGAAGCAAGGATCCAAACATGAGAAATTGTCACTACTAGAAATAGGGGGCGTAGCGACGCCCCCAAATTGAAAAAAATGGGAACTCTCGCTTATGCAATGGTAGTGTCGCATAAGTGACGGCCCTATTTTTTTTAGAATAGCTATCGTCACTAAAACTATGCATTGCAATTAGCGTCGCTAATTAGCAACACTACTTGCGACGTTGGAAAACTCGCTGTGATGCTTTAGCATCGCATAAGTGACATCCTGTGTTCCAGAGCATCGCATAACCGATGCTCTGGAATGTTTATAAAAAAAACCGATTTCTCTCGGCACATTTGTGCCGGGATTTGGAAGCAGAGAGAGAGAGAGAGAGAGAGAGAGAGAGAGAGAGAGAGAGAGAGAGAGAGAGAGAGAGAGAGAGAGAGAGAGAGAGAGAGACAGAGAGAGATAGAGAGAGAGAGAGAGAGAGAGAGAGAGAGAGATCGACACACTCCTTGTATGTGCACCCACACATACACACACATACAAATGCATACACACACACATATACACACATAGACACACACACATAGACACACACACATACACATAGACACACACACATACACACAGACACACATATACACACTAATTTACATACGCACATGCACATGCATACACACACATATATACACACATAGACACATGCATACACACATAGACACACACACACATATACACATAGACACACACACACACACACATACACATACACATACACACACATATACACACACACACATAGACACATACACACACACATTGACACACATTTATAGATACCCATACACATGCATACGGATGCATATATATAGATACACATGTATATACACACATAGACACACACATACACACATACACACACACATACACACATAGACACACACACACATACACACACATACACACACATACACATGCATACACACATACACATACACACATATACATGCATACACACACACACGTAAAGAGACATACACACACATACACATACAGTTATACATATGCATACATACATGCTTACATGCATACACACACATACACATGCATGCACACATACACATGCATGCACACATACACATGCATGCACACATACACATACACACATATATATATGCATACACAACCACGTAGAGAAACATACACATACATGAATACATATGCATACATAATGCATATGCATATGCATACATACTTACTTACATGCATGCACACACATACACATGCATGCATACATAATGCACATGCATATGCATACATACATGCTTACATGCATACACACACATACACATGCATGTACACATACACATACACACACATACGCACACATATATGCATACACACACATAGAGAGACATACACACACATGTATACATATGCATACATAATGCATATGCATACATAATGCATATGCATACATCATGCATATGCATACATAATGCATATGCATACATAATGCATATGCATACATAATGCATATGCATATGCATACATACATACATAGTTACATGCATACAAACACATATGCATACATAATGCACATGCATATGCATAGATACATGCATACACATACACACACATAGAAACATACACACACATAGACACACATATACACACAGATATACACACAGATTTACACACATACACATGCATACACACACATACACAAAGAGACATACACACACATACAGACACATATATACACACACACACATACACACATAGACACATACACAGAGAATGCATAGGCATATGCATACATACATACTTAAATGCATACACACATATACACACATATGCATACATATGCATACATAATGCACATGCATATGCATACATACATGCATACACATACACACATAGACACATACACAGACATAGACACATACACACACATAAACACATAGACATTCATAGACACATACACACTTACCCACACACATCCAGACACATTTACACACACACACACACATGCACACAGACACATATATATAGATACAAACGTATATACACACATAGACACATACACATACACACATAGACACACACACATACACATACACACACATATAGACACACACACTTACACACAGACACACACATCCATACACATTTACACACACACATACACATGCATACAGACACATATATAGAGATACACACACATACACACATACACACACATACATGCATATGCATACATAATGCACATGCATATGCATACATAATGCACATGCATATGCATACATACATGCTTACACACACACACACATAGAGAGACATACACACACATACACATACATGCATACATATGCATACATAATGCATATACATATGCATACATACATACTTACATGCATACACACACACATATGCATACATATGCATACATAATGCACATGCATATGCATACATAATGCACATGCATATGCATAGATACATGCATACACATACACACAGATAGACACATACACACACATAGGCACACACACACACATACACACACATATGCATACATAATGCACATGCATATGCATAGATACATGCATACATATACATACTTACATGCATACACACACACATATGCATACATATGCATACATAATGCACATGCATATGCATAGATATATGCATACACATACACACACATAGACACATACACACACATAGACACATACACACACATATGCATACATAATACACATGCATATGCATAGATACATGCATACACATACACACACATAGACACATACATACACATAGACACATACACATACATACACACACATATAAACACAGATTTACACACACAAACACATGCACACACACACATACACACACATACACACATAGACACACACACACATACACAGACGCATACACACAAACATACACACATAGACACATACACACATACACACATACACACATAATGCATATGCATATGCATACACACATACACATACACACACATGCATACATATGCATACACACATACACATGTAGAGAGACATACACACACATACACACACATACAAACACTTACATACATATGCATACATAATGCACATGCATAAGCATACATGCATGCATACATGCATACACACACATACACACAGATACATATACACACATAGACAGACATAGACGTAGAGAGAGACACACACACATACACACATATATATGCATACACATGCACGTAAAGAGACATACACACACATACATATACATACATACATATGCATACATAATGCATATGCATATGCATACATAATGCATATGCATATGCATACATACATAACATGCATACATAGACATAGACACATATACACACACATACATATACATATGCATACAGAATGCACATGCATATGCATAGATATATGCTTACATGCATACACATACACACATAGACACATAGACACATACACAGACATAGATACATACACACACATGGACACATACAAACATATACACATACACACACATATACACACAGATTTACACACACACATAGACACACGCACACATACACAGACACACTTACACATTCATACACACTAACATACACACATAGACAGACACACACTTACACACATAGACACACACACATACACATACAAACTTACACACATAGAGATATACACACACATATATAAAGTGAGCATGATGAGAGGGATAAAAATTATGTACTTAGTTCTCTTGAGACGGAGTTTGGGACACGATGGTTGCATAAGTGGTGTCTAAAAGAGATGTGTACACTTATGGCTCATCATCGCGATAATGCACGATATGCATTGCTTTTATGTATATATACGTGGATATGAGTATGTGTGTTTATGTATGTATGCATGTATATGAGAGAGAGAGAGAAAAGTGAGACTAGAGGTACAAATACATGCATACACACACATATACATCATACATGCATATTTACACACATATACGCATGCATGCACATTTTTACACACACATACACATGCATGCAGTTACACACATATAATGAATACACATAGACACATACACATACTCACATACACATACACATACACATACACATACACATACATAATCATATGTACATACACATAGACTCACATAATCATATTTACATGCATATATACATATACACATGCATATACACACACACAACACATGCATATGCACATATAGATACACATACATACACACATGCATATATATATATATATATATATATATATATATATATATATATATATATATATATATATATATATATATATATATATATATATATATATATATATATATATATATATTAATTCAAAAACCCTATTATAAATATTCTAATTGAGAAATCTTATTTCAAAAATCCTAATTTGAAAACACTAATTTTGATATTAGGGTTTTAAAACCCCTAATTTAGAAACTCTAATTGAGCCTTTTAACCATATGATTGAAGTATATGTACACATTACATCTATTCCTCCGACGTCCTACTAGAGAGATGTCTCCCCTCCCAACCTTATGCCTCTATATATAGCTACTCGAATCAACGAGGATCATAATACATATAGAGATATATACACATCATGTAGATACACATACATAAATATAAAATGGATTAGATACATTATGCATCACACATACATGCCTAAACGCACACATCAATATATATACATGCATGCATATTTACAGGTACACATTTACACATAGACACATATACATATATACATGTACACATCACATATACATGACTACATGCACAAATGTATACTTATACATGCATACACAATTATAAACACTTGCATATATAACATGAAACAATGATTATTTTACACAAATGCATATGCATATATACACATATGCATACTAACACATGTATACATATATCACACATATGCACACACATACATATACATGAAACACATATATATGCATACTAACACATGTATACATATAATAGATATGAATACACACACATATGCATACATATGTGATACAAATTTGCTCCTCGAAGATAAAGCTACATATAAAATAATTAGGCCTACCCCTGCGCTTCCTGTTTTAACTTAGAAGAACATGATTTCATTTCTCTAGTAGGATTCATCGTTATTCAAGTTGAATAAAGAATCTATAATCTGATATCCATTCAGAAGCTTCAAGTTATTGATTGATAACTAGAGTAGAATTTACTATCTAATCTGCTCATATGTTTTCATTATTGCCATCACTTAGGTAAGACATCAATATAGTCTCATCTTCATTATCCTTATTGATTTCATTTATTTCTTCTATTGTTAAATCTGTGTTCTCATGAGTCACATCATCTATTGATGGATTAATATCAATTTCTAGTAATTCCTCTTCCTCATCAGTAGATTCAACATGTAGAGTATTATCCTCTTCATCAAATAGATTAGTATCATTATCACGTATAATGATTCTAATTTCTCTTTCAGATGTTGATGTATCAGTATTTGATGGTGAATCATCAAGAGGACTTTCTTCGATCTCTCTAACAGTAAATTGTTCAGATCATGACCTACCTCTAGGTCGAACATGAATGACTTGCCACTAAGGGTGAGCATCTGGGTTTTTATAAAAAAATGCTTGTTCAATATGCCTAGGAAGAATATATGGTTCTCTAGTAGATCGCATTACCTTGGAAGAATCAACCGACTAAAATTGCACTTTTGAAATTCTAATAAGCTGAGAGGCCCTTTTATAAGGAAGCCCCTACCTTCCTTGAGTGATTTATTCATGATTCTTTAGATTTCCATATCTCACACTCTGTTTTCTTTTGCAATTTACAAGCTAGATAGCTCTATGAGTAGAGATATTTTACCTCTTCATATATCATTGATATTCTATTATCTTTGGCATATTGTCTTTTATAGTCCTTTTTTGAGTGGCCAGAAGATCTCATGTTCATTCCATAGGAGATTAGAGAATGGCAATTTGAGTGAAAAGAGGTATCTAAGCATATACCTATAATTCTATTCATACTTCAAGCTATGCGTGAAGGTTTTGCATTCTCCCATTTGGATTGATTCTCTATGAGCTCAAATTTCATACCTTGTTCTCTTGTCTTTGGAGTTTTCTTAGTCCACTTGGATTATTTGACTTCACTTTCTAGCTCCACTATTTTTTTTTCCATCATGAGAGTCCTATTTTCTTGTTAGCTGCTTCATCATGTTTCGAAATAGTGCAACCAAAATTAAAAACACACTAAAATAAAATCAATAATGAATCTTCCTTCATATAGGATGTAATAGAGGCCATTTTCATAGTCAGTGAACCCACCAAAAATTAGAAGGTGTTAACAAAAGGAGCAGTAACTATGGAGCTATAAGCTCACTACAACTTACCAACTACCAAATGGAATTCCTTAGTAGATTTTGAAGGAATGGAGGCTCAGCAATCTATTGATGCATGTGAGGGAAGATAGTACATACTATTCCGTAACAAAATTTATTAATTCAATCATCTTACAAAACATAGTACTAGAGGCTTAATCCTTTATCATGACCCAAACTACCATCATGGATGCACAATAACAAAATTCCAATATTCCCTCTAGTTCACAAAATTTGAAAATCAGCAAAACGTTTTCCATTTATTTAAATTCAGCCACTTTTACTTTACATATTGATGTAATTATTTAAGCATAGATGTATATTTTTTATAAGAATCTAAACATTTTTTAATATATGCATGTATGTTTTAATGTATGTATGTAGAAATGCATTTATGCATGTATGTGTGTATGTATGTATGTATGTATGTATGTATGTATGTATGTATGTATGTATGTATGTATGTATGTATGTATGTATGTATGTATCTAGGTATGTATCTATGTATGTATGTCTCTATGTATGTATGTATGTATGTATATATGTATGTATGTATGTATGTATGTATGTATGTATGTATGTATGTATGTATGTATATAGATATGCTTGCATGTATGCATCTGTTGATTAATATGCTTATGTATGTATGAACTTATATATGTATGTATGATGTATAAACACCCGCACTTAATTTTTATCAAATCATTTGTATTTCTCATTTTGTATGTACGAATATATATATATATATATATATATATATATATATATATATATATATATATATATATATATATATATATATATATATATATATATATATATATATATATATATATATATATTCTCATTTTATACATACATACATACGTATCTCCATACATACATATATAAATATATAAACACATATATAGTCATATGTACATATATTACACTTACAACAAAAGCATACATACATATATACCAATCTATAGTTGTGTATACTTGGAATCCTTCATGCTTGTTGAAAACAAAAAACCTTCTAGGTAAGGAACATTCCTCTTTGATACATATGTCTATCTAAGTCATATGGAAAATAACGTAGAAAAGAATTTGTGTCTGACTTAGACATATGTATCAAAGAGGAATGTTCATTACCTAGAAGGTTTTTTGTTTTCAACAAGAATGAAGGATTCCAAGTATACACAACTATAGATTGGTATATATGTATGTATGCTTTTGTTGTAAGTGTAATTTATGTACATATGACTGTATATATGCATTTATATATTTATATATGTATGTATGGAGAAACGTATGTATGTATGTATGTATGTATGTATGTATGTATGTATGTATGTATGTATGTATGTATGTATGCATGCATGCATGCATACAGGCATGCATGCATACAGGCATGCATGAATGTTTGCATGCATCTATGCATGTATGAATTAGATTTTTCTATACGAAAAAAGGAGAAAGTACATAAATTATTTTTTTATTTTTCCATTTGATAGTAAGATACTAAAGAAATATTTATTTCCATAGAAATAAAGCGAATCCTTTCATATATTTCGGTATTTATGTTACATTTGTGTATGCATTTCTTTGCATTTATGCATCTTCAAGTGTGTGGGTGTTAATAAGAGGAAAAGAGAGAAATGTAAAGGTAATTGTTAGGGCTTCAATTACTAATTAGGACAAAGACAAGAAGGTGTCAACAAGGAAAAAGAAGGATCAAGAAGGAGAAGGGAAATATGCAAAAAGACCATGCGCATGTGACTTAACAAATTCATAACTATAATATCATGTAAACTAGAAAATCAATCAGAATACTGGAGATTCTACAATCCTTGATTTAGGAGTGTGTAGAGCAGTTGTCTATAAATGCTCACTTGAATGAAGCAGGGGTATGGATAATAAAGTGGATGATGAAGTTGAGAATGAAGAAAGAAAGAGACATATAGATTGCATCAAATATAGCCTATAGTACATATAGACTGATTATAAATAAAGCAAGTAGAGCAAAGAACAGCATGTGAATATGTGAGAGCACTAAGGCTTGAGCCAGTGTGACAATATGAGTGTATATGAGACACATGAGAGTAATAGTAGAGAACTCAAAGCATAAGTCCTATATGTGAGAGAGGCAGTCAAGATAGTCCTGAGAGAGATGCTCATAGAAAGTTACTCAAAGTATGAGATCTTTCTATGGTTATGAGTAGGAGAAGGCCATACCATTATGTACACATCTTTTGTAATAGAAAACACATATTTTTGGAATAGAGTAGATTCAACTCTCTTTGTGCAAAGAAATCTAACTATTTTCATAACTTTATGAATGTCACTTACAGTTACAAGTTTTTCGATGCAGTTTTCTTGATCATATTAGAGTTAATTTTGACGCATAGTGTAAAGGGTTCTTAAGGGTTTTGATGCATATTTTTGACCAAAGGTCTCCTCATAATCTACACCATATGTATGAGAAAATCCATTAGCTACAATTCTTGTTTAATACCTAGAAATGTGACCATATGAGTGCTTCTTTACCTTGTACACCAATGTATTTGCAATAACCTTCATGTCATCTTTCCTTGCAACTGATGCCCAAGTGTTGTTATCATCGCAATCTTTAATATCTTTGTGCATAGTCTCTTGTGATTCCCTAAATGTATTTTATTCTTCAAAACATGTAGGTTTCTTAATTAGTTTTCTCATATATGAAAGGCGCCTAGCCATGAATGAATCATATGTAAACCTCTCAATTAGATGATTTACTTTATCAAATTTGTTACTTCACATTTCCATTGACTTTTTTGCTTTTTGTATTTCTTTGAGGTCTACGTCTTCTTTGCATGATGGTTTTTATTGATTTCTATTCATATATCTTCATCTTCTTCAATCTATGTGATCTTAGATTTTACTTTGCTCCTTGCATCACACTATTGACTTGATGAAGGACTTTCTACATTCTATGATGAGTGTCTTCTTGCTCTTGAATCCTTTGGTCCACTATCTCATGTTTTTCATTTCCTCTTGAAACCCTTCCTTCATCATCTTGAGTTACCTACATAGATATATTCAAATAATATCAATGTAAAATCTGATCTGATATGACATCCCTTCATAGCATTAGCTCCTTGGTTTTCGCTTTGTAGCAATATATACCCCTTGTGTTCACCTACATGCCCTATCAACAAACATCTTTCTAATCAATAATCAAGTTTACTTCTTAGTTCACTTGGTATTAATACATAGGAAGAACAACCAAACATTGTAAAGAATGAAACATATAATTTTCTTACTAAACCAAGCTTCATATGGTGTTGAAGGATGTATACCTGATGTAAGTGCTTGGTTCATCATGTATATGGGAGTGGTTGTTGGATTTTCCCATAAAGTATTTGGCATTCCCATCTTTCTCATCATAGTGCTAGCACATTGCACAATGTACCTATTCTTATGCCACATCATTTTTTATGAGTTGTGTACCTCAATATAATTTTCCTTTTTGATACCATAGGCTTGTAAGAAATTACAGAAGTCATGGGAGAAGTATTATCCCCCTTCATCTGACCTTCAACTCTTGGATGTTTTATGGAGACCCCTAAAGAGAGATAGAGATTGATGGATAATAAATAAAAAATAAAACACTATTCACATTCGAGGTGAAAACAAACTTCAAACACAGAACCTAGTTCACATATGGAATCAGGAACATAGCAGAATTGGATCTTTTCCATAAGTGGTACCGACATATAAATACTTAGAGGCTAGAAGACATGGATAAGAAGAGGTTAGTACTTGGACATGTCCTTGATATATTTCTTTTGAGTAAGATAAATACCCTTCTTTGTGTACATCACTTTCAATCCAAGGAGGTAAGTGAGTTTCCATAAGACATTGGCATTAATGCTTCTCGTACACTCAACATCATTACTTGAGATTATGATGGAATCTACATATACAGAACTGTAAATGACTTCTCCATGTGTACTCTTGATACAGAGTGAAGGATCTTGTTCTCTCACAATGAAATATTTATCTTACAAATAGGTCACTAGCCTATGATTCCAAGCTCTTGGACCTCACTCTAGCTCATGTAACACCTTCGTTAACCTGCATACATGCTCAAGGAAAATGTGAGTCTTTGAATTCTCATAAACAACAAAGAGAATCCACCTCATGAGGAAGGAAGGAATCGATAAGCTTTGTTTTGATACTCTTGGAGTAGAGAGGTAAAGTTTCCTTTATATATTATTTTTCTTGCATCAAAGAGATTTACAAGAGTGCATATGATAACACCATGGCAAAATAGAGCACATAAATTGGAAAGCTAGTTAAGAAAAAACCATCATACATGGAATTTTAGATTGTCTAGCTTTTTCATGGGGAAGGATTTATGGGGCGTTGTTAGTCGAACAGATGTCAAGCCTAGATTGGAGGATAATGCAACTCTTGATAAATTGAGACTCCTCAAAGAATGGAGTGGTAGAGAAAAGAGGGTTATCTTCATCCCATCTCATCATATTAAAGAACCAATGATAGAGTTCTTTGCGTTGATGCATCTTCAAGTGTGTGGGTGTTTTTCTTCCATAATTTCAAGTTACATCAATATATTAGGAAAAATGCCCTTTTGGTTTAGTTAATCCTTTTAAGCTAGATAAAATCAAATAATAATAATCATATAATGGAAAATGCATTTTTGGGAACCAAAAAAATCAACCCACACATGACCTTTGGACACATCTAAGGATAGAACTTGAAACTTTTCTACACATCCATGATCTTCCCTCAAGAAATGTAGCTAATATCCACTTTTCGAAAGAGATAAAAAATTTCTAGATGTACTAAGGGTTAGAAAATTCATTTAGTACTCTTCCATGCTATTTAGGTTCATATACAATCAGTCTAGATCTCGTCAAGAGTACAACCAACTCTCAATGAAATATCATGACTTATTAAAAGAGATGATACATCTGTTTGGACGAACTCATTAATACCTCAACTAGAGATAATGAGTGGACATAAATACTAAGACATGCATGATGCAAGGATCCAAAACATTTCATTGTTATGTTGGATGAGTATGATAAGATGAATTGGTGTATTGCAAAATGTTATCCTTTTTAGATTCAAAGAGAGTTTATTTTGATCATGTATACATGTTTATTTATAGATTCAAGCTCTCCGATATTAGAACTAGTTATTCAATAAGAGATTTCTTCCATGCATGTCATCGATACCAAAATTAAATATTATCAAAGGACATGGTCTTTGATATGTTCGAGGGAAAGAAAGAAAAAATCTTATTTTCATGCTCAATGACATTGAATCCTGAGACACTGTGTTGATTTATTACAAGAGATAATTATAAAAGAACTCGAAAGTCCTTAGCTTTCCTCATGTATATATATTCTTTCATAAAATGTATCTCTTCTAACTGTAAATGTAATGGCATTTTAGGTCTTTTTAAGATAGGTTACATAGTTACTTGATTGACACCCTTGTTTTGTATGTTGAAATCATGGCTCATATTAGCAATCTAAGCATGATACAGTCGAGACCCTTTTCCTATAAGTCGAGACCCTTTTCCTATTCGCATGAAGCCATGAAAGGTGAGAAATGCTCAAGATTTCACTTACGTCTTGATTAGAGATAATCATTTCTTCTCTAAGTTTTTATTTACTATTTGACAATTATTTACTTTTTGTCTCCTTCACTATCAATTATTCCCATGAGCCTTGTGAATTAGCATAATGTGAAAGTTATAAGTTTGTCATTACATCATTTTTCCAATAATTTGTAAGATCTAGAAAGAGAATTTCAAATGGATACATATTTATATATATAAGAAGCCTTGATTGTTGTTTTTGCAAGCTTGATATTTAATTCATTCATAAAAGTGTTATGAGTTGAAGATAAATTATAAACATACGTGAACTTAAAGATCTTGTGAAAATATTGGATAAACATCACAGCATAAAAGTTTATGTTGATAGACTACTCAATGCTTCAATTCTAAAAATGATCTTCTTCTTCATGAAAAGCTTTCCTTCTTCTTCTTCTTCTTCATGAGTGATGTCCATTGACATTAAGAAATGCTTTAACTCCATGAGAGATATGAGAGCTTTAACTAGTTGTTTTCCTCAATCAGAGTAATGTAAGTATATTTATAAGTCTGATCAGCGAACATCTACCCCAGTTTTCATTTGCATGCTTCACGATACAACTGTTGCTTGATTTCTTTATGTTTGGTGTAAGTCTGCTTAATGTATGCTGCCTAACCTCATCTACATTACATTTTTGGTAAGGGATATATCTCTCTTTCTCCTCTCTCTCTCTCTGTCATTTTCAATAACCTTCATGTCATCTTTCTTTGGAGCTAATGCCCAAGCGTTGTTATCATCCAAGGCTTTAATATCTTTGTGCATAGTCTCTTGCAATTCCCTACATGTATTTTCTATTCTTCAAAACATGTAGGTTTTCTAATGGATTTGCTCATATATGAAAGGTGCCTAACCTTAAGGAAACATATGTAAGCCTCTCAATTAATATCTTACCCTATGAGATTTCTTACCTCACATTTCCATTGATTTTTCCCCTCTTTTTTTATTTGCATGATGGTCTTCATTGATCTCTATCCATATATCTTGATCTTCTTCAATCTATGTGCTCTTAGCTTTTACTTTGCTCCTTGTATCACATTATTGACTTGATGAAGGACTTTCTACATTCTATGATGGGTGTCTTCTTGAGC
The DNA here is from genome assembly GCA_020310875.1 of Ceratopteris richardii. NCBI lineage: Eukaryota > Viridiplantae > Streptophyta > Polypodiopsida > Polypodiales > Pteridaceae > Ceratopteris > Ceratopteris richardii. The sequence goes on along the minus strand of CM035423.1, from coordinate 136,075,240 downwards.
TTGAATCCTTTGCTCCACTATCTTATGTTCTTCATTTCCTCTTGAAGCCCTTCAAACATCATCTTGTGTTACCTACATAGATATATTTGAAGAATATCAAGGTAGAAGCTCATTAGATACGACATCCCTTGATAGCATTAGCTCATTGGTTGTGGGTTTGTAGCAATCTATACCCCTTTTGTTCACCTACATACCCTATCAGCAAACATATTTCTAATGAATAATATAGTTTACTTCTTAGGTCACTTGGTATTAAGACATATGAAGAACAACCAACACTGTTAAGTGTGAAACATATAGTTTTCTTATTTAACCAAGCCTCATATGGTATTGAAGGATGTATACTTGACATAACTGCTTGGTTCATCATGTATATGGGAGGTTGATGGATTTTCCCACCAAGTATTTGGCATTCCCATAATTCTCATCATAGTGCTAGCACATTTAACAATGTATCTATTCATACTCTACATCATTTTTTATGAGTTGTGTACCTCAATATAATATTCCTTTTTGATACCATTGGGCTCTAAAAAATTAGAGAACTCATGGGAAAAGTATTATCTCCCTTGATCGGACCTTCAGCTCTTGGACGCTTTACGGAGAACCCTAAAGAGAGATAGAGATTGATGGATGAAGAAATAAAGAAGGGAACACTACCCACATTTGATGTGAAGACAAACATCAACCACACAAAATAGTTCACATATGGAATCAAGAACATAGCAGAATTGGATTTTTTGCATCAGTGGTACCGACATATAGATACTTCGAGGTTAGAAGACATGGATAAGAAGAGGCTAGTACTTGGACATGTCCTTGATACATTTCTTTTGAGTAAGATAAGTACCCTTCTTTGTGTGCATCACTTCCAATTCAAGGAGGTAAGTGAGCTTCCTTAAGACATTGACCTTGAGTTCATCCTTCATCTATATCTTAATCCTTCTCATACACTTAGCATCACTACTTGTGATTATGATGAGATCTACATATACACAACTATATATGGCTTCTCCACGTGTCCTCTTTATAAAGAGCGAACGATCTTCTTTATCTGACAATGAAAAATTTATCTTACAAAGAGGTCACAAGCCTATGATTCCAAACTCTTGGACCTCCTTCTAGCCCACATAATGCCTTCCTTAACCTGCGTACATGCTAAAGCAAAATGTGTGTGTTGGAATTCTCATAAACAACAAAGAGAAGCCACCTCATGAAGAAGAAAGGAAACAATAACCTTTGTTTTGATACTCTTGGAGTAAAGAGTTAAAAGACCCATTACATATCAATGTTCTTGCATTAAAGAAATTTAGAAGAGTGCATTAGATAACACCATGACAAAAAATATCACACAAATTTAAAAGATGTTATATTGCATGAGTATGATAAGATGAATCGGTGTATTGCAAAATGTTATTCGTTTTTAGATTGGAAGAGAGTTTATTTTGATTATGTATACATGTTTATTTACAGATTCAAGCTCTATCAGATTGGAACTAGATATTCCATAAGGAACTTCTTCCATGCATGTCATCAATACCCAAATAAATATTATCAAAGCACATGGTCTTCGATATGTTCAAGGGAAAGAAAGCAAAAATCTTAGTTTCATGCTCAACGACTTTGAATCATGAGATAATGTGTTGATTTATTATAAGAGATATATATAAATGAACATGAGATCCCTTAGTTTTCCTCATATATATATATATTCTTTCATAAAATGTATGTCTTCTAACTGTAGATGTAATGGCATTTTAGGTCTATTTAAGATAGATTACATAGTTGTGTGATTGACACCCTCGTTTTCGATGTTGAGATCATGGCTCATATGAGCAATCTAAACATGATATTGTTCTTTATGGTACATGTTAGCTTTGTTATTGATCGAGACCCTTTTCCTATTTGCATGAAACCAAGAACTCATGATCATGTGAAAGTTATAAGTGTGTCATTCTTAGAATTTGTAGAGCTCAGATTTGAGCTTCAAGCAAACATCAAATGGGTACGACATGATAAGGAAGCTCACTCATCACTTGCAGATAACTAGATCCTACACACTAAAATCTATGAGAGAGATATGGAAAGTTAAAGTATAAGGGAAATCCTCAAGCAAGCAAAGGGCTTGCTTTGGAAGGGGTCTACTAGCTTATTCAAATTATATGAGAGATAACACACAGGGGATCCTATGAACTCGAGGTATATTTTGTGTATATAGAAAATTCAAAATATTCCTTAAGTGATAGGGAGCCTCTTCAAAATTGTATGCTTTATCACACCTTAGGTAATGCTCAAACTTCCAACTTCATGCTAGATAATGAGTCTCATCATTATGAATATCATGAGGTCATTCTAGACATGGCTACATGAGCAGCCTATCAACTACTCATAGGTCAGTGTTTTCTGTATCACCATGATCAAGCTTAGTGGTATGAAAAGATTAAGTTATCATTTAATCCATTTGGTAGATGGCTAAGAGTAACTCTCACTACAACAGATCAATGGTATACCGAGGTTTTTACCGAGGGAAATGAATGCGGCATCGGTACCAAAGCATCGGTATAAGCGTCGGTATATGCGTCGGTATATGCATCGGTATATGGACCCGTAATACCAGCACCCATACCAGCGCCCATACTGAGGCCTCTACTAGAGGTTCGGATGCATATACCGTCACCTGTTGGGTGTACATGCTTATTCCGATGACATTATGAGGAGTACGGTCGCGTATACTGACGACCATACCTGCAAAATTTTTTTGGGCAGAGTGTGTTGTCTTTTGCTATAGCAACATTACCATGATGTTGCTTAACAAAAGACAATACACTCTGCCCAAAAAAAACCGAGTACGTGTGATATGTACTCTAATGTCAACCAAAATATGATTTCATGAAATAGAGTATTATTGGACACAAAAGAGATAATCAGAATGAACCATGAACCATGTACAAAAGAAGTTATATACTTCAACAATGAAGCATGTACAAGAGTGTGGCAAACCACTCTCATATATGAAGCTTTTACAAAATGTGGCAAAGCAATGCATTGCCATATGAGAGAGAGAGAGAGAGGCTAAGACCTCACAGGGTGTGACAGGCACCACAACGTGCATTGCATCTGAAGATGGCAACCGAGTCTTCAATGAGGCACAATCACATTCTTTGTGTAATCCGAGTCTACAAAGTGCCACAATGACATTGTTTGCATTGATAGTGTTGGATGGTCGTTTGGGATCTGAACTATAGAATAAGAATTTATACCGAAATCTGAACACGAGTATATAATCTTTCATGTGAGTATGAAATCTCTCAAAAAATGGACATAATGAACCATCTAAAACATCTCTTCAATAGAGATTCACCATCTAAACACCTCTTTCAATAGAGATTCACCATCTCCCAAAATAACATCATGGAAAATACGAATTTCTTTTGGGATGACAAAAAAGGATTCCTATTTCTACCAACAAAATCGGTTCATGGTAGATAATGAGTCTCATCATTATGAATATGATGAGGACATTCTAGACACGGCTCCATAAGCAGCCTTTCAACTACTCATAGATCGGTGTTTTTTGTATCACCATGATCAAGCTTAGTGGTATGAAAAGAGCAAGCTATCATCAAATCCATTTTGTGGATGGCTAAGAGTGACTCTTGGAGTAGAGAATGAATCTTTTAGGATGTTATAAACCTAAAAATTGAATTAAATTCTAAGGATTTGATCTAAAGAAATGATTATGAGTTTTTTAAAAGTCTAAAAATTGTACCTTAAGCTATATTCCTCTAGGGATCATATCTACAACCTCCATTTTAATAAAAAAGAACCCTAACAATGAGTAGCAAGGAAAATGTGCCGTAGATGAGCTTGGTCTCCATAGAAGTTCCTATATTGTTTGTGCATGCAGAAGCTCTTGAAGGTACGAGTTTAGAGATCTCTAACTTTGAGAGAAGACAGCTACCTTTGAGTATACCTGTGAGGCCATGTATGCTTGAAGGCTACACAGGGAAGGTGTATGTTCGCCCATCAATAAAGTCCATTGTTTAAGAACCTATCCTTATGAGAATCATCTAGCATAACATCACTATGTCTGTAATAGCATAACGATGGAAGAATGTACACTTTCCCTATGCAACTTCAATCATAGACTACCTCATAAGTATGTTTAGAGATTCCTGTATTCCCTCAAAAGTTTTGCTTCTCTAATGTCCTAAAGAATGAACCAAAGTTATTTTGTACACTCAAATTCCTAGACCATAGAAAATTCATGCAAGTTACCACAGTCAAAATATAATTTTTCCACTGTAAGAACCAATGCCTCCAAGATAGACTATTTGTGGCCTTCATGAGGTATGCATAGAAAGACCATTGCTCACTCTTGAAATTATTTCCCTTAGAATTTGCAGAGCTCAGATTTGGCTTCAAGAAAACATCAAATGGGTACGACGTGATAAGGAAGATCACTCATCACTTGCAGATAACTAGCTCCTACACACAAAAATCTATGAGAGAGATATGGAAAATTAAAGTATAAGGGAAATCCTCAAGAAAGGAAAGGGCTTGCTTTGGAAGGGGTCTACTAGCTTATTCAAAGTATATGAGAGATAACACACAGGGGATCCTATGAGCTCGAGGTATAGTTTGTGTATATAGAAAATTCAAAATATTCCTTAAGTGATAGGGATCCTTTTCAAAATTATATGCTTTATCACACCTTAGATAATGCTCAAACTCATCATTACGAATATGATGAGGACATTCTAGACATGGTTGCATGAGCAAACTATCAACTACTCATAGATCGGTGTTTTTTGTATCACCATGATCAAGCTTAGTGGTATGAAAAGAGTAAGCCATCATTTAATCCATTTGGTAGATGGCTCAGAGTGGCTCTTGGACTAGAAAATGAGGCTTTTAGGATGTAATAAACCTAACAGTTTGCTTATATGCTAAGGATTTGATTTAAAGAAATGATTATGAGTTTTTAGAAACTTTAGAAATTGTAGTTAAAGCTAGATTCCTTTAGGGATCGTATCTGGAACCTACAGTTTAATAAAAGAGAACGCTAACAAAGAGTAGCAAAAAACTGGGTTGTTCATGAGCTTGGTCTCTGTAGAAGTTCTTATATTGTTTGTGCATGTAGAAGCTCTTCGAGGTTCCTCCTGAAGAGTTAAGAGTTCCCTAACTTTGAGTGAAGAGGGGTATCTTTGAGTATAGGTGTGAGGGATTGTACGCCTCTAGGGTATAGAGGGAAGGTGTACATTCTCCCATCAATAAGGTACATTTTCCAATAGCTTATCCTTACGAGAATCATCTAGCATGATATCACTATATGTGTAATGGCATAGCTAATGGAAGAATCTACACTTTTCCCTATGCAGCTTGAATCATAGATGACCTCATAGGTATGTTTAGAGATACCTCTAATCCCTCTACAATTGAACTTCTCTAATGTCCTAGAGAATAAACAAAAGAGATTTTGTGCACTCAAAGTACTAGAACATAGAAAATTCCTAATTCAAGTTACCACACTCAAAAAACTTTTTGCCCATTGTGAGAACCAATGCCTCAAAGATAGACTATCTGTTGCCTTCATTAGGTATGCATACAAAGGCCATTGTTCACTTATGAATCAGTTTTGTTTAGAATTTGCAGATTTGATACTTGAGCTTCAAGCAAACATCAAAAGATAATAGTATCTAAATGGGTACAAAATGATAAGGAAGCTCTACTCATCACTTAGAGCTAACTAGCTCCTACACAAAAAATCTACAAGAGAGATATGGGAGCACAAAGTATAATGAAAATACTCAAGCAAGCACAGGGCTTGCTTTAGAAGGGCTTTACTAGCTTATTCACATTATATGAGGGATAACACACATGGGATCCTATGAAATCGAGGTATATTCTCTGTATATAGGAAATTCAAAATATTCCTGACATGATAGGGAGCCTTTTCCAAATGGTAGGCTTTATGAGACCAAAGATAATGTTCAACTTGAAAATTCATGGTAGATAATGAATCTCATTATTTCAAATATGATGTGGACATTCTAGACATGTCTGTATGAGCACCCTACCAACTACTTATAGCTTGATGTTTTTTGTATCACCGTGATCAAGCTTAGTGCTATGAAAAGAGTAAGCTATAATTTAATCCATTTTCTAGATTTCTAAGAGTGACTCTTGGAGAAGAAAATGAAGTTCTTAGGATATTAAACCTAAAAATTGACATATATGCTAAGGATTTGATTTAAGATAACACTACAACATATCAACCGTATACCAAGACTCCTACCAAGGAAAATTAACGGGCCCGATTTTGCCCCAACGTCGGTGTAAGGGCTAGTGTAGGCGTCGGAACCAAAGCGCTGGTATAAGCTTCCATATAAGTGTCAGTATATGCGTCGGTATAAGCATCAGTATAAGCATCGGTATAAGCGTTAGTATAATCTATGGTATGCCCCTAGGCAAAATAGTCCGTATAAGCATCGGTATGTGCCTCGAGATACAGATGCTTATACCATCACCTATGCTGACGACCATATCTGCAAAATTTTTTCTGGGCATAGTGTGTTGTCTCTTGCTACAACAACATTCCCATACTGTTGTGTAGCAAAAGACAATACACTGTGCCCAAAAAAAACCCGAGTATATGTGAAATGTATGACAGGCAATAGAAACATGATTTCATAAAGGAAAACCTACTGTCAAATACAAAAGACATGAGCGAGATGAATCATGAACCATGTACAAAGAAATGACACACATTGACATGATATTTATAAACAACAACAAGAACACATGTATATGTGTGTATGCCTATGTATACACATGTGTATGTGTATATGTATTATGTGTGTATATCTGTATATGTGTACATATTTGTATGCATGTGTAAACCCGGTATATATATGTGTCTCTGAATATATATATCTGTATGTGTTTGTATGCATATGCGTATCTATGTAAATACCCTAAAACCCTAATCCTGAAGACCTAGACCTAAAACATGTATCTATGTGTATGTGTGTATGCATGTGTATATATATGTGTATGTGTATACACATTATGTGTTTATATGTAAAAGCCAAAAACTCTAATCCTAAAACCCTAACCCTAAAACATGCATATGTGTGTATGTATATGTCACATGTGTGTATGTGTGTATGCATGTATATAAGGGAAACTTAAAGTATAAGGGAAATCCTCAAGCAAGCAGATGGCTTGCTTTGGAATGGCTCTACTAGCTTATTCAAATTATATGAGAGATAACACACACCAGATCCTATGAACTCATGGTATATTTTGTGTATATAAAAAATTCAAAATATTCCTTAAGTGATAGGGAGCCTTTTCAAAATTGTAGGCTTTATCAGACCTTACATAATGTTCAAACTTCCAACTTCATGCTAGATAATGAGTCTCATCATTATGAATATGATGAGGACATTCTAGACATGGCAGCATGAGCAGCCTATCGGCTACTCATAGATCGGCGTTTTTTGTATCACCATGATGAAACTTAGTGGTATGAAAAGAGTAAGCCATCATTTAATCCATTTGTTAGATGGCTAAGAGTGACTCTTTGACTAGGAAATGAGGCTTTTAGGATGTAATAAACCTAATAATTTGCTTATATGCTAAGGATTTGATTTAAATAACTGATTATGAGTTTTTAGAAACTTTAGAAATTGTAGGTAAAGCAAGGTGACTCTTGAAAGAATGGAATGAGAGAGAAAAGAGGGTAATCTTCACCATCTAAACACCTCTTTGAATAGAGATTCACCATCTCCCAAAATAACATCATGGAAAATATGAATTTCTTTTGGGACGACAATCAAGGAGTCATATTGCTGCCAGCAAAATCCGTTCATGGTAGATAATGAGTCTCATCATTATGAATATGATGAGGACATTCTAGACCTGGCTCCATGAGCATCCTATCAAGTACTCATAGATCGATTTTCTTTTCTTTTGTATCACCATGATCAAGCTTAGTGTATGAAAAGAGCAAGCTATCATTAAATCCATTTTTCGATGGCTAAGAGTGACTCTTTGAGTTGAGAATGCATCTTTTAGGATGTAATAAATCTAACAATTGAATTATAGTCTAAGGATTTGATCTAAAGAAATGATTATGAGTTTCTAAAAAGTCTAGAAATTGTAGATTAAGCTAGATTCTTCTAGGGATCATATTTGCAACCTCCATTAAAAAAAAAAACCCTAACAATGAGTAGCAAGCAAAATGTGACGTAGATGAGATTGGTCTCCATAGAAGCTCTTATATTGTTTGTGCATGCAGAAGCTCTTGAAGGTACGAGTTTAGAGATCCCTAACTTTGAGAGATGAGGGCTATCTTTGAGTACACGTGTGAGGCCTTGTATGCTTGAAGGCTACACAGGAAATTGTACATTTGCCCATCAATAAAGTCCATCATTTAAGAAGCTATCCTTATGAGAATATCACTATGTATGTAATTGAATAGCTGATGGAAGAATGTACACTTTCCCTATGCACCTTCTATCATAGACTACCTCATAGGTATGTTTAGACATTCCTCTATTCCCTCAAAAATTTTGCTTCTCTAATGTCCTAAAGTATGAACCAAAGCTATTTTGTATACTCAAATTCCTAGACCATAGAAAATTCCTAATTCAAGTTACCACACTCAAAAAATATTTTTGCCACTATGAGAACCAATGCCTCCAAGATAGACTATTTGTGACCTTCATTAGGTATGCATACAAAGACCATTGTTCACTCTTGAATAAATTTCCCTTAGAATTTCAGGACTCAGACTTGAGCTTCAAGCAAACATCAAATGGGTACAACATGATAAGGAAGCTCACTCATCACATGGAGATAACTAGCTCCTACACACAAAAATCTTTGAGAGAGATATGGAATGTTAAAGTATAAGGGAAATCCTCAAGCAAGCAGAAGGCTTGCTTTGGAAGGGGTCTACTAGCTTATTCAAATTATATGAGAGATAAAACACAGGGGATCCTATGAACTCAAGGTATATTTTGTGTATATAGAAAATTCAAAATATTCCTTAAGTGATAGGGAGGGTTGTCAAAATTGTAGGCTTTATCACACCTTGGATAATGTCCAAACTCCCAACTTCATGGTAGATAATGAGTCTCACCATTCTGAATATGATGAGGACATTCTAGACATGGCTACATGAGCAGCCTATCAACTACTCATAGGTGAGTGTTTTTTGTATCACCATGATCAAGCTTAGTGGTATGAAAAGAGTAAGCTATCACTTAATCCATTTGGTAGATGGATAAGAGAGACTCTTGGAATAGAAAATGAGGCTTTTAGGATGTAATAAACCTAACAACTTGCTTATATGCTAAGCGTTTGATTTAAAGAAATGATTATGAGTTTTTAGAAACTTTACAGATTCTAATTAAAGCTAGATTCCTATAGGGATTGTATCTGCAACCTACATTTTAATAAAAGAAAACCCTAAGGAAGAGTAGCAAAAAAAAATGGGTTGTTGATGAGCTTGCTGTCTAAAGAAGTTCTTTTATTGTTTGTGCATGCAGAAGCTCTTCAAGGTCCCTCCTCAAGAGTTTAGATTTTCATAACTTTGATTGAAGAGGGCTAACTTTGAGTATAGATGTGAGGCATTGTATGATTGTAGGCTACAGACGAAAGGTGTACATTCTCCCATCAATAAGGTCCATTTTTGAAGAACTGATCCTCATGAGAAAGACATAACTATCTATGGAATGGCATAGCTAATGAAAGAATGTACACTTTCCCTATGCACCTTGAATCATAGATGACCTCATAGGTATGTTTAGAGATACCTCTAATCCCTCTAAAATTGAGCTTCTCTAATGTCCTAGAGAATAAACAAAAGAGATTTTGTACACTCAAAGTACTAGAACATAGAAAATTCCTAATGCAAGTTACCACACTCAAAACACTGCTGCCCATTGTGAGAACCAATGCCTCAAAGATAGAGTGTTTGTTGCCTTCATTAGGTGTGCATACAAAGACCAGTGTTCACTTCTGAATCAGTTTCCCTTAGAATTTGTAGAGTTGATACTTGAGCATCAAGCAAACATCAAAAGATAATAGTAGCTAAATGGGTACAAAATGATAAGGAAGCTCTACTCATCACTTAGAGGTAACTAGCTCCTACACAAAAAATCTACGAGAGAGATATGGAAACTCAAAGTATAATGAAAATCCTCAAGCAAGCACACGGCTTGCTTTGGAAGGGCTCTACTAGCTTATTCACATTATATGAGAGATAACACACATGGGATCCTATGAACTCAAGGTATATTCTGTGTATATAGGAAATTAAAAATATTCCTTACATTATAGGGAGCCTCTTTCAAATGGTAGGCTTTATCACACCGAAGATAATGTTCAAACTTGAAAATTCGTGGGAGATAATGAATCTCATTATTATAAATATGATGTGGACATTCTAAACATGTATGCATGAGCACCCTATCAACTACTCATAGCTCGATGTTTTTTGTATCACCATGATCAGGCTTAGTGATATGAAAAGAGTAAGCTATCATTTAATCCATATTTTTCTAGATTTCTAAGAGTGACTCTTGGAGAAGAAAATGAAGCTTTTAGGATGTAATAAGCCTAATAATTGACATATATGCTAAGGATTTGATTTAAAATAAATGATTATGATTTATTAAAAAGTCTAGATGTTGTATTCAATGCTAGTTTCCTAACGGGATCATACTCCGACCTACATTTTAATAAAAGAGAACCCTAACAAAAAGTAGAAAAAAAAATGGGTTGTAGATGAGCTTTGTCTCTAGAGAAGCTCTTATATTGTTTGTGCATGCAGAAGATCTTATATTGTTTGTGCATGCAGAACCTTTCATATTGTTTGTGCATGCAAAAGATCATGAGGGTCACTCCTCAAGATTTTAGAGATCCATAACTTTGAGTGAGGAGGGCTCTCTTTAACTATATGCATGAGGTCTTGTATGCTTCAAGGCTACATAGGCAATGTGTACATTCTCCCATTAATAAAGGTCATTTTTCACAAACTTATCCTTATGAGAATCATTTAGCATAACATCACTATGTGTGTAATGGTTTAGCTGATGGAAGAATGTACACTTTCCTTATGCAATTTGAATCATAGACGACCTCACACGTATGTTTAGAGATACCTCTATTCCCTCAAAAATTGTGCTTCTCTAATGTGCTAGAGAATGAACCAAAGAGATTTTGTACACTCAGACTAGACCATAGAAAATTCCTAAGGCAAGTTACCACACTTCAAATACTTTCGGCCACTCTGAGAACCAATGCCTCCAAGATAGACTATTGTTGCCTTCATTAGGCATGCATAGAAAGACGATTGTTCACTCATGAGTCAATTTCTCTTGGAAATCGCAGAGTTTAGACTTGAGCTTCAAGCAAACATCAAAAGATAATAGTAGGTAAATGAATACAAAATGATAAGTAAGATCTACTCATCACTTAGAGCTAACTAACTCGTAGACACAAAAATCTACGACAGAGATATGGATAATCAAAGGATCATGAAAATCCTCAAGCAAGCTGAGGGCTTGCTTAATAAGGGGTCTACTAGCGTATTTCAAGTATATGAGAGATAGCACACATGGAGTCTTATGAACTTGAGGTACATTGTGTGTATATAGGAAATTTTAAAGATTCCTTAAATGATAGGGATCATTTTTCCAAATTGTAGGCTTTATCGCATCTAAGTGTGATAGGTGATAATTGGATATTGTGTGGGGAATTTCAAATTCAAATTTGAGTGCATGTTGTGTCCGAATGTTTTCTTCATATTGCTCTGAATGTCATCCATCTAGTGGGCCCATCAGCCCCTTAGGTTCAAGCTTGATTTTCAACACTACCCCTGAAGCTTCAAACATCAAGTCTCAAAATACCTCCATCAATAAAATGAATCTCTTTAGTTTTATAAGCTTCATTAAGTCTAATGCCTCAGTGAACATGTCTCCACACTCATCCTTGATTATTTTTTCATGATAACCTATAATAGTCAAGTCATCTACATATGCACATAAGTAGATATATGCCTCACCTTTTCTCTTATAGAATAATGATGGATCTTCTTAGCTTTTGATTTATTGATTGTATCTACAACGAATAAAGTATCTACAAGCCTTTGTTTGCATGCCCATGGGGCTTGCTTGAGAGCATATAATGCCTTCTTTAGCCTACAAACATAATCTTCCCCAATTATATATTCAAAGTTGCAATCATGTTTGTCCTTGATTTTATCTTAATACCATTATTCTTGGTATATGTATACTACCTTATCTAGCTCTATATTAATAAAAGCATTCTCTAGATAAAGTTGACACATCTCCCAATCCTTACTTGCTATATTTCCAATGATTTTTCTGATGGTAGTCATCTTAGCCATGTGCCTAAGTGTTTACTGATAATCCACTCCATATGTCTAAGCAAAGCCTCTTACTCATATATGCATAGTGTCTAGCAATCGATGAATCATATGCTATTCTTTCAACTAAACACCTTACTCTATAAAATAATTTCATCTCACCATTCCATTCCTTTGGATATTTACTTTTGATCTTTGAACTCTTCACATTCTTTGCGTTATGGTCTGTAGTTAGCTCAATTGATAAGTCTTTATCTTCTTCTATCTATGTGACTTTGGCTTTACCCTTGCCCCTTGCATCACTAAGTTGGCTTGAAGTAGGAATTACTTGATTACATGATCAGTGCTTGCTTGAATACTTTCTTCCACTAAGGATTCCTTTTTGCTTCTTCACTTAAAATCTTCCTTTCTTCATCTCTAGTTTTTTGCATAGATATATTTGAAGAATACCAAATTGAAAGTTCATCTAATCTAGAATCCCTTAATAGAGTTAGTCCCTTTTTTGTCGAAAGTTCAAAGAAGACCAAAGGAAGGTATTGAGGGCATTGGAAGAAGAGGAGTTGCTTATTTGAATTTGAAAGTCTTAAAAACAAACAAAGGGAATTTCTTCACGAAGAAGGAAGGAACTAATCATCTTTGTTTGATGCTCTTTGATTAGAGAGGTAAGTTCTTAGTTCGGATCACTCTTCCATCAACATATTTAGAAGAGTGCATTAGAGAACACTATTAAAATTATAGGACTTAAGTTGAAAAGCTAGATAAGGAAAACTATCAGACCTGGAAGTTTCAAATGTCCAGCTTTTTTATGGAGAAGGGTTTATCGGGAGTCGTTAGTGGAACATATGGCAAGCCTAGCTCGGAGGGTAATCCAACCCTTGACAAATTGAAAATCTTGAAAGAATGGAATGAGAGAGAAAAGAGGGTAATCTTCACCATCTAAACACCTCTTTGAATAGAGATTCACCATCTCCCAAATATTATCATGAAAAATATGAATTTCTTTGGGGACGACAAGAAAGGAGTCATATTTCTACCAGCAAAATCCATTCATGGTAGATAATGAGTCTCATCATTATGAATATGATGAGGACATTCTAGACATGGCTCCATGAGCAGCCTATCAACTACTCATAGATCGGTGCTTTTTGTATCACCATGATCAAGCTTAGTGGTATGAAAAGTGCAAGCTATCATTAAATCCATTTTGTAGATGGCTAGTAGTGACTCTTGGAGTAGAGAATGAATCTTTTAGGATGTAATACACCTAACAATTGAATTATATTCTATAGATTTGATCTAAAGATATGATTATGAGTTTTTAGAAAGTCTAGAAAATGTAGATTAGGCTAGATCATATATGCAACCTGCATTTTAATAAATAAGAACCGTAACATTGAGTAGCAAGCAAAATGTGCCATAGATGAGCTTGGTCTCCATAGAAGCTCTTATATTGTTTGTCTGTGTAGAAGCTCTTGAAGGTACGAGTTTAGAGATCCCTAACTTTGAGAGAAGAGGGCTATCTTTGAGTATATGTGTGAGGCCTTATATGCTTGAAGGCTACATTCACCCATCAATAAAGTCCATCCTTTAAGAACACATCCTTAATATGAGAATCATCTAGCATAACATCACTATATCTATAATGGCATAGCTGATGGAAGAATGTACACTTTCCCTATGTAGCTTCAATCATAGACTACCTCACATGTATGTTTAGAGATTCCCTCTATTCCTTAAAAAATTTTGCTTCTCTAATGTCCTAAAGAATGAACCAAAGTTATTTTGTACACCCAAATTCCTAGACCATAGAAAATTCCTAATGCACGTTACCACACTCAAAATATATTTTTGCCACTATGAGAACCAATGCCTCTAAGATAGACTATTTGTGGCCTTCATTAGGTATGCATACAAAGACCATTGTTCACTCTTGAATGAATTTCCCCAAGAATTTGATGAGGTTAGACTTGAGCTTCAAGCAAATATCAAACAGGTACAACATGATAAGGAAGCTCACTGATCACTTAGAGATAACTAGCTCCTACACACAAAAATCTATGAGCCAGATATGGAAACTCCAAGTATAAGGGAAATCATCAAGCAAGTAGAGGGCTTGATTTGGAAGGTGTCTACTAGCTTATTAAAATTATATGAGAGATAACACAAAGGGGATCCTATGAACTCGAGGTACATGTTGTGTACAGTGTAAGGCCTCCGGAAAGGAATGTAATTATATTTAGTGGGAAAAGTAATTGGGAAATGACGCACATCAAAAGGATGTAGCACAATCATTGTAACCTTTTCGTAATGAAAAAATGTGTGGGAGAAAAAAGCAAAGTATCGTTAGACTATGAGTCTGGGCGGTGTGCGTGTGGAACGATTCCACCGTAGTTCATCCATACTGTTGTATTGCTCTTTTAATCTTTGGTATTGAGTAATTGTGGTGATTTTGTTGATAATCTGTGATTCATTGGTGGAGTATAAGGTTAATGGTGATAGCGTGCTAATTATCATTAAGGAATCTGCATATTTTGGTTGTGGCAAATAATGTAGTACTGTTGAGTACTTGTTGAGGAGATTAATAATTAAGTCTCTTGGAATAATCCGTGTAAGGTGATGCAGAATACAATACAGTAACTATTTGAATTGGGAAAATACATATAGGCCCTCTGTATTACATACCCCTGACCATCCCAAGAACCCATTGGTAGTTTTATTCTAGTAATAATTAATATGATGGTGACACTTTTATACTCGCACTAGGCATGGGGCATGGAGTAGCCAGTATGAGGGCAGATTAATGTTTGAAGAAAGAATCCTATGATATATACCTTTAATGCATTCAAGAGAATCTTACCTAAAGTACCGAAGTGATCAATATCCCTGGAAAGTTCCTCACGCATTGGGAACGCCACCGAGTGGTAGTGGTGAAGGACAATCATCAGAAGGAAAGGGGGTTATATGGGCTAGTGGAGTTCCACCTCAGTATTTTTGTGTTCAAGGACTATAGAGTATACTAGAAGAGGAACCAACCCCATCTGCGGAAAGTACGGTTGGTGGAGTAGTCATTGATTTTAGTGACGGTTTCTTGAATTCCGGTGATAGCTTGGTGATTTCCACTGATAGTTTGTTGAATTTCAATGACAGCTCCACTTTGGGTTTTGATTTCAAAGAAGCTAGTGTATTGCTGGATGAAAGTTCTGGTGAAAAGTTCATCTTAGAAGCGAAATGTGAGGAATGGCAGTTGAATTTAGACGTGTGTGGTCGACTCAATGATATCATAATACTGGAGAATTCGCAAAGTGGCGCTACGACACAACACCAATTAGGATCAACTTGCTCAAATCATTCTAAAGTGATACTTCCTCTTGATTTAAACAACTTGAGTGGTATGCAACAACAACATTAGCAGTAACACCAACAACACCAACAACAACAATAGCAACATCAACAACAATAGCAACAACAATTATACCCCCATGGACCATACCTATCGGAGTTACGTATACAAAATTTGGTGGATTTCTAGGTGATGATCCTGATGCTCATGTGCATACTTTTGAAATTAATTTTGTACTCAACTATCCAGCGGATCCGGCATATAAGGCTATAATGTTCCAATCTACCCTTGTTAATGAAGCTACTCATTGGTTAACTGAATATGATATTAATCATTTCGGTCAATATGAGGAGGTTAAGAATGCCTTTTTAAAACGCTTTCGATTAAAGAAAAATGTGGCTGAAATCTTTGATTATTTACAAAAGAATAGGCAAAAAGCACATTGGAGTGTGCAAGAGTATGCAACTTTATTCCGCACTCATTCACGGGAGCTGCCGCAGGTGCATGCTAATCTATCGGATGATGTGATTACCCAGTGGTTCATTAATGGATTAAACCCACAACTCAAACAAGTTATGATTATATGATGTGTGGGTGGTGGCATGACTTTGGATGCGTCATCACCATGGAACTATAGCTGGAGCATAAAGTTGGTGGTTTTACTAAAGATTTGGATTGGTTAAAGGCATCCAAGAGCATGAACGATGATCCACTGAAATAGGTGTATTGCACCAAATGTAAGAACTCGGGACACATCACTTCAGCATGTGCATTAAATCAAATCTACTGTGCTATTTGTAATACGGCAAGTCATTCCACAGAAATGTGTCCATATAATGCCAAAGTGCATACCATACCAATCGTAAATGCCATAATACAGGAGCAAGAAAAACACGCTACCCACTATGTACCACCGCATTTGAGAAATACCTCTTACCAAAGTTACAAACCTAGAGGGGACCATGACTAAACAATTTCGGACAGACCTAGTGGAATTCAGACTAGTCAGGTGAAGGTGCAGCTCTTCCACCACCAAGATGCCATTTTTGTGGTGATATTGTACATATCCGTAGATATTGCAAAGAAGCAACCGAATATGATAACCGAAGAAAGGAACGACAACATCCAATGGCCAATATGGTATATATTTCATCGACAGATACCCAAGCAACCAGAGTTCAAACACGCGCCGATAAGGAGTTGCAACCAACTCTTGAAATTTTTGCGCCAGGCATTCGAGAACAATAGAAAATGTTTACTAAAGCTAGTACATGGGCACCTCAAGAACCAATTCTTTTCCCTAATCCAGTATCGGTTAAACAGTACCAAATACACCACCGGAAGATATGAATATGATCAATTTGTCACCAGAGCGCACACCGGCCTCAGTACCGGGTACGCCAAACTTGATTTTGTGTGGAATATTAAATTGAAAGCATCTATTACGATACCATTGGGGCAACTGTTAGCCTTGGTCCCTAGTATTCGATTGCAACGATTCGAGCAACAAATCAATCCAGGATCTTCGTGTATGCCTACTACAGCAACAATCAGTCCGGAACTTGATTCTATGGTGGACCATGTTGTTCCTTTATTTACAATATGGTATAAAAACCACAAGATTACACAAGTATTAATTGATGGAGGCTCAGCTATGAATATTGCTACAATTACACTTTGTAAAAGGTTAGGATGGACTTAGATTGAACCCGTCCAGTCTTTTGTAAGAATGGCTGATCAATCTAGGGTACATCCAGTGGGTTTGGTGCGTGATAAACCCATTACTCTCCAGGGAGCGGTGTTCAAAATGACTTTTATTGTTTTGGAATTACCTAAATCAGGTGTGGATTAAAACTTACTATTCAGGAGGCTCTGGTTGAAACAAGCAAAAGTGTTACAGGATTGGCATGCACATGAACTTATTTTCAAAAGCAATCATTGGAAATATGTGGTACCCTTGGATAATATGAAGCGTTGTGACCTTCACACTCGACCTTACGTGGCCGAACCCATGCATATGGTGGATGGACTTTCAGATGATGAAGAAGAAGCTTTCCTAAATGCTAACAAGGATTTTCTAGCATTGGGTACCATTGATTTACAAGCCATTGTGGATAATTGGACTCCAGCCGCTTGTATGGTAGTTTCGTCTACCAAAGGAGTGGATCTAGTTACAGATCAGGTCTTGAATGCCACGAATCTCCAGTTATTATTCCATCCATCTAAGGATATCTCCATGGCTTGACAGTTTTATGTATCAAAAGATCAACTAATCACTTGTAATTTGAGAGATAAGGCTAATCCGCACTCGGTTAAGCTTAAGGTTGGGTTACCAAAAACTTTTCAAGATGATTTACTATAGTTACTGAAAGAATTTTCTAATGTATTTGCGTGGGATTATCGCGATATGAAAGGATTGGACCCTCGCATCTACCAACATTGGGTGATGCTAAAACAGGATGCACGACCAATTCAACAACCCAGTTACCGAATGAGTCCCAACTATGCTGCTCAAGTGAAGGCTGAATTAGATGGGCTGTTGAAAGTAGGCTTCATTGTTCCCATTGAGCATTGTGAATGGATCTCTGCTATTGTCATTATCCCAAAGAAAAACAAGCAATTACGCATTTGCATGGATTACCGAAAGTTGAATGCAGCTATGATGTCTGATCCCTTTCCACTTCCCTTTCAAGATACGATGCTAGATGATGTTGTTGGACGAGAAATGTATTCCTTTTTGGATGGGTTTGTTCTCTGCAATGCTCCGAGTACCTTTCAATGATGCATGCAGGAAATCTTTTCTCCCTACTTAAGTACATTTATGCGGGTGTATTTGGATGTTTTTTCGTTATGTGACGATGCATCAGCTGACCTCTATCACCTATGTTGCTGCTTTTCTAAGTGTCAGGAGTTCCGTTTGTGCCTAGATCCCAACAAATCCGTCTTCTAAGTTTCTTGTGGCAAATTGCTCGATCATATTATTTCACAACACGACATTCAAGTGGATCCTAATAAAGTGAACGCAATGTTGAATGCATTTGCCCCCACGACACAAAGGGAAGTTATGAGATTCCTTGGACAAATATGCTAGCATGGATGACATGTTTGGTGGCTCGCTCATGTAGCTGTACCACTCAATTGGCTGATTACTAGCAATCCTCGACAGTTTGCATGGACAAAGCAATGCCAACTTTCATTTGATCGTCTAAAGACACTCTTAACACAGGCTCCTATTTTGCAAGCACCAAACTGGCAAATCCCATTCCATGTTTTTATGGATGCATCTGATATAGCAATTGGCAGTGTGTTAATGCAGCAACAGGATAACTGGTTTTTCCCTATTTATTATGCTAGTTGATGATTAGCCACTATTGAACCGAATTATTTTGTAACTGAATGCGAATGTCTTGGTTTAGTTTATTCGGTGAAAAAAATCTAGAACTATTTATTGGGACGCCCATTTACCTTTCATGTAGGTCATGGGGCTATATTTTATCTTGTAGAATAGCAACATGTGGGGGGAAGATTAGCCAGGTGGGTGTTATTGCTGCAATAATTTGATTATGAGGTGGTACATCGCCCAAGGTCAATGCATGCTCTTGGTGATTTTCTATCTCGGCTGGATTCCGGTAAGGTCCTCGGTGATACGGATGATACCACTCCAACTATTTATGCGAATGATTCGGTTCAGGATGATCCCCAGGTGCTCTCTGTGGCACTGTCATACTATGATACCCTTATGAATTTTCTAACCAATGGCTGTTCCCCGAGTAATACTTCCACGTTTGCGCACCGTAAATTGGCCATGTAGGGTCGTCAATTTCGGATAATTGTGGGAGAGTTGTATTATATGGACCTATCTGGCGTGCTCTTACGATGTATCCCACCACATGAAGTTTCTTGTGTCATTCTAATGGCTCATTCTACTCCCTCCGGTGGCCATTTTTTGGTCGCCCTTACATATCGAAAAATTCTACAGAGTGGATTATGGTGGCCCACTATGCATCATGATATTGCTATGTATGTCCAACAGTGTGACGCTTGCCAACAATCTGGGCAATTTACAATGGCATCATTTTTTGCTTCAACCTGTTCTTCGTCTTGAGCCTTTTCAAAAGTGGGGATTGGATTTCATTGGCCCCATTACGCCTCCCTCTACGGTTACCAATCATCGATATATTCTTACTTATACTCACTATGCTACTCAGTGGGCTGAAGCTTGGGCTTTACGATCAGCAATTGCTTCGGTGGTTGCTAAATGTTTGATGAGTGATGTTTTTCCTCATCACGGGCTTCCCTTGGAGATTGTTCTAATCAAGGTACACATTTTACTAACACCTTAATGCAAGTGCTAACTCGTAGTTTTAAGATTGTCTGTAAATTTAGTTCCCCTTACTATCCTCGTGCAAATGGACTAGCCAAAAATAGCAATAAAACCCTTCTAAGCATGCTAAATAAACTTGTGCTAGAATGGCCAGAGCGCTGGGATCAATTCCTTCCTTCAATCCTATGGGCTTACTGCACTACTTATAAATTTGCTATCGGAAGTACCCCTTTCAAATTTTCATATGGTCTGGAGGCAATTGCAACTATGGAATCGGTGCTACCTAGTTTACGGGTGGCATTGGACCATAAATTATTACCTAAAGAGTCCTTTCCTTTCTGGTTGGATGTGTTGTGGTCTTTGGACAAACTATGTCTTGAAATTTTTCTGGTGCTTCAAGAAGTGCAACTGTGGAAAGCTAGGACCCATGATGGACTCCTCAGGACTCTTGTATTTACCAAAGGACAATTAGTTCTTTTTGTAATCCTAAGTCTAATTGTTCGGTTGGCAAGTTCAAGCTTTGTTGGTCCAGTCCCTATCATATTATAGATCACGTCAGACCAGCTACTTTCTAGTTATCCACTTTAACTGGTACTCTTCCCCCTAAGCCCATCAATGGGTGGAAAGTTCGTTCGTATTGTAGACCCTCTACTTCATCGTAGCATTGTGCTGGTTTTATTTATATTCATCCGGATCATGTCTGTTTTGTTTCTTTACCACAGTTTACTTTAGGTGCATTTTGGTTGACCATCTAACCATAATCTTCCCATTTTGATTACCTATCCATGATTTGCCATCGCACTCCACATTTGGGAATTCCTTAAAGCATTTATGTCGTCATTATTGCATACATGTTTCCCTCCACTGGTGATGACTGTGTTTTTACCCATGCTTTCACCTTGCATTTTACTTAACAGGGGTCTTCGTCCTCTTTTTCGTTATTGTGTTCTTGCATGCTGTGTCTTCTACTTATACTGTTGCGTATTCAACTTTTGTCTACCCCCATGGAAGCTCTTTCCAATATCACCACTTTTTGTGATGGTCTATCCTCTGACCCTAGTGATTTTCTGTGTATTCACATGTTGTTGGCATTCGCCGAGTTGCTTTGGCATTCGGCCAAATGTCATCCCTACTTCACCCAATTCATTATAGCCATTGTCGATACCCCTAGATGGAGACCTGCTAGCCCATTACCTACCTAAATCCATGCACCATTGTTACTCTTAACATTGTTGTTGAGGGATTCCATCTACCCCAAGACCGACGTGTTGATGTCCCCCTGCTTCCTATGGCAACGATGAAGTAGTTATTTCCTCGACAGTCTTCTAACAAGTTCATTATCCTCTACCGACCCAAATCAGAATGATCTGCACTCCAATTTTTGGTAGCTGCTCTCAACCTACAAAAATGCATGTATGGTATATCTCGTCCATTTTATTCCATGATTGACGGTACTGCCCAAGAATCAGTTAACCGGGCATTATTCTTGTTCTGGCAAAACCCCCCTCTTTCTCCTTCCTATTGTTCAACCTGTTCAGCCTCCTCTGACAAATACCCTCCTCTTCTATGAAGAATGAGAGCAAGTCATGGCTGTCAATGACGATAATGAAGATCTTCTTCAATTCTTTAGGGAGAAATGTAGGAAAATTAGTCCCTCTTAGAGTCAAGCACAAACCTCTTCTGCCAAAGCACTCCTGTAGGACAGAGCCTCATCCGTGCAGGTATCTTCCATCCCCCCCTCACCTAGAGACCCAACTGATAAAGACACCATCATGGAAGATGTTCAACCCCTTGATATGGTCGATCAGCAATAGCAAGAGGTTCCTGATAAAGCACCGGACACAATCGCAGAAACTCTTCACCAAAGAGAGCAAACACAAATTGAGGAGTCTCTTGTTCATCCGCACACTCAACTAGATACTATGGACTCGACTATGCCTCCTTCCTCATCGAAGGATATGATTCAAGGTACTCATACATTACATATAGTAACACCTCCCCCTTCCCTATCTAAGGTTCCCTTACCTCCTACTCCTCCCCTTTCACCTAACCATTCTGTGGCTGTCTCCCATTCTCAACCTATTCCCTCTTCTCTTGATTACTCCCCACCTTCCTCTTTATCCACAGTTTCTATTAACCCCTCTCGACCCGTATCAACCTTTATACTACCCGATTAATTTGCCTAGTTAGCTCGAATTGGCGATTTTCTCCTCCACCTATCCAAGCAACTCCCTCATCAACTGCATGATGCTCATCAATCCCTCCGTACCGAATACCAAGCAAAGGTAGGCTTATTGGAAGCCTTCGTCACGCTACTACAAGAAGAAATTGTGGCAATCAAGGCAGATGCAAATCTATTACAAGAACAGGTTACAATATTAAAAGGACAGGTAACAAAGAAACGTGATATTATTTTTACCAAAGATGCAGAGATTGCTTAGCTCAAATAGGTAGTGCATTAGGGGAAAAAGTGAGCCTTGCATCCGCCTTGTAAGGATCCCTAATTTTCAGGATTAAGATTAAGATTGTAGGAATTGAGGGGACAAGAAAAACCATCGGTGGTTTTCTCAATTAAAATATAGAAGAAAAAATCTGTTAAATGAATGCTCAATCGGATTCAATTGAAACCATTCGATATAGGAGTTTCAAGGGCTAGGATTAAAAGAAGAAGGTAATGATTGAAGGGAGGTTGTAGTAGCACAGTAGAGAGAGAAGAATACTTGCATAGTCAATCTAAACCATTCACGCGTGCAAAATCCAATGGCGCTCGAAGATCGGCGCTGTTCCGTGTAGCTCAATCACTAGTGCTTGTTGGATGCGACCCGAATCGAACGATTCTCCTTATTTCACGCTGATCGGTGAAATCTCAATCATTACAGCCGTTGGCACAGTCATCCTCATCCGTTGGATGACGGGTTGATCGAAGGATGCCAAGCAAAAGGCGCATTTCTTTGGTCTTGCAAAGAAGAACCACACGATCCTTCAGTGATCCAATGGTCTATGTTTCTTGAAGCCTTGACTTTTGCAAAAGAATACCATCCCTTGGATCTTTTGGACAATCCAATGGATATAAATCAAATTTTTGAAATTCCAAACCACTCTTCTAGCAAAAACCACGAGTTGGTAGTGGTTTTGGAGGCTTTGACTAGGAGCAATCAAGGGAAGCCTAGTCCTAGTTTAGTAGTAGACTGTGGCCACCACCCTCCTCTCATTGGTCCATCCTTATTCACCCCTTAATCTAAAAGACCCTTCAAGGGTTCATTTTTTCCCCTAATGGATGGATAAGGAGGATGCCATGAAAGCTGTAGGTTCAGCATTAGCCACCACTCACACCAGATTCATCGCAGTAGAACATGCTTATCAGGTGCTTGCTAACAAAGCATTACAAGCTGAAACAGAACTAAAGAAAGTTACAAGGGAGTTATTTAATAAAGGTTAAGTTTTGGATGAAGACATTAGATGAACCCCAAAGTTAAAGAAGGAAATTGAAGCTATACAAAAAGAACGTTAGAATTTTTTTTAAGACTATGCAATTTCTACAACAAGAGTTGGAACGCAGGGAGAAGCAACTTGGCATTCAGCAGGATAGGTTCTCACGTATTGATGCAGAAATAGCTGAGCGAAGTTATGCAGAGATACAACTCTGGCAAATGAGTTTTATTTCCAAAAAGCATTTTGCAGAATCAGAGTGAAATTTTGTTGTCGCAAGTTATTGCTTCTAGCTCTGTGTGGACTAATGCTCATTTAGTAGAACCCCACATCCTTTAAGAAATGCTAGAATCTTTGAAGTAGAAGATATCCCGTACATTCAAACTAGCTCACACCATGTATATTCAGGGCATCATTGATGACTCTTAGCTTTTTTGTGATACAAACTTCTGGGTTCGAGTCCACTATGCATGCTAGTGTTAGACCACCGAAAAGCAATTTAATTATATATAGTGGGAAAAGTAACTGGGAAAAGACGAACATCAAAAGGATGTAGTGTAATCGTTGTAACATTTTCATAATGAAAAAAACACGTGGAAGATAAAATTAGAGCATGGTCGTATTGTGAGTCTGGGCGATGTGCCTATGGAACGATTCTAGCATAGTTCATCCATACTACTGTATTGCTCTTTCGATGTTTGGTATTGAGTAATTGTGGTGATTTCGTTGATATTCTGTGATTCATTGGTTAAGTATAAGGTTAGTGATAGGGTGCTAATTATCATTAAGCAATCTGGGTATTTTGGTTGTGGCAAATAATGTATTACTATTGAGTACTTGTTGAGGAGATTAATAGCTAAATCTTTTGGAATAGTCTATGTAAGCGGATGCAGAATACAGTACACTAACTATTTGAATTGAGAAAATACCTATAGGGCCTCTATATTACAGACCCCTAACCATCCCAAGAACCCATTGGTAGTTTTATTCTAGTAATAGTTAATACGATAGTGACACTTTTACAATAGAAAATTCAAACTATTCCTTAAGTGATAGGGAGGCCTTTTAAAATTGTAGGCTTTATGACACCTTAGATAATGTTCAAACTTCGAACTTCATGGTAGATAATGAGTCTCATCATTATTAATATGATAAGGACATTCTAGACATGGCTACATGAGCAGCCTATCAATTACTCATAAATCGGTGTTTTTTATATCACCATGATCAATCTTAGTGGTATGAAAAGAGTAAGTTATCATTTAATCCATTTGCTAGATGGCTAAGAGTGAATCTTGGAGTAGAAAATGAAGCTTTTTGGATTTAATAAACCGGACAGTTTGCTTATATGCTAAGGATCTAATTTAAACAAATGATTATGAGTTTCTAAAAACTTTAGAAATTATAGTTAAACCTAGATTCCTCTAGGGATCGTATCCCCAACCTACATTTTAATAAAAGAAAACCCTAACACCTAACAAAGAGTAGAAAACAAAATGGGCCGTTGATGAGCTTGGTCTGTGTGGAAGTTCTTATATTGTTTGTGCATGGATAAGCTCTTCAAAGTCCCTCCTCAAGCGTTTAGAGTTCCCTAACTTTGAGTGAAGAGGGCTATCTTTAAGTATAGGTGTGAGGCATTGTATGCTTCTAGGCTATAGAGGGAAGGTGTACATTCTCCCATCAATAAGGTCCATTTTCCAAGAACTTATCCTTATGAGAATCATCTATCATAACATCACTATATGTCTAATGGCATAGCTAATGGAAGAATGTACACTTTCCCTATGAAATTTGAGTCATAGATGACCTCATAGGTATGTTTAGAGATACCTATAATCCCTCTAGAATGGAGGTTCTCTAATTTCCTAGAGAATAAACAAAAGAGATTTTGTACACTCAAAGTACTAGAACATAAAAAATTCCTAATGCAATTTACCACACTCAAAACACTTTCTGCCCATTGTGAGAACCAATGCCTCAAAGATAGATTACTTTTTGCCTTCATTAGGTATGCATACAAAGACCATTGTTCACTTCTAAATTAGTTTACCTTAGAATTTGTAGAGTTGATAGTTGAGCTTCAAGCAAACATCAAAAGATAATAGTAGCTAAATGGGTACAGAATGATAAGGAAGCTCTACTCATCACTTAGAGCTAACTAGATCCTGCACAAAATATCTATGAGAGAGATATGGAAACTCAAAGTATAATGAAAATCCTCAAGCAAGCACAGGGCTTGCTTTGGAAGGGGTCTACTAGCTTATTCACATTATATGAGAGATAACACACATGGGATCTTATGATCTCGAGGTATATTCTTTGTATATAGGAAATTCAAAATATTCCTTACATGATAGGAAGCCTTTACCAAATGGTAGAGTTTATCACACAAAAGATAATGTTCAAACTTGAAAATTTATGGTAGATAATGAATCTCATTATTATAAATATGATGTGGATATTCTAGACACGTCTCCATGAGCACCCTATCAACTACTCATAGCTCCATATTTCTTGTATCACCATGATCAAGCTTAGTGGTATGAAAAGATTAAGCTATCATTTAATCCATTTTCTAAATTTCTAAGAAGGACTCCTAGAGTAGAAAATGAAGTTTGTAGGATGTAATAAACCTAACAATTGACATATATGGTAAGGAATTGATTTAAAATAAATGATTTTGAGTTACTAAAAAGTCTAGATGTTATAGTCAATGCTAGATTCCTAATGGGATGGTATCTGCAACCTACATTTTAATACAAGAGAACCCTAACAAAGAGTAGAAAACAAAATGGGTTGTAGATGAGCTTTGTCTTTACAGAAGCTCTCATATTGTTTGTGCATTGAGAAGCTCTTATATTGTTTGAGCATGCTGAGGCTCTTATATTGTTTGAGCATGTAGAAGATCTTGAAGGTCACTCCTCACGATTTTAGAGATCCATAACTTTGCGTGAGGGGGGAAATCTTTAATTATACACGTGAGGTCTTGTATGCTTCAAGGCTACATAGGCAATGTGTACATTCTCCAATTAATAAATTCCATTATTCAAGAACTTATCCTTATGAGAATCATTTAGCATAACATCACTATGTGTTTAATGGCATAGCTGATGTAAGAATATACACTTTACTTATGCAATTTGAATCATAGATGACCTCACAGGTATGTTTAGAGATACCTCTATTCCCTCAAAAATTATTCTTCTCTAATGTGCTAGAGAATGAACCAAACAAATTTTGTACACTCAAACTAGACAATAGAAAATTCCTAAGGCAAGTTGCCACACTCAAAATACTTTCGGCCACTAAGAGAACCAATGCCTCCAAGATAGACTATTGTTGCCTTCATTAGGCATGCATAGAAAGACCATTGTTCACTCATGAAACAATTTCTCTTGGAAATTACAGAGTTTAGAATTGAGCTTGAAGAAAACATCAAAAGTTAATAATAGGTAGATGAATACAAAATGATAAGGAGCTCTACTCATCACTTAGAGGTAACCAGCTCGTACACACAAAAATCTATGAGAGATATGGAAACTCAAAGGATAATGAAAATCCTCAAGCAAGCTAAGGGCTTGCTTGGTAAGGGGTCTACTAGCGTATTTCAATTATATGAGAGATAGCACACATGGGATCCTATGAGCTTGAGGTACATTGTGTGTATAGAGGATATTTAAAAGATTCCTTAAATGATAGGGATCATTTTTCCAAATTGTAGGCTTTATCACATCTACGTGTGATAGGTGATAATTGAATATTGTGTGGGAGATTTAAAATTGAAATTTGAGTGCATGTTGTGTCTAAATGTTTTCTTCAATTTTCTCTAAATGTCATCCATCTAATGGGTCCATATGCCTCTAAGGTTCAAGCTTAATTTTTGACACTACCCCTTAAGCTGCAAACAACAATTCTTCAACCTAGCTCCATCAATAAAATGGATCTCTTTAGTATTATAAGCTTGATTGAGTCTAATGCCTCAGTGAACATGTCTCCACATTGATCCTTGGTACTTATGTGTTGAAACTATACCTCATTAGCCAACATTCTCCTTGCTATATTGATAATGGACCTCTATGTTCTTGCTCCTAATAGGTACACAATAATCATCTTGTAACACATGATTGCAAACTCATTCACCTGCAAATTCAATTCAATCATAAGTTTCTTAAGCCACATAGGTTCACATGTAACTTACCCTAATGCACTATATTAAGATTCAGTTGAAGATAGGGCAACCGTAGGTTATGTCTTTGCAATCCATGAGATGAGCTTCTTGACAAGCATTATTGCATATCCACTTGTTCTTGTCATATCTTCTTTGGAAGCAGTCCAAAGTTAGTATATGCTTTCACTTGCAAATCATCTTCAAACAGATAAAAAGATCCTTATTTGAAGTACCCTTGAGATATGTGATGACCCTTTTAGGATCAAGTAAGTCACGAACCCTAGGTGTGTGCATAAATTTAGATAACACACCAACTCTATATGCTAGGTAAGGTTTTTCTTATTATGGGGGAATATTTTAAAGATCCCATTATTTTCTTGTATAAGAGTGCATCTTGAACTTCATTACATTATATTGATCTCAATTTTATATTCACTTCCATTAGGATCTCCAATGTTTACACCATGTGAATCCATACCTCTTGAACACATCTAAGATATACTTCCTCTACATGAGGAGGAGACCATTATCCTTATGTATGAAATCAATGCCTAAGTAATATCTTTGATCTCCAAGTTTAGAGATCTTGATCTCTTTCTGAGCCTTTTCTTGATTTCCTTGATTCCTTTTTCATGATAACCTATAATGGTCAAGTCATCTACATATGCACATAAGTAGATAGATGCCTCACCTTTTTTCTTGTAGAATAATGATGGATCTTCTTAGCTTCGAATGTATCTACAACTGATCAAGTATCTACAAGATTTTGTTTCCATGCCCATGGGGCTTTCTTGAGAGAATATAATGCCTTCTTTAACCTAGAAACATAATCTTCTCCAATTCTATATTCAAAGTTGCAATTATAATTGTCCTTGATTTTATCTTTATACCATTGTTGTTGGTATATGTATACTACCTCCTCTAGCTCTCCATTAATAAAAGCAATCTCCACATAAAGTTGATACATCTCCTAATCCTTACTTGCTACAGTTGCAATGATTGTTGTAATGATAGTCATCTTAGCCAGGTGCCTAAGCGTTTCCTGATAATCTACTCCATATGTCTTGGAAAGTCCTTTTACTCATATATGCATAGTGTCTAGCCATCTATGAATCATATGTTATTCTTTCAACTGAACACCTTACTCTATAAAATACTTTTATCTCACCATTCCATTCGTTTGGATATTTACTTTTGATCTTTGAACTCTTCACATTCTTTGCATGATGGTCCGTATTTAGCTCAATCCATAAGTCTTTATCTTCTTCTATCTATGTGATTTTGGCTTTACCCTTGCCCTTTGCATCAGTAAGTTGGCTTGAAGTAGGACTTACTCGATTCCATAATGAGTGATTGCTTGAATATCTTCTTCCACCAAGGATTCCTTTTTGCTTCTTCACTTGAAATCTTCCTTTCTTCATCTCTATTTTCTTGCATAGATACATTTGAAGAACACCAAATTGAAAGTTCATCAAATCTAACATCCCTTAATAGAATTAGTCCTATTTTTGTGGGAAGCTTAAAGAGGACCAAAGGAAGCTACTGAAGGCATTGGAAGACGAGGAATTGTTGATTTGAATTTGGAATTCTTAAAAACAACAAAGAGAATTGCTTCATGAAGAAGGAAGGAACCAATCATCTTTGTTTGATAGTCTTAGATTAGAGAGGTAAGTTCTTAGTTCGGATCGCTCTTCCATCAACGTATTTAAAAGAGTGCATTAGAGAACACTATTAAGAATATAGGACTCAACTTGAAAAGCTAGATAAGAAAAACTATCTGACATGGAAGTTTCAAGTGTCTAGCTTTTTTTATGGGGAAAGGTTTATCGGGAGTTGCTAGTGGAACATATGGCAAGCCTAGCTCGGAGGGTAATCCAACCCTTGACAAATTGAAAATCTTGAAAGAATGGAATGAGAGAGAAAAGAGGATAATCTTCATCTTATCTCATCGTATTATTAATTCAATGATATAACATATTCAATACTTTGGCGCATCCATGATGGTGTGGAAGACCATAGAGAGGTTATGATGTACTTCAACCAAGGTGTGGGAAAGACACCCAATAGAAATTTTAATGACTACATTATGAAGATCAAAGAATTGTGTGATGCATGGGGATCCATAGGTTGACACATAGTTCATGAGGATCTAGTTGCATACACATTCAATGGACTTACCGATGATGAGAACTAGAAGGCTTTCACCACTTATGCATATGTGGGAGATAAGCTTCCCATCTTTAAAGATTGCTGTTCTTGATGGTCACTCAAGTGATGAACAGTGGAGGAAAGAGGTAGGTAAAGAAAGAGGTAGACGAAGAAATCAAGGCCATGAAGAGGATAAATTGGAGAAATCGAACAAGAGCAAGCGAAAAACTCTTTTTTTTTCAAAAGAAACATAGGGAATGTGTACATTCTCCCATCAATAAAGTCCATCGTTCAAGGGCTTGTACTTATGAGAATCATCTAGCATAACAATACTATATGTAACAACAGAGCTAATGGAAGAATGTACACTTTCTCTATGTAGCTTGAATCATAGATGAACTCACATGTATGTTTAGAGATACGTCCATTCCCTCACAAATTGTGCTTCTCTACTATCATGGAGACTAAGTCAAAGATATTTTGTACACTCAAAGTACTGGTACATAGGAAATTCCTAATGCAAGTTACCACACTCAAACTACTTTTTGCCATTGTGAGAACCAACACCTCCGAGATAGACTATGTGTTGCCTTCATTAGGTATGCATACAAAGACCATTGTTCACTTCTGAACCAATTTCCCTTAGAATCTGTAGAGTTCAGACTTGAGTTTCAAGCAGACATCAAAAGATAATAGTAGCTAAATGGGTACAAAATGATAAGGAAGCTTTAATCATCACTTAGAGCTAACTAGCTCCTACACAGAAAAATCTATGAGAGACATATGGAAACTCAAAGTATAATGAAAATCCTCAAGCAAGTAGAGGGCTTGCTTTGGAAGGGGTCTACTAGCTTATTCAAATTATATGACAGATAATGCACATGAATCCTATGAACTCGAGCTATATTCTATGTATATAAGAAATTCAAAGAATTCCTTAAGTGATAGGTAGTCTTTTCCAAATCCTAGGCTTTATCACACCTTAGATAATGGTCAAACTTCAAACTTCATGGTAGATAATGAATCTCATGATTATGAATATGATAAGGACATTCTAGACATGGCGGCATGAGCACCCTATCAACTACTCATAGATCCGAGTTTTTTGTATCAGCATGATCAAGCTTAGTTGTATGAAAAGAGTAAGCTATCATTTAATCCATTTTCTAGATTTCTAAGAGTGACTCTTGGAGTGGAAAATGAAGTTTTTAGGATGTAATAAACCTAAAAATTGACTTGTTTGCTAAGGATTTGATTGAAATAAATGATTATGAGATATTAAAAAGTCTAGATATTGTAATTAAAGCTAGATTCCTCTAGGGATCATATTTGCAACCTACATTTTAATAAAAGAGAACCCTAAAAAAGAGTAGCAAACAAAATGGGATGTAGGTGAGCTTGGTCTCTACAAAAGCCCTTATATTGTTTGTGCATTCAAAAGCTCTTGAAGGTCACTCCTCAAGAGTTTAGAGATCCATAACTTCGAGTGAAGAGGGCTATCTTTAAGTATATTTGTGTGGCCTTGTATGCTTCAACGCTACATAGGGAATGTTTATGTTCTCCAATCAATAAAGTCCATCGCTTAATAACATGTCCTTATGAGAATTATCTAGCATAACATCACTATGTGTGTAATGGCATAGTTGATGGAAGAATGTACACTTTCTTCATGCAACTTGAATCATAGATGACCTCACATATATGTTTAGAGATACCTCTATTCCCTAAAAAATTGTGCTTCTCTAATGTGATAGAGGATGAAACAAAGAGATTTTGTACACTCAAACTAGACCATAGAAAGATCCTAAGGCAAGTTACCACTCTCAAAAGACTTTCTGCCACTCTCAGAACCAATGCCTCCAAGACATACTATTTGTTGCCTTCATTAGGCATGCATAGAAAGACCATTGTTCACTCCTAAATCGATTATCTTAGAATTTGCATAGTTCGGACTTTAGCTTCAAGAAAACATCAAAAATTAATAGTATCTAAATGAATACAAAATGAGAAGGAAGCTTTACTCATCACTTAGAGCTAACTAGCTCGTACACACAAAAATCTACGAGTAAGATATGTAAATTCAAAGTATAATGAAAATCCTCAAGCGAGCTTGGGGCTTGCTTAGTAAAGGTTCTACTAGCTTATTCGAATTATATGAGAGATAACATACATGGGATCCTATGAACTTGAGGTACATTGTGTGTATATAGGAAATTCAAAAAATTCCTTGAATTATAGGAAGCCTTTTCCGAATTGTAGGCTCTATCACATCGAAGTGTGAGAGGTGACAATTCAATATTCTGTGCAAAATTTCAAATTCAAATTTGAGTGCATGTTGTTGTGTTTGAATGTTTCCTTCACATTGCTCTTAGTGTCATCCATCCAATGGGTCCATAAGCTCCTAAGGTTTGAGCTTGATTTTCAACACTATCCTCAAGCTTCAACCATCAAGTCTTCAACCTAGGATGTTGTTGTTGTGTTTGAATGTTTCCTTCACATTGCTCTTAGTGTCATCCATCCAATGGGTCCATAAGCTCCTAAGGTTTGAGCTTGATTTTCAACACTATCCTCAAGCTTCAACCATCAAGTCTTCAAGTCTATCACATCGAAGTGTGAGAGGTGACAATTCAATATTCTGTGCAAAATTTCAAATTCAAATTTGAGTGCATGTTGTTGTGTTTGAATGTTTCCTTCACATTGCTCTTAGTGTCATCCATCCAATGGGTCCATAAGCTCCTAAGGTTTGAGCTTGATTTTCAACACTATCCTCAAGCTTCAACCATCAAGTCTAAGCTTTATTGAGTCTAATGCCTAGAAGAACACGTCTAAACACTGATCTTTAGTACTTATGTGTTGAAATTATACATAGGATTGGAAAATAGATACACACAAATCATTTTGTAAAACATGATTGCAAACTGATTCACTTGCAAATTCAATTCAATCATGAGTTTCTTAAGCCACATAGGTTCACATGTAACTTATCTTAATGCTCTATATTCATCTTCCATTGAAGATAGGGCAACTATAGGTTATTTCTTTGCAATCCTTGATATGAGCTTCTTGCCAAGCATTATTGCATATCTACTTGTACTCGTATCTTCTTTGGAACCAATCCAAAATTTGTATATTCTTTCACTTGAAAATCATCTTCAAACCAATAAAAAAGACCTTCATTTAAGGTACCCTTGAGATATGTGATTAGCCGTTTAGCAAGAAGTAAGTTAGGAACTCTAGGGGTGTGCATGAATTTCGATAGCACACCAACTCTATATGCTAGGTAAGGTCTTTCTTATTATAGGGAAATAGTCTAAAGACCCCATTATTGGCCTGCATAAGAGTGCATCTTGAACTTCGTTAGGTTCTATTGATCTCAAATTTATATTCACTTCCATTGGGATGTCAATTTTTTACACCATGTGAATCTATACCTCTTCAACACATCTAAGATAAACTTCCTCTACATAAGACAAATACCATTATCCTTATATATGACTTCAATACCTAAGAAATATATTTGATCTCCAAGTTCGAGATCTTGAACTATTTCCTGAGCCTTTCCTTGATTTCCTTGATTCCTTTTTCAATATCATCTATAATAGTCAATTCATCTACATATGCACATAAGTAGATAGATGCCTCACCATCTCTTTTGTAGAATAATGACGGATCTTCTTAGCTTAAATTGTCTCTACAACAGATCAAGTTTGTACATGCCTTTGATTCCATGCCCATGGGGCTTGCTTGAGACCATATAATGCCTTCTTTAACCTATAAACCTAATCATCTCTAATTTTATCTTCAAAGTTGCAATCATAATTGTCCTTGATTTTATCTTTATACTAGTATTGTTGGTGCATGTATACTATCTCCTCTAGTTCTCCATTAATAAAATCATTCTTCAGATAAAGTTGATACATCTTTGAATCCTTAGTTGCTACACTTGCAATGATTGTTGTGATGGTAGCCATCTTAGCCACATGGCTAAGTGTTTTGTGATAGTCTACTCCATATATTTGAGCAACGCCTTTTGGTATAAGGCTAGATTTAAACCTAGCAATTCTACCATCTCTATGATCCTTAACCTTGTATATCCACTTGTTACCAATGATCTTCATACACTTCTAAGACTTCCTTTTGACTAATGCCCAAGTGTAATTTTCCTACAAATCTTTGACCTCTTCCTCTATTGTCTCTTGCCATTGCCTACACGTATTGGTTTCTTCAAAGCATGTGGATTCTTCAACACATTTACTCATATATGCATAGTGTCCATACATCAATGAATCACATGTAATTCTTTAAACTAAACAACTTACTCTATTTAATACTTTTATCGCACCATTCCATTCTTTTGGATATTTATAGTTGACCTTTGAACTCTTCACATTCTTTGCATGATGGTCTGTATTTAGCTCAATCGATAAGTCTTCATCTTCTTCTATCTATATAATTTGGCTTTGCCCTTGCCCCTTGCATTAACAAGTTGGCTTGAAGTAGGACTTACTTCATTCCATGATGAGTGATTGCCCGAATACTTTCATTCACTGAGGATTTCTTTTTTGTTCTCCACTTAAAGTGTCCCTTTCTTCATCTCTATTTTCTTGCATAGATACATTTGAAGAATACCAAATTGAAAGTTCATCAAATCTAACATCCCTTAATAGAA
Source organism: Ceratopteris richardii (assembly GCA_020310875.1). Classification (NCBI taxonomy): domain Eukaryota; kingdom Viridiplantae; phylum Streptophyta; class Polypodiopsida; order Polypodiales; family Pteridaceae; genus Ceratopteris; species Ceratopteris richardii. The sequence goes on along the minus strand of CM035423.1, from coordinate 136,040,759 downwards.
TTAGTCGTTTTTTGTGAGATTGTATCATATATACCCCTTTTGTTCACTTGCATATCATTAAATACACATCTCTCCAATCTATCATAAAATCTGCTACTTAGTTCATTTGCTACCAACACAGGTGTTTGTGAGTACAAGTCTAAGGCCATTTTGACATACAAAAAAACTCAAAGATAACTTAAGGAAGATATTGAGGGAATTGAAGGAATAGGAGTTGCTTATTTGAATTCGAAATTCTTACAACAACAAAGAGAATTGCTTCGTGAAGAAGGAAGGAGACAATGACCTTTGTTTGATATTCTTAGGGTAGAGAGGTAATTTCACAGTTCGGATCACTATTCTCGCATCAACATATTTAGAAGAGTGCATTAGAGAACACCATTAAGAATATAGTACTCAAACTGAAAAGCTAGATAACAAAAACTATCAGGCATGGGAGTTTCAACTGTCTAGCTTTTTTATGGGGAAGGTTTTCCTGGGACTTGTTAGTGGAACTAGCTCAAAGGGTAATCCAACCCTTGATAAAATCTTTAAAGAATTGAATGACAGAGAAAAGAGCTTAATCTTCATCTTACCTCATTGTATTAGTGATTCAATGATATGAAATATTCAATACTTGGACACATCAATCATGGTGTGTGAGACCATGCAGAGGTTATGCTCTATTTCAACCAAGGTGTGGGAAAGACACTAAACAGAAATTTTAATGACTACATTATGAAGATCAAAAGAGTGTGGGATGCATTGAGATCCATAGGTTTACACATAGTTGATGAGGATCCAGTTGCATACACATTCAATGGACTTGCCAATAATGAGAACTGGAAGGCTTTCACCACATATACATATGTGGAAGATAAGCTTCCCACCTTTGAGAGAACGCTAGTCTTGATGGTCACTCAAGTGATGAACATTGGAGGAAATAGGTAGATAAAGAAAGAGGTAGAGGAAGAAATCAAGGAAAGGGTACAGGAAGGCCATGAAGAGGATAAAATGGATAATTTGAACAAGAGCAAGCAAAAAAATCCTCCTTATCAAGAGAAAAAGGGAAGTAAAGAGGAAAAGGAGGAAGGAACAATCAAGCTCCACACAACATGAAGTCAGATTGATGCTACATATGTGGTAAGTATGGACACTATGCAAGAGATTGTTATCAAAGATACAAGAACAAATCATCATATAGAGGTCAATGCATTTATGCCTCTTCTTCAAATGAAATTGAAAGGGGCGAGACAAGATGCAGATCAGTACTTCCAAGACACAAACATCAAACATATGGTATATTGATAGCAGATGCTACACTCACATAAATTCTAGGAGGATGCTTTGTGGAGAACCCTAAAGAAGGATACAAATTAGTTAGTCTTCCAAAGTTCAATAGGAAGAATCTCAAGAGCTTTTGTGAGGCTTTTAAATTTTGTAGGCAATCTAGGTCACCGTTTAAGAAGAGTAAGTATCTGAGTTATCATTCACTTGCTTCCGTCCATATATATGCTTAGGAACAACCAAAGGAGAGATCAAATGGAGCTAATAGATATTTTGTAAGCTTCATTGTTGATTGCACAAGGATAACTTGGATTTGTTGCATGAAACATAAATCACATGTCTTTTTTTATTTCAAGAAGTTCAAAGCTAAACAGAAAGGGAACGTGATACCTACATCAAGAGTAAATGTTTTGATAAAGTGGCGAGTAGTTCTCCCATCAGCTCTTTGATTTCTTGAACCCAATGGTATCAAGGGACAAACTGAATTCAAGTACACAACTCAATGAAATGATGTAGCACAAAAGAAGAATAGGTACATTGTTGAATGTGCTAGAGTTATTATGAAAGATATGGGATTTCCACATTCTTATTGACCAAATGCAACCATTTTCATATACATCATGAACCAAGCACCTACATTAGCTAAGCATGGTTCAGCACCATATGAAGATTGGTTTAATCAGGAATGACATGTATCGCACTTGCGAGTTTTTTGTTATTCTTCCTATGTCTTAGTACCAAGTGAGCATGTAGAATTCATTATAGATTAGAATGATTTTTTCTCATAGGGTATTTGGGTGAACAAAAAGAGTCACATATTTTTGCAACCCCACAAGGAATGAGCTAATGGTATCAAGGGATGTCATAATTGATGAGCTTTTATCTTGAAATTCTTCGAATATATGTATGCTGATGAAAGAAGGGTTTCAAGAGGAAGTGAAGAATAGTTGATAGTGGACCAAAGGAATCAAACTCAAAAAGACACTGATCATCATGGAGTGGAGAAAGTCCTTTATGAAGTCAACATAGTGGGCTATGTAAATTCATGCACACACCTAGGGTCGAAAATCTAAATTGTAGCTAAAACAGTAGTCAAATATCTTAAGGGTACATTAAATGAAGGTCTATTCTATCCTTTTGAAGATTACTTGCAAGTGAAAGCATATACAAATGCTCAGTGGGTTGGATCCAAAGAAGATAGGAGAAGTACAAGCTTATATGCAATGATACTTGTCAAAAAGACCATCTCTTGCATGGCAAGGAAGCAACCTATGGTTTCCCTAACTTTCATAAATGTTGAATACGAAGCTTAAAGACAAGTGACATGTGAGCTTATGTGGTTCAAGAAGCTTCTAGCTGAACTCAATTTGTATGCCAATCAATTTCCAATCATGAGTAAAATCATTAGTAGTGTGTATTTATCTCTTGTTCCTATGTTCTATGGTATGATTAAACACATAAATGAATATTATCACTACATTAAAAAAAAACAACTTCCACCTTAGTACCTTTGGATCTTTCAAATGGATGCGACTTGGAGCAATGAAAAGCAAGAGATCAACCACAAATAGGGGAGTTCAAATTTGAATCTCAAAAGACCCCTCACAATAGTCAAAAGCAACCTATCTCACGTTGGTGTGATAAGGCCTATGATTTAGGAAAATAGCTCCCTATCATGTACAAAATCTTTTCAAGATGATATATACATATATTGTACACCAAATTGATGATCCGTTGTGTGTGTATGCTCTCATAGAATTTGAATAATCTACTATAACCCTTTCTTAGAACCACCCCCCCCCCCCCCAATTCCTTCTTGAGTGATTTTAGCAGACTTTGAGTAGTCATCGCTAGCTCACAAATTTATGTGTGTAGGGTTTATATAGCTTTGAGTGTTCAACAGAGCTTCCTAATGAATTTGTACTAATTTTTTCTAATGTTTGCATCATACAAACCTATTAATGTCACCTAAAGTAGCCTTCATTCTCATGTCCAAACCTCACTTATCACGAGTGAATTTCTCTTGAAGTGAATAGTGGTCTGTGTGCCTAGGCGTAGTGAAGTCAATAACTAGCATGTCTTGGAGGCATTGATTCTCATAGTATGAGTGAGCATTTTAAGTAAGTTAACTTGCATTAGAAAGGTCTTATATTTTATTATATGTGTTCAAAATTTACAAGATGAGTCCTCAAGAGTCAAAGAAATCATTCATATTAGTAAAGGAATAGTTTGAGAGTGTGATTGTGAGGCCATCTACATTTCACGGCTACATATGGGAGTCGCTTATTCTCCCTTTAAAAATGAGATTTTTTCTTTGTTTTCCCTTTGACATATCAAAGATTATATCCTTGATAATATTAAATTGGGGTATTGATGACGTGTCGAAGAAATTACTCGTTGACTAATTATTCCAAATATGAAACTGATGAGATAAAACCTCCTAATGATAGAAGTTGGATTTCTAAATAAACATGTATATGTGGTCAAAATAGTCTCTTCCAATCTAAAAAGTACAACATTTTGCAAGAAACTAATTCGTGTTATCATATTCATCCAATATAACATTAAATCATAGAAGAAAAAAATTAGAAGCTTTTATTTGGGCCTTTTCTCTAGGAGAATCAATGTGATATCCATTATAAACATATTTATTGACATTTTTATGCACATATAGCATTGATTATTGAAAATACTTTTATAAGCATAAACATTCTTAGAACTTTGATTTTTAAAAGAATATGATTCCTTACTACTTAGAAGATGCATCACTGTGTCCATTTCCACTCCTACGCTAGTCTTTGATTCACTTTATCGGTCTTCATATTTTTACCTTTTCTCTATTTCTTGCCACCACTCACTACTGTACTTTCTTTCTATTGTTACCATTACTTCTCTATCCTTTTTATCTTATTAACATCCACACACTCATAGATGCATAGATCCAAATCATACTGAAATATAACATACATACACAAATATATGACATGATCTATTTAATTTCTATGGAACTAAATACTTATTTACTACTTTTATTATCAAGTGGAGAATGAGTGATGTATTTTCTCCTTTTCAAGCTAGAAAGTTCGAGTTCATACATGCGTAGATGCATGCAAGCATCCATTCATGCATGCATGCATGTATGCACACATACATACATACACACACACATACATACATACATACATACATACATACATACATACATTCATACATACATACATACAAGCATGCATGCATACATACATACATACATACATAAATACATTCATACATACATACATGCATGCATACATACATACATACATACATACATGCAGACATACATACATGCACTCAGTAAAGAAGAACATATCCCTAAGAGAATCATCTAGAATAAATTTTGTGTGTAATGGCATAGCTGATGGAAGAATATACACTTTCCCTATGCAGCTTGAATCATAGACAACCTCACACGTATATTTCGAGATTCCTCTATTCCCTCAAAAATTGTGCTTCTCTAATGTCCTAAAGAATGACCCAAAGAAATTTTGTACACCCAAATTACTAATGGTAGCTAAATGGGTATGACATGATAAGGAAGCTCTACTCATCACTTGGAGCTAACTAGCTCCTACATACAAAAATCTATGAGATAGATATGGAAACCCAAAGTATAAGGGAAATCCTCAAGAAATCAGAGGGCTTTCTTTGGAAGGGTTCTACTAACATTTTCAAATTATATGGGAGATAACACACATGGGATCCTATGAACTCGATGTATATTCTGTCTATATAGGAAATTCAAAATATTCCTTAAGTGATAGGGAGCCTTTTCCAAATTGTAGGCTCTATCACACCTAAGATAATGTTCAAACTTCCAACTTCATATGTGTTTTGTATCACCATGATCAAGCTTAGCGGTATGAAAATAGTAAAAGCTATCATTTAGTCCATATAGTAGATGGCCAAGAGTGACTCTTGGGGTAGAAAAGGAAGCTTTTAGGATATAATAAACCTAATAATTGACTTATGTGGTAAGGATTTGATTTAAAGAAATTATTATGAGTTTTTGAAAACTCTAGAAATCGTAGTTAAAGCTAGATTCCTCTAGGGATCATATCTACAACCTACATTTTAATAAGAGGAAACCCTTACAAAGAGGAGCAAAAATTTTGATAATGTGCCTATTCCTTCTCACAATGTAATGCCATTTTAGTGTTATCAATGAAAGATTACATAGTTCCTTAATTGAAACCCTTGTTTCTATGCTGAATTCATGCCTCATATCAGCAATCTAAGCATGATAGTTCCCTATGGTATGTGTCTACTCTATTGTCGATCAAGACCCTATATTGTTTTTTCTTCACACCATGATCTGAAACATCTCTATGAAACCATGAAGAGTTAGAAATGGTCAAGATGTCACTTCCATCTTGATTAAGAGATAATTATTTCTTTCTCGAAGGTTTTTATTCACTATTTGATAATTATTTACTCTAAATATTTTTTCTATTTTTTTCTTTTATTGATATATTTTGGTAATGATTGTGATCACACTAAGGAACAATATGGAACTTTTTTTCATAAAAAAATGGTGTTCTTACTCACGGAAATCAAGAGTTCAAAACATCCTCGTTTTGTGGCATCAAAATTTCGATCTGAGCTTGTTTCGGCCTCCAAATGCACTATCGCAATATCTATGTAGGCAATTGTTTCCTTTTGTGCCAACTATATATAGAGCATTCCGTTCCCTAATATGAGCGACTCAACGTGTGCTATAGGTTTATCAAAGCTTGATAGGGTGGTTATGCTCAACTTTTTGAGATATAATCTTTTTTTTTTTTGCATAAGGGTATTTAGTGAGTGGCCATGGCTAACATCAATGATGTGTTATATATGTTAGTGCTTGAGGAGAAGTTAGATGGTATTAATTACCCGTTATGGGCATATATAATGCATCAAGTATTTGTAGAAAAAGGGTTGTGGAATTTGGTGGAGGGTATTGAAAAATGCCCTGCTATACCTAAGAATATAGTTATTAAAGGTGATGTAGATGGTGTTGAAGATGATTATCTTCATATTAATATTTGTGTTATGGTTTGTGCAACATCTTCTGCAAAGAAACTTCAATGATATGGTAGAGATGCTCAACTACATGAATTCATAGTTTTGTCTATCAAACCTGCCATTATCACTCACATTCGTTCTTACAAAACAACAAAGTATGCTTGGGATACACTTACCACTTTGTACTAGGAAAGAAATGAGGCTCCTATTGCTTACCTCTAAAAATATATGGACAGTAAGCATATGAATGAAGAAGATTCTACAAATATTTTTTTGACAAAGATGAAACATTTCAAGGAGCAATTGATTTCTACTGATAAACTTTTGCTAGATAGTTCACATGTAGATACTGTTCGTAATGGTCTTCTGCATTTGTATTAGAGTTTTACATCCACTCTTTCACTAATGATGAACAATAATTCAAATGCCTTAACATTTGAGCAGTTAGTCTCTTCTTTGTTGCAAGAAGATCAATCTAAGAAGAACATGTCCATTATGCATGTTGTAGATGAAGCTTTCTTAGCTAATTAGAAGTGCAAAGGTAAATGGAGTTCATCTACTAGTAAGCAGGAATCTACTAATGCTACATAGTTAAAGAAGGAACACAAAGATGAGAAGAAAAAAGAAAAAAAAAAACCATTTTTGCAAGTATTCTTAAGGAAATGATCATGTTATAAAGAGTTGTCCAAAATTGCCTGCAAAAGAGGCAAAGACAAAAGAGGTTGGAATGGTTCTTGCAGTGGCCTCTACACCAAAAATAGATTATGCTAATCTTATGCAAAATTAAGAATAGATGTTCACTACTCTTAGAGCTATACCAATCATTTCATGAGTAACGTATATGTGTAGTAGACTCAGAGATTTGAAACTTTGGTAGTGGGGCAATCAAACATAAAACATACTACCTCATAATGGAATTTCTTTAGCTCAGTTAAGCCTACCCTTATTGGGAATATTGTCACATGCATAAACAAATCCTCACATCTTATAATGTCAGTTGATCATATCATTTTCAATTTTGCTGATGGTAGTTCTTTCACATTGTCAGATGCTTTGTATGAGCAATGGATGAGGAAAAATATGTTGCTAGTCTCACCATTAGATAAGACGATCTAGGTTGTTAAATTTGTTTATGATAGTTGTAACGTTCATGATCTCTCAAATGGTGATGTTATTATTTCTTGTGGCATTTTATGTCATGGGTTGTATAAGCTCATAGAGTATGCAAAATATGTCAATGATTTAGCATGTGTAGTTAAGACACTCAGGCTATCTTAGATGCAAAGCTTTGGCATGCACACTTTGGTCATCTGAAATTTGTAGTTTTCTACGCTTGGAGAAATATGAAATGGGTGTTCTCATTGAACAAACTTAAGGCACCTTGTAAACATTTCTATGAAGGTTGTATTTTCAGAAAAATGCAACATTCCTTCTTCCCAAAAGATAATTTAGTTAGTAGTACTCATAAGTTGTAGCTAATTCATAGTGATGTATGTGGTCCTATGTAGACAACTTCTTTTGGGAACTACCTTTACTACATGCCTTTTATTGATGACTTTTCTAGGCATGCATGGGTGTATCCATTAAAATCAAAGTCTAAAGTGTTTATGTGCTTCAAATAGGTTCCCGTTTGAGCTAGAAATATGTTAGCATGTCCATTTGGCACCCTCCATTTTGATTAAGGAGGGAATACATGTCTTCTATTTTTAGTGCATTTTTTGTTGAAGATGGAATAAGACATCAATGTATAATTCCATATACACCTCAAAAAGTAGATTTGTTGAAAGAAAGAACAAGTATCTCATAGTCATGGCGAGATGTATGGTTGAAATTCAAGATTTGCCTCAGTTTTGGGCTTGAGGCTACTATCTGTGCAAGATATGTAATTAATAGGTGTCCCACAAAACCACTTTAATTGATCACTATATATGAGGCTTTCCATGATGGAAAGCCATGTTGCTCATGTGCATGTATTTAGTTTCTTGGCATATGCATTAGTGCATGAACAACATAGGAGATCTGATGATAAAGTAGTGAAATGTACTTTTGTTGGATGAAATTCTAAAAGCAAAGGCTATTGTTTGTATCATCCATAGAGTAAATGCATTTTGGTTTTTTCTTATGGTTTTTTCTTTTTTGGAAGATGTAATTCAATCATTACTTTCATGTAATAAGGAGATATTATTTAGCACCAAAGATATATATGACACATTTTTACCTCTTTCTATAGGTGGACAGTTTGTTACAAAGGTCAAGGAGGTTGTTGATCAATTGGCTTCCATTGGAAAGCTGATTGAAGAAGAGGTGATCATAAGGAAATTTCTCAATGGGCTTAGAGGTGACAAGCAATGGCAATCTTCAACATAACCTATGATCTCATCATGGAAATGCAAACTCGTGACTTCAAAATCTTTCTTGGACAAATCTTCAATCAAGAGGCCAAAAATAGCATAAAGGAAGGTAACTCATATCATGGTAATTCAACTAGTGCTCTATATGTAGATAAGAAGGACAAGAAGTTGAAAGAAAAGAAGAGGGAAGAAGATGAAGAGGGGACTTCCCAGGCCAACTTTGCAGGCAAGAGCAAGTGGAAAGGGAATAAGAAACGACCAAAGCATGATAAAAATAAAGATTAGATTGTTGAACCTTGTTCCATCTGCTATAAGACCAACCATACCACTTAGAATTGCTAGTTTAATGGGAACACTTAGAATTGCTAGTTTAATGGGAACACTTAGAATTGCTAGTTTAATGGGAACACTTAGAAATGAAGTGGGCACAACTTCAACAATAATAATAGAGGCCATAATATAAGGGAATACAACAATTATTCTAAAGATCAACAACATGAAGACTCATAGATTCTGAAGAATCTAATTCATAGGGAAGGTAAACAAGGTGATCACTTGTTCTACATGGATTCAAGATGTTCAAATCATGTTGTAGGCAACATTGCTCTTCTATCGGACTTGGAAAACCCAAAGCATAAACATGAAGTAAAAATATGGGATGATACTAAGCACAATAGGGAGGTTCTTTACGTACCTAATATCGCTAAAAAACTAATATGGGTAGGCCAAATGGTTGAAAAAGGCTTGCAGATTAGGTTCACCTAAGGTGGAGCTTTTGTGGAAGATCCATGTCAATGCTTCAAAAAGATAGAGAGAGGTGAGAAGCATCGTAGGCTCTTTACTTTTGAAGTAGGAGAAACCAAGAACATAGCTCTATTCAATTTTGGGTCTCAAACCCTAAGTGATCTTGAAGTGTGGCATGAGAGACTTGCTCATGTGAATGAAAGAACCTTGAAGTATATATGCATGGATCAAAGTGTTCTAGGGCTGCCAAACATATCAAAACAACATAGATAAATAGATGTGATGCATGACAAATTGGGGAGGCGCAAAGACAATGATTTCACCATTAATGCTACATCCACAACTTATTTGACTTAGTACATATGGATGTATGGGGGCCAAGTCAAAAACCTTCATTGGCAAGATCAAGGTATTATGTCTCATTTATTGATGACCATAATAGAGTATTTTTTACTTTATCAATACTAAGAATGAAGTGTTTGATTGCATCAAAAAGTATCTATCACATGTGGAGAGTCATATAGGTAGATCGCGCAAGAAGCTCAGATCTAATGGAGGGGGAAAATACTTATCCAAAGAGTTTTATGAGTTTTTGTAGGATAAAGGTATCAAAAGGGAAGTGACTACTAGGTACTCTCATCAACTGAATGGAATTGCAAAGAGAAGAAACAAGACATTGGTTGGATCATCCAGAACAATGCTTGAAGAAAGAGGTTGACACATTATCCATGGGTAGAGGCTATTTCAACTTTTCTGTACCTTGTCAATAGACTACCATCCAAATCACTCCAAGGTATGACTCCTTATGAAGCATGGTATGGAAGAAAACCTAGTCTTGTACATTGAAAGGTGTTTGGTTGCTTATCTTATGTTCATGTACCTTCTCAAATCATAGGTAAAATAGATGAAAGGGCAACAAAGGTAGTGTTTATTCGATATGATTCAATGTAGATGGGTAATAGGTTCTATTATCCTTCAACCAAGCAATTCAATACAAGCAGAGATGTTGTGTTTGAAGAATACATGTCTTGGTATGATGAAGACAAACAAAAGGTAACTTTACCATATGACCTTGATTCTGATTTCCATCAATTAGGAAGCAAGCATGATACACACATTGAGGATCCAAGAAGTGATATAGATGATGACCAAGATGAAAGAGAAAAGGGTTATAGACTATGGAAGTGAAGAGGCAAATCCAAAATGAAAAAGTGTGGAGAATACTCCAAACAAGCACCTAGAAGGTCAGCAAGGGAGAAGACACAACCAAAAACATATGGATATGATTACACATTTGTTACAAAGCATTCAATCTACTTGGAAAAAGACTCAATTTCAAAAGAACACTTAATCTACGAGGAGGCAAATGAAAACACTAATTGGGAAAAGGTCATGAAAGAAGAAATCGATGCATTGAAGGAGATGCACACTTGGGATATGGTTCCAATGTCACCCAATCAAAAGGTAATTGGTTGTAGATGGATATATAAACTCAAAAGAAACTCATATGGATCAATTTTCAGCTACAAGGCAAGATTAGTTCTCAAAGGATGCTCACAAACGCATTGTATAGGCGATGAGGAAACATTCTCACCGATTGCAAAGATAACTACAATCATAACATAAGTGTAGCTACTGCAAGAAATTGGAGACTCCTTGAACTTGATGTGCAAAATGCATTCCTAAATGGTTGGATAAGGGAAGAGGTATACATTTCACAACCAACACGTTTTAAAAACCCTAATCATGCATCTTATGTTTTCAAACTTAAGAAAGCGTTGTATGGATTGAAACAAGCTCCTAGAGCTTGGAATTATAGGTTGGTTACATATCTTCAAGATCAAGCAGCATTTGTAGGTTCAAAATTGGTGTTATGGAGTTCAAAGAAGAAACCAAGGGTTGCTTTATCTTCAACTAAGGCAAAATATAGAGTTCTAACTACCGTAACTCAAGAAGCAGTATAGCTCAAAGAGTTGTACTCAGATTTGGGACTTGTAAGTTCCAAACCTCACTTACTTGGAGATAATGTAAGTTCCATGCCTTTGGCTGCAAATCCTTTTTTCCTTGCAAGGACAAAGCACATAGAAGCCATTACCACTTTTTAAGAGAGAATCTTATGAAAAAGGAAATTGACATTTAATTTGTTCCTACTAAGAAGCAAATAACAGACACAATGACAAAAGCACTTAACGGGATAAAGCTTTGTAGATTCAAAGCTATGGCAAGTATTCCGCCTATCAAAGAATGAAGACTCAAGGATCCTTTAACTTGAGGGGGATCTGTTCGAACATCAAGATTGTAGTATGCTTGAGGTGGATATTGCAAGAGAACTACAAATTACGGCCACCATGTGCTAGAGAGATGACTCTCCTCCCAACCAAATTCCTCTATATATAGCTCTCTCGATGGAGTTACCTTCTTGGGTAGGTGGATACTAACCATCCAAGTGTAAGCCATGTAACTACATGTGCACCAAGTATCCCAGTTAACTCAAGTGGATACTTCTAGAAGGATCTAGATCTCTTTGGGCAAAATACTTTCCCCATGTTCCCCATGGGGATTGAACCCAAGACCTCCTCCTTCACATCCTTGAGACTTAACCACTAAGCTAAGTGAATCACTTGTTTGCAAGAGCACAAGACCTCCTAGTAAGTCTAAACTCCAGATCTTTGGTTCATATACACGGATGACCAAACGGTGTTCGATCTCAGATCTGTCTGAACCGATCGGATCCTAAGATCATAGACTTACATTATTACATTCTTTCTACCTTGGAAAATATTTTTGTCCTAAAAAATAGAGCTATATATATACTATAGGCAACCCCCGAGCCTCATGTTCTAAAACTGGAAGAACATGGTCATGTTCTAAAACTTGAAGAACATGTCTTATCTCTGTGGTGGCGTCCCTGCCCAAATGATTCAAAACACTGTCTCATTTTGCACTTTGATGAACTGAACAAAGTACAAACTAGTGAAAGAATGATAAGGGTGGATCTAAAAACATCCCTGGCCAATGCACAGTTTCTTGGTGTGCGATCTAGGCACAAACATGTGAACTAAGTGGATTCAAATTACTAGTCCATTTCTGGGCATGATTGGTGCATGGACAAAGGCAGGATTCTTATCCCTCCTAAAACTTTGAGAATTCTTGATTCATTTGAATTTGGTTTGGAGAATTTTAATTTTTGGTTGTCCCAAACATCTAACTTGGATGTTTGAGCAATGGTTTACTCCTATTCAACAATTACTTGATTTTTTCACTCGTCCAGAGGACTACACTGTAAGAGAAAGTTTGCCATTTTCTTTGAGTCAACCATACTATAACTTGAACAATTCAAATTCAAAATGAAAATTTATCCAACTTAGGATACTTTTCTCAAATACTTGGGCTAAAATTTCTTGGGAATTATCAATCTGTTGAGTACTTGTTGCATCCTTATCCTCTAAGAAGGCCAGCAAACCGGTTGGAATGTCTTCTGCTGGACAGAGTAGCATCAAAATACCTGAGGATGATGCAACTAGGAAGAAAGGTCGAGGGATGTAGAGGTCTTAAGGACAGATCGTCAAGTCCGAGACATGACAAACCTAGAGTGGTGCCTTCAATATGTGGAAGAAAAGAATGCAGTCCTACTTGTGTTCGCAGGGGCGTACGGGAGAGGAAAGATCATGACAACACAGGGTTTTCAGTATGGCCTTGTGTTCAAACTGGATTATGAAGATGAGGATTCTGACAACCTCCTTATCCTGGTAGAGACATCGAAAGGTTTAAGAAATGTAATATGCAAGATGGATTTCTTGTGCCGAGAGTATTGTGTTCTAGAGAGGCTTGCAGACATATGCAGGGACTCATTGAATCTTATTAAGGACTTGATGCCATGGATCCAGGGCAACATCATGCCAACACAACAGAAGATGACAACCCCTGTAAAGGCAAGGGATAAGCAGTGCGTGCAGAAAAAGTTCCTGAAGAAAAAGAAGAGAATTGTTGATGAGGAGTCTTTTGACTCAAGCTCTAGCTCTGAGGATATAATAGTTGCACCTGGTGGGGAGCTTGCCTCGGGTATTCTTGGTACTGAGCAGAACAAGATGAGGGAGGACATAGCTAGAAGAAAAGTTGTGAAGAAGGGGCAGTTGTTCCACCTACCAATCAATATCATCCATAGGCCACCAATGGATCCAGTCACAGGGAGGAGGCCCCTTGAGATAAGGGAGCCACATAATTTGCACGTGCAGAATCTTAAGAAGAAAATGAAGATAAATCCTCATGCTACTGTTGTGCCTTTCCTTGTCATGGTGGATCCGAATGAGTGCAGCTCTATGGAGGAGTTCAATGAGGGTCTATTTAAGGATTATACATATTATGTGATTGGTAGTTCACACTCTTCAGAGGCCCACAGACAGCTAGTGAAGGAGCACCACACCACATTCTTCTTTAGGTATGCAGAGTGCAAAATATATGTTGGTCTTACAATTGAGGAAGCCAAGCTTCTTGCTTGGGATCACAACAATGACAATGACTATAGGCAAAAAATGTGCTCCATAGAGAGAATTTGGTTCTTCCACCATGAATATGAAGATTGTCTCTTGAAGGAGGCCGGAAGAATACATCCCAATCTATAAAAGCAATGCCTTGATGAGGTTGGCATTGCACTGTATGGGAATAGAATGTCTGATGCTTTGAGAAAATATGATCCATGGTTTCAACTGGCATTCAGAACAGGTGAGATCTGGGATGTGCAGGATAAGATTTTCACAATGTAGGAGAACAAGAAGGTCAAGGGCCAGAAGCAATGGAAGTCGAGGCCAGACCCACAAGTTGATCTGAAGGGAAAGGGAAGGAAAGTTGACCTTTCAATTGAAGAGGCTCCTGAGGACATGAAGCTAACACCATGGAGAGCCCTTCAAGGAATCAAAGATGATACATTGATTATATCAACTTTGTCAAGGGTAATCTCCAAGGAGTTAAGCCTGGACGAGATGGTGACTGAGCTCAATAAGTATGTATGTTATTCTCACATCCTTTTTCCCTCCTCCCATGTTTCTGGTCTAACCTAGTCTCTTTTTCATTTCTGTGACTGTAGTTATAAAGTATACATGAAGATTCAGGAGGTGATGATGAAGAGGCTGGGTTGCTTTTCTTGGACAAAGGTCCAAGCAGACTATCCAACTATATCATCAAACAAAGCTTTATCAGAATATTTTATCCTGTTTCGTGATTGGGTAGGTTCTCTTTCAGAGAGCATGCCTGGTTTGCTATTAGACTAGATGCCTTGATTCACCTAACCAATTTGATGCCAGGCTTTTAGTAGAAACTCGATGCCTGGCATCGACCTGTTGCCATAAGTCGATGCCTGGCATTGACCTCGTGGCATACATTGATGCCTGGCATCGACCTCGTGGCATACGTCGATGCCTGGCATCGACTTCGGGGCATGAGTCAAAGCCTGGCATCGACTTGGTGGCATAAGTCGATGCCATGCATCGAGTTATGCGAGATATCGATGCCATGCATTGACTTTCAGTAGAAATTAAATGCTTGGCATTGACCCAGACACGAAATCGATGCCATGCATTGATTCCTTATGTTTCCTTTGGTATATTGAAGAGCTCATTTAATTGTCTTTCCACTTTATTCTGCAGAAACCAAAGAAAAGTAAGTTTGCAGAGGTAGTAGATGATTGCCCCCTGCATTCCTAGCTCACATTCAAAGAGCAAGGCATGAGAAATTGAGACTGAAAGCCAAGGAGATTGATTTTGATGATGAACTTTATCTGAAATGTTTCTCCAATCCCCTAGACACCCTTAGGCCTGTATATTACAATGTATTCTATAGTGATGTAAATAATATTTGTATTGGTGTGCCTAGAAAGCATTTCTCCCTTCTTATAGGAGACATACCCTATGGATTTAGGATGTTGGGATCAGTTAATGATGATGAACCCTTCAAACACCCTCAAATTCGGAAGATGGTCACTGATTTTCCAGAGTTGACTATGTCTCCTCTTTGGAGGATAGTAATTTTCCATAGTAGAGACGAGTCTTTCTCTATTTCAACTGCTCTGAAGTCAAGATGTCATGCTGTGGAGTGCCTCATGTGGTAAGTAATCTTCTTGCTATCTCCATGGCTTTAATGATGCTCTTTGTCGCTTAAAGTTCTTGTTGGCAGGATGAAGACAAACGTCAATCACACTCCTTTGCATAGGTTTGTGAGCTCCACTGAATGCATTACAGTTGGCTATTATGATGAAGTAAGCAAAAGGAGAGTACTCAAATGTGCTCATGTTCCTAGCTGTTACCAAGAAACTTCGTCATGTAGCTGGGCACAGGACATTGATTAACCCCTATGAGAAGCCACAAAAGCTCATCATGAGATTGCTTCAACTATTCTCCAATGATGATGATTGGGTCCTAGACCTTTTTTCAAGCACAGGTA
Source organism: Ceratopteris richardii (assembly GCA_020310875.1). Taxonomy (NCBI): domain Eukaryota; kingdom Viridiplantae; phylum Streptophyta; class Polypodiopsida; order Polypodiales; family Pteridaceae; genus Ceratopteris; species Ceratopteris richardii. The sequence goes on along the minus strand of CM035423.1, from coordinate 136,024,917 downwards.
ATATCAATTGTAACATTTTTCATTTTCCATGATGTTGATTGGCCTCTAAGTGGTTTTCTTCTGTTTCAAGAACGACTCTAGCTTGCTCCTTAAAGATGTTCAGGCACTGCATAGCTGTGGGGAAGGATGATGCTCAAGTGAGCCTCATTAGAATGAGAATCAATGGGCTAAATGAATGCCCAGATGAAGACCAAGAGCTTGGAAGGAAGCACATTGCAGACACGGAGAGATTCCAACCGGCTTCAAGGGAGCCTGTTTCCCCACTTGCAGATGAACCGGGGGACATGACTGACCTTGAAGAGCCAATCTTGGAGCAAGAGAGAGGAGATGTGTTCTAATGTTCCAGAGGATCCCATTATGCTTGAGCTTGAGGAAAGCTATGATCATCTTCTATTGTAGATTCATATTATTCTTGTAAAACACATGAAATGTAAAACATCATTTTAATAGAAATATAATGCCGATTTCTGCTTCCACTTTGTGTTAATCTTGACTTATCTTGAGCATTTCTGTGATGAATGTGTGAATGTTTCCTAGTATAATTTTGTTGATTATAATCTTCTCTTGGGAATGCTTTTGTGAAATTTATTTCATATGCTATGAATATGGCCGAACATTCAATAAGGATCTTAACTATACACAGGGGATGATCTTAATTGCCATGTTAAAATGTTCCGACTTTTGCAACACATGTACTGGGATTTTCGAGTAGCTTTTAATGAGCTATAATCGATGCTTGTTGAGGTTATAGATGTAATGAAGGAGTTTTCCCAATTCTTACTTATACCTTCAACTCTAATCTCTTGTCAAAGATCATCATGTGGGATTCTTGATCGTGCTGAACAACTAGTTTTCAAGGCACCAAGTATTTTAACATATTTATCTTCACTACTTGGGATATGGGATCAAACTTCTAGTCAATATTACAAGCAAGAACAAGTGATGCTTTCTAGATATTGTAAAATGCCCACTTTATTGCTTGATATCATGGTCTTTAGGTAAAAAGGAATAGAGAAGATGTCTTTGTTCTCCTTTTTGTGACTCAGTGTTCATTTCATTAATGTTCTTTGTTGCAGGACTGTTGATATGGAACATTCTTTGCATGTGTATGGCAGTGGCACACCAAAATTTTGTATTTGATTTTTATATGGCAATGCATTGCTTTGCCACATTTTGTAAAACCGTCATATATGATAGTGGTTTGCCACACTCTTGTACATGCTTCATTTATGAAATATATAACTCTTTTTGTACATGGTTCATGGTTCATTCTCATTATCTCTTTTGTGTCCAATAATATTCTATTTTATGAGATCATATTTCGGTTGACCTTAGAGTACACATCACATGTACTCAGTTTTTTGTTGGCAGAGTGTATTGTCTTTTGTTAAGCAACATCATAGTAATGTTGCTGTAGCAAAAGACAACACAATCTGCCCAAAAAAAATTTTGCAAATATGGTCATCCGTATAAGCGACAGTACTCTCAGTAATGTCATCGGAATAAGATCGGTACACCCAGCGGGCACCAGTATGCGCGACAGTACACCCAGCAGAGCCATTAGTATGGGCATTGGTATGGGCATCGGTATTACCGATGCTCATATGGACGATCATACAGATGCAAATACTGATGCCCATACTAGCACTTTAATACTGACGCGTATATCGACACCTACACCGACGTCATGACAAGAATATGCACCTTCATTTCCCTCGGTAAAAACCTCGATATAGGACCGATCTGTTGTAGTGATTCTCAAAGACAGCTAGAAAGGTAAAAAAGATCCAACTTGATATTTCTTCAAGTGATATATATTTATTTAACCCACATAAGATCTAACAGGCTATACAAAAAGCAGTTGATACACTTGATCATATGTTTGAAAATGGAGTGAACCTAAATGAATTTATCTATACATTTAAACCTATTATAGCTAATGATAATGATGCACTCGGCTATAAAGCTATTTAAATATATACGTATGCATATGTCAAGAAATATGTGTATGTGTTATGTGCTAAAATAAGTATGCGATTGCATATGTAAGTGAGATCGCATGTGTCAGAAGTTGTGTGTGAAAATATGTATATATGTTTATGTTTATGTGGGTGTTAACTGTGATTGCGAGTAAGTGAAGACTTGAGTTGTGTATCTAGTTATGTGTCTCTTCTTTATGTTTGTGTGAAGGGGAAACCTTAAGTGATTATTTTAATTAATTATTCGTTTGTGATGTGCTACCCATATGTTTTTGTAATGTGTGTGTAATTAATAAATTATATATTGAAATTATATTCTAATGGTGATATTGAAGCAATGAAAGAATTAAAATAGAACAAAAATAAAATAAAATACGTGTGAGTATTACTAGATAAGTTTAAGTTTAACTCTATGTGCATGTGTATTATTCTATGTGCATGTGTATTATCTAGTGCGCATGCACGTGAGTGTGTTAGTTAAGTGCTTAGTATGCATGTGTGTGGTTAAGATTATATATATCTGTATTGCGTGTGTTTAGTTTGCTCTCGAATGCGTTTTTTTAGGAGCGTATGGTTATTGAGAGAGAGAGAGAGAGAGCTTTATAACGGTGGAGAATGTGCGCAGATGAACGGGAGGCTGAAACGGGCCCTCTGGCAATTCATGAGAGAAAGAAGACGGGGGGGGGGCTATTCAAGCTGAAGCGGGTGGCAGAGAGAGCTGCTAGTATGATCGCACTACGTTACTGGAAGTTGCGCTGAGAATCCTATGATGTGGCGACAAGAGGAGGACATCTGCGAGCAATAGTTTGAAGGAGAAACTACGTTTATACGAGAAATCTGGTGAAGAACTTTGGCTGTCTAAGTCATCGTCAACAACGTAAGGACCTGCTGACGCTATTAAAATCATATTAACCTTCATGCGCCAACATGGGGAACATACTCAATTTTTTATCGGATCAAACAATGATGAGAATGCGATGAGAAAGATGCACTGAAGCTGTGTAAAGGTCCATTGATGCGGTTCTCTTCAGTTAACGAAGGTCCATCTTCGGACTGTGAAGAAGATGATTCAATAGAAGAGTCGATGGCGTTTATCACAGAGCATGGAGGATGCTGCAATCTGTTGTTATTCTTCTGCGCGCAAAAGTTTCTGGATCAATACCTTCTTATGACAAACTATGCTCTATGATTCGATTGATGCAATCATCTCTGAGACATCTAATATTCAACAAGGATGTGTGCTGAAATCTAAACGGATTGTGCTGAGAACTGGCTAATGATTATAAAGCATATATATGATTCAGGTATTCATTCAAACCAACTACCTTAATGCTAACTTCATCCAATAACCGTATCTGACATCTTTATTTTTTATTTCCAACGTCAACAGTTTCAATACTTTTTTTTTTTTGAGATCTGTATCTACAAATTAGTTTCATAAACTTTGGGGATCTGCATTGACACTATTTCGAATAATTCGGTATCAAAAATCTGTTCCGATCATGAGTATAATATTGATTAATATTGAATTTATGCGAATTATCTCTTTCAAAACTGTTGTTGTAATCAAGTTGTGATGAAGTCGCGCAAATCGATGGAATACTAAGAACTGAGAAAATTTAATATGTTCTGTGGAGTCTGCACACATCTTGATGCATAAGAAACATTGTTTTTCGACATTCCCTCATGCTGCACCAGTAGTTGTCATACCTCTAATATATACTTTATAAGCTCGAACATCGCTGATAAGGCTCTTATGTTTACTATCACTCATGATTTTAATAGCTTGAAACGTGTTTCAATTTATTTCGGAGATACACAACTATGATCAGACTGTTTTAAAACACTTTTCTAGACTTTGAATGTGCGGTGAACATTGATATATTCAACAGCTTACGAAACAATTCTATTACTTATAGATCTTCAGCATTTCTGCATCCGACGAGTCATCTCATGCATATGATATAATAACATACGATCCGAGAAACATGACGATACATGTGACTAAATGATAAAGCCTGGTAGAATTAATTAGAAGCTAAAGTTTCAGAATCATAAATGCATTATAAAAGTCAATATGATAATTCATTTCCGATATCTATGAAAGACAATTGACGAAAGCATACTTGGCATTTTGTTCGCATGAATATAAACCTCTACATTCAAATAGGAGAATTAAAATATTGATCTATATGTTTGAATGAAGTTTCGTATGATTAAAGCGTGAATCTCAAATTTAACGTATTTAATCATAAAGAAAAGAAGGCTAGCTAATACGTAAACTCTTTTGACTTGTTGTAAAGGAAAGCTTCTGGTTCAAATAAGTGAGTTTTTTTTTGAGCTACTCTTTAATACCACTTTCAAACATGAAGAGCTCATGTTTTCCTAGGATGAACATGATGATTGAAGCATTTGGTTTCTAAAGTTCTTCACAGTCGGTTATGATTTCAAATGAGCTACTAAGTATTTCTTTGAGTTTTTCAAACTACCTGAGCGTGCTCCAAGCACCACGCGTGCACCATTAGCGAGACCGTTGACTTGATCCACTAGTCGTCACGAATCGCTCCCATAGCATTAAGTGTCGCTATGCACCCATATTCCTTATAGTGGTTGGATAGGCTTCCTAAGATAGTAAGGTGAACGAATTCCTTTGAGAGTGTCTAAATTCTCACTGCCATGTAATTGTGGTTACCTATCTCTGACACAAGCAATGATATTTCTTGTAGTCAAGCTCTTCATATATATCTTTCCTATATTTTGATCTAAGCTCCAGAAAGCTAATGCATGATCGGAGAAAGTCATCCTTCTATCAAATTATTTAAGAAATAAAATTTTCATTGCTCTTACCTCCCAAGAACTCTTTCTTGTTTCTTGGAGCTTTCTTGTTCAAGTATTTGTTATCTTTGACAGCTCCCACTGATATGAGAGTTAAAACTGAATGGTAGATGGAGTGAATTCCATTACATATTTCAATCTTCCAAGGCCAAAGTTGTTCCTCTCTAATCCTTATATTTCCTCTTTTCATTATCAAACGGATGTGGATATGGACATTCAAGATGTGGCCCTATGAGCACCCTCTCACCTTCTTTCAAAAGATCCACTCTTTGAATATCACCATTATCATTCTTATTGTTATGGAAAGAGTAAGCTATTTTTTTCATCGAGTCAAGAGTTTATTTAAGACTTTTCCGTTCTTTTGATGGATAAAAGTGACTTTTGCAATCGAAAATGAAGCGTCTAAGATGTGTTAATTGATATTAGAACAAAGGCACGTTCAAAGGAGGTCTCTTCGGAAGAAAATGATTTTTATTTTCCAGGCAATGAACTTTGTTCCCAGAAACAGATTTAAAAGAAACTTTCTTAATTTCATATATATTTGCATGCTTATTTGTAAGGAATCGGTTTAAGTAGATGATTATGAGTTATTAAGAAGCATGCTTATTTGTAAGGAAAACTTAGTTGTTGATTGAAATTGGCCATATATATGAATTGGTAAGGACCTATTGATAAAAATGTCCATGTGGAAACCCGAAAAAACATCAAATAATTCGTATGATATGCGAGTCCACACATGTATCACCTTATTTACTTTCTTTACCTTATGTACTTTGCGTTCACAAAATCGTGAAGAGAAAAGCATATAATTGTTCCCCTCCATCCTTCGGATATGTATTTGGGATGCATAAAGTTGTGTTTTTCATGAACCCCCACATTGTAAAACTTCATCAATCTCCGCCTTCCAAAACTTCACTCCTCTTTGTTTGATATTCTTTGATAGGGTCTTCTTTTCATTAAAATGACTCATAATCATTAATGACTCATAATCATTTCTTTAAAACATTAATGAAGCATAATCTTGTCATTCTCTCCAAAGTAAAGAGTCTCTTTTTACATCAGTTTTTCTTTTCAAACACGGTTGATAGTCGAGAAAAGAAACTAATCAAGTTCTTTCAAGGATTCTTTCTCTGAAGCCCTTTTCCTTTCTGATATTAGTTATCACATCACAAAAGCTTCATTTTCTCATAACACTTAGATTGATCATTGTGATATTGAAAACATGGATCCGTGAAAATTTGAGCGAGATCAAAGAGTTCGTGGTAGATAAGAGGAATGTGAACCCCGAGCAATGATCCCAACAACAGGCCTTTCTAAATAACCAATTTCAGTATTCCAAAAGGAATGGAATTTTCTAACAAGAGAAGCGCCAGCACTAAACTTGATCTTCCTTCTCTATTTAGTCTATAGCCTTCATGATATCTCTCTTTAAATAAATCCTTCTACATTCTACAATAACCCCTGAAAGGATTATCAGAGAGTCGACCATGTTACATTTCAACAGTTCTTACCACAATAACGAACATCTAATAGTTCTAGCAAGAACCTTTCCTCTCAATAGAACATTTATCTCCATTCATCCATGAATTACTATGGAAGAAGTTTTTTAGTTTTATAAGTTGTTGATACACCATGTATTCTGACTCATGTTCTCATCACAAGCATGCAATTCTAATCTCTACATCTTGAAGTTCTCAAGATTTTCAAACTTGTTCTTTCATACAAGTCTTAACGAGTGCTTCATGTCTCATGTTCTTTACCTACATAGATGTGTGTTGTGTGTGTGCGTGTCTAAGAGAGAATGAGAGAGAGGTAGAGGAAAGAGAGAAGACATGTGATGAAGATGAGGTTAGGTAGCATACATGAAGCGTGCTTATAATGAACATGAAGAAACCACCTTCCATTTGAATATTTCTTGCACAACATCACAGTCATGGCACATTGCATACTATATGTATAGAAATCATAGCAAAGATTGTACCGTGAAGCATGAAAATGGACAACATGGTAATTGGGTATACAATTTCCTTCTTCTAAATTTGTTTTGTTAGCATTCTATACCATGGATAGACATTGTATGTGTACATAGGCAATAGATGAGTGCTAGAAAGTTAAAAAGTACCTCAATCTTTCTTCTATCCAACTAAATATCAACATCACTTATTGTCATTGAAGCAAACAAACCAGTTAGTTCTCTCATCTACTTGTCTACAACATCAACAACATGAATACACTAGGAGAAAATTTTGTCGTGGAGAAGCATATCATTCGCTGATTCAACTTATAAATATAGTTTCATTACTTTGATTAAGGAAAACAAATTAGTTAAAGTTCTCATCTGTCTCATGGGATTAAAATATAACTTCAACGAGATTTAATGAGAGACCATAGTTTCTAGTGAAGCACATACTTATCTTTGTGTAAACATATGGTAGGAGTCCACTCCTAAACTATCCTTCTTGCAAGAAATAAATACTAAAGATCCTAGACAAATGTGACCATTACCAAATGTTAGTACAATGAAAATAGGGGATTCAATAGCAACATACACTTTTGAATTTACTGACTTCATAGCGATTTAATTTAAGAAACCATAGTTTCTAGCAAAATGCATACTCGTCTTTGTGTAAATGTCTCATATGAGTCCACCCTTAAGTTGTCATTCTCCCAAGAATCAAATACTAAAAACCCTTGAGAAATGTGGTCATTCTTAGATGAAGTCATTACAATGAAAATAGGGGATTAAATATCAATGTAAACTTTTAAATTTATTAACTTCTCTTGAGGATTAAGATGAGTTATTATTGTGGAAGAGTCTAAAATCTTAGATATACATCATATATTGGGGATGTATGTATCTCTCCTATTGCACTCCAAACCTATGTATAAACTAGTGTATAAACTTGACATCGTAACATTCAAGAACAATCAAAACCATCAATATTAATCTCCCTATTACACATACTTCAAAATCGTAGAATGCATACAAGAATGTTAATGCTAATTTTTCTTAGTATTTGTATATCCCTTTGAAAATGTCTTAGTAGTAATTATTTATTATATGCTATTGCACTCACAATATAAGTAGTTGTATATTCATATGTGATTTCCTATATAATAGATACCCAGTTACAGAAAAGGACTATCTTAAGCTACATCCCTGTGTATGCTCCCATATTTTAATCATTGGACTATGAACTATAGAGGCAATGAGTATTACTAGTGGACTAAATAAATCACAAAAGACATTTTTCTTGTGATAAAATCAAGATAAGATGGTGCTTGCTAATAGGAGAAATGATGGTTTATTGCTTTTCATTGACAAAATACATTCTAAAGATGAATGAAAATATTCAGTTTACTATGAATAAAATTACCCAAAACAATGATAATCCCATGAGGACTTTACTTGTTATAAACAATGCCATAGAACTATCATGAATTTGAGTGTTTGTAAAAAATTAAATGGCTAGCAAAAAGCCCTATAGCTCCACGAGATGTGAGATAAAAAACGGGAGAGATAGGAAATGTGTAGCACTCTCGTTGAATGTACAATAGCATTGTGATCGGTTTACTTATAGTGTAATGTAAATGTTCATGGATTTACATTTTGCATATCCACAAGGCTCATGTGAATAATTGTAAATGAGGAAACAGTTTGAGTTTGAGATTTGCAAAAGCATGGGAACAACATAAGGAAGAAGAAGAAGAAGAAGAAGAAGAAGCTTGGAGCACAACAAATAATTTTGAATGTATTACGGACTAAATATACAAACATAAGTAACACATTAGGGTTATTGGAGTATATACAAACTGGGAGAAATTCCCCCCTAAAGTGGGAACATGATGCCGTTGTGTTCATAAGTGTGTTCACACACATCACTAAAAGAAGTTGGAGAAGCTTGGGGAGGCTTCGAAAGTTGAGTTGTCAAGTGGCAAAGTTGGTCCAGCAAACCAACATAGGACCAGCCCTAGCTCTTTGGATATGTAATTAAGACCTCTTAGGATTGTGGTTGGTTCAATAAAACCCAATAAGTACTTCGGAACATCAACAAGAACAAGTTGATGCAAAATAGATAACTTGCACCTTGACTAGCTCACAAAAACCTTCTAAAAATGGATGGAAGTTATGAGTTCAAACACTAAGAGCAGCCAACATTGTTATGATTGGAAAAATTCCTCTTAGAAGAGTGTCATATACATAGGATTTTCTTGCTTAAATTCATAAAATCTTGAATTTATGTCAACCAATGGAGTAATCACATTAACACTCATTCGATGTCATCCCAATTTCTTAGCGATGTGTTGACAATGACCCCAAGACTGTAAAACTCCAATTTGTTAGACATTAATAAATAAATTGACTAGTAATTTGTATACATATGTTAGAGAGCTATACCTTCCCAATAAATGCTTAAACATTTGATTTGAAGCTCGATAGAGAGAGCAGTAGTCTTTGCACGTTCACTGAGTCTGAGGAAGAAGGAGCACAGAATAGAATTGGTACTAAGAAAATGATCAAAGAGTATATGTATTGCTTCAACTCAACACTCTATAGAATGTAAAATTGATTTAGAGTCTCTATATAGAATCTTGAGGATCTATCCATGCCTTTTCTTCATGAATTTATATTTGAAATTAGGCAGGTTTGGTAGTTTAGATTGATTTGAATCTTTTCCTACAATCTAGGAAAAGAGAAAAATGAAGTCATATATACTTATTCATTGATTGATTGAGAATCAATATCAATCACTATTAACTCATGGCTTTTAGGCCTTTTACTCTTTCCTTTTACAAAGATAAATACCTTGAACCTTATAAGAAATGATCATAGTGATCACGCAATTAATACAAAGAAATAATGTGCACATAGGTGCTATTCTTCAAGATACATATATGAAACCATCCAAATGATGGATTTTATGAAGAGCATATCTGTTATAAAGTAAGTCTATGATCTAAGGATCCGACCGTATCAGAGAGATCTGAAATTGGACACTGTTTGGTCATCCGTGTATATGACCAAAGATCTCGAGTTTAGACTTACTAGGAGGTCTTGTGCTCTAGTTTCCAAGAACTTAAACTTGCTTTAGCTGCGTCCTCGGTTCTACAAATCCTAGATTCGAACAAGCCTTTCCAATTAGAAACAGATGCAAGTTCATCTGCAGTAGAAGCAGTACTAAGCTAAGATGGTCGACCAATAGCTTTCGAGAGTAGAAAGCTAAGTCCTGCTCAGCAAAACTAATCTACCTATGAGCGAGAAATGTTCGCTATTATAAACGCTCTGAAGAAAGGGCACCATTACCTGTATGGATCAAAGTTAACCATAGTCTTTGATCAAGAGAGCATCAAGTGGTTTGCAAACCAACTAGATCTGAGAGGTAGAAAAGCAAGATGAGCCGAACAGTTACAAGAGTTCGATTATGAACTAAGGTAGAAAAATGGAAAGTTCAATGCAGTGGTAGACACCTTAAGTCGGATTCCTATGTTGAACAACCTAATTTTTGTACAAATTCAAAGTGAATTTATTTCAACTTTGAAAGGAAGTTGCAAAGAAGATCCAAGCTACAATCAAGCATGGAAAGCAGCTGAACAAGCTGATCAGAATGAAGCAAGTACTTCTGAGAGAAAGTTTAAACACTATTCTCTCCAAGATGAATATTTTCTTTATAGAGGTAAGGTTTAAATTACCGACACCCATACTGATGCCCATACCAACGCTTATATAGATGCTCATACCAAGGGTTGTGGGGCACACCCACGATCCGTTTTAAATAGTCATACCGATAGTCACTTCACCGTCGGTATCTTTAAGTGGACTTTTCCAATGTTTATACCGACGTCGAGAGTGACCGTCAGTATAGGCAGCATCGATATGCACCTCATATGTTGTAGTGAATGTTTCTTAAAGCAACAATAGAGCAAAAGATACATCAAAACATTATAATATTGCACATTTAGACCATTGCAAGATGAATACTTATATTCAAAGAAACATCCTAATTTGATACTCCCATAAACCTTCACATTAGGGGCATTTAAGGGCATCCACACATTCCTATATATGAAGTTTTTCTTATTCACTTTGTCTTGTTCAATTAGATGTTCTTGCTTAATGCACACCATCTTTTTCAACCTGCAAATACTCAAGAGATGGTTTAGTCAAATTAGAAGTTCATAGAATATATATATATATATATATATATATATATATATATATATATATATATATATATATATATATATATATATATATATATATATATATATATATATATATATATATATATATATATATATATATATATACATATATATATATATATATATAGAGAGAGAGAGAGATAGATAGAGAGAGTTCATATGTAACGATATTGGAAAAAAACTCTTCAATTAATTTTTTTCTTCATTTCTTATAAAAAAAAAGGAGAGAGGATCTCTCTGACAACGTGACACAATTTTGTCATTATAAAATTGAATAAAGCACCGCAACAACCGTCAAGCGTGGAACGTCGGTTAAACGAAGAAAACTTTGAAGTTTCTATCGATGTGTGGTGCGTTGGGATATGTGGCAATTATATTGAGTGTCACTAAAGTGGCGATTTAAAAAATCGTTGCATAAGCGACAGTGATTTGCATCGCATAAGCGATTATGATTATTGTGGCTTATGTGACGCTTTGTGAACTGGAGTTTATGACGCTATCGCTTACATGATAGGTTTTTGATGAAAGAAATAAAAATAGTGGAGGCTCTTCGATCGGCATCTACACGCATCTGATCGAAGAGCTCTCCAATGTGCACAATTGCACTATGCTTATGAGCTTGCTTGTTGAATTGTTGTCTTGTCTAATCTCTATCTTATTCTCTCTCTCTTTCTCTGCTTCTGTGTTTCTACCTCTTTCTCTCTTTGAATTCTCTCTCTCTCTCTCTCTCTCTCTCTATTGTAGGTTCTTCAAGAAGTTAACCAAGCAAAAAATATGGCTAACTATTTTAAGTACAATTTCCATTCTTTGTATATAATTTGAATTGTGTTATTTTCATTAATTATCATACTCACACTTATTGATATGCACATATACATTTATACATGAAGATGGATGTTCACACATATACACATGAACATACACACAAATATATACACACACATACATGTGCACATACACATAAACATACACATACACACACATACACATGCATACGCACAAATATTTCTACAACCACATAAAAAGACTTGCATGCATGCATTATTGCATATATACATACACACACATTAACACATACTTAAATACATGTATATGCACATCCACATGCATGCACATTCACATGCATGCATATACACATGGATGCAAATGGAAATGCATCCTAATGCACATGCATGTTTCATACATATGCACATGCATATACATATGTATGTATGTATGTATGTATATATATATATATATATATATATATATATATATATATATATATATATATATATATATATATATATATATATATATATATATATATATATATATATATATACACACATACATACACATACACATATAAACACATATATATGCGCATACGTACACACACATATGCACATACACACATGCACATACATACATATACACATATACATGCACATACACACATAGACACATACACTTACACATGTACATGCACATACATACATATACACACACATATAGATGCACATGCACATACACATACATACCCATATACACTTACACACACACATGCACACATACACATGCACATGCACATGCACCTACACATACATACACATAGACACTTACAGGCACATGCACATAGATGCATATACACAAATACATATGTACATACATACATATACACACACAATATATGAGACACATATAAATGCACATAGGTACACACACATACACATGCACATACATACATATACACATACACATGCACATAGATACATATACATACATATACATGCACATACACACATATACACATACACTTACATATATACATGCACATATATACATACAACATACACATGCACGTGCACATACACATACATACGCACATACACTTACACATACATAGATACATACATATACATGCGTATAGACACACTTACACAAATATAGATATATACCTACATGTGCATATATACATTTTATATACACACAAGCACACATAAATATGAATGAATTATATAATTAAAGTAATAAAACACATGCTAAATATAAACAACAATAAAAATCAATAGAACAAGACTTTTCATTGCTTAATACCATACACACAATTCCAAACATAACTCAAACGAACAATATATATATATATATATATATATATATATATCAATGTAAATACATATCCAATGTCGTAATCAAGAATCCTAATCATCATCATCATCATCATCATCCTCATCCTCATCATCATCATCCGCATGATCTAATGTGTCTGTGTGAGCACTTTGTGACGATCAAGATCATCCCTCTTATGTCTCTCTCTTCACCTCATCCATATCTACATCTCCATAATACTCCTGTATTACATATAATAAACATAAATAAGTAAAACATACAAAACATCCATTAATAAAATAATTATATGAAATTTAATTATACTCACAAATGCATCCGGATGATCTCGCATATACTCGCTCAAATGCTGATATCCAAAATGTGTAGCATAGTGGATGTCTTATTTTGTAGGATATCTACCGTCATCCTTTCACTGCATTGAAACAAATACAAAAGATAAGTTTCTTGTGTTTTAACTAACATAAAAACAATATACTTATAATAACACATATAATTAAAAATGTAGCTACGAAACATTGATGGCCCATTTGGCCTAAGTGAGATGTGTGGCCCGACTCAACTCTCTTCTTTGCAGCAGCCTCTTTATTTAAATAGAAAAGAAATACATAAGTTAAATGTAAAAAATTAATAAAACATATGAGAACTATGAATATAAACTATTAATTTGTATACCTTCTGTTGAGGAAATGACTCCTAAAGATGTAGCTGTCTACAAAAAAACTCCCCCTTCTCAGGTGGTATATTAGGTCTCCTCTTTTTTCTTCCACCATACAATATCTCCTATTATTTTAATCTCAAAGAGAAAAAAAGAATTAGAATACATACACATATATACACAAATATATCATGTGCATACACATATACACACACTTACACATACATACACATATACTAAATACACGCACACGTACACATACTCACACACACACATATATATATATATATATATATATATATATATATATATATATATATATATATATATATATATATATATATATATATATATATATATATATATATATATATATATATATATATATATATATATATATATATATATATATATATATATATATATATATATATATATATGCACACATAAATATACATACACACATACACTTATACATACATACACACACATACACATATCCACACACACACATACATGCATACATACATACAAAATGCATGCACACATAAACATATATGCATACACACATACTCTTATACATACATACATACACACACATACACACATACACATATACATGCAAACATATACACATACATACATGCATACATATACACATATACATACATATAACATAAACACACATATACATATCCACATTCATACAAAATACATGCACTTATCCCACAAGAATGTGTATTTGTGTATATGTGAATATGTGTGTATGTGTAAATGTGTATATGTGAATGTTTATGTATGTAAATAATCATATTATTAATATCTAATACCATTATTTGTAGATTCCAATCAATCAGATGGAACTCAACCACCATCTCCTAATGCTGCAAGGACTATATACTGTAAGTATATCAAACTTTTAATTTTAAATATATTTGATAGATACATAATTGATATATGTTTTTTCTTGTTATAATTATATTCTGATCAATTAGAGGGTACTCCACCACCTCCTACCCATGCAATGACTTCACATGTGTCTTGTGATAGGAATTATCATGAGTTTTACTATCAAGGGCATATTATATGTTGGTCTAACTCTTGCTATGGCACGTATCAAAGACCATGATTGGAATGTATTGAACATGAGGTAGAGTATGGTACTTTTGAGCATGCACCACCACCTGGTCAATGTTGTAAGAAGTATATGGATGCTCAGTCGGTGGATCAAATCAACTTCCAAATCCTACGGTGCACGTTGGGTGCTTGGAGCAATCTCCGGTGCAGTGGAGACTCAAATACACAAATACTCATGAAATATTGATCAATTCAAAATCAAAGAATTATCATATAATCAAGAGCTATGGAGCTTATCATAATCTGAAAGTCCTTGCAAATCATAGATCAATCAAACTTGGTCAATTAATCAACCACATCAATGTGAATCGATTCCTAATAATTTTCTAAAAGAAATAGTGCTCTCAAATTATTGTTTGAGTTGGATATCAATGTATAAATTCGAGTTATGTATTATAATTCAACGTGTGAATCTCAGTTGAATTTCCAATAGTTAAACGTTATGCTATATATTAGTATTTGGTTGGATAAAAGTCAAAGCAGAACGATATCGAAATGTGTCAGATCGAACGATCAATTTGTTTCCACATAAGCTAGATTATCTCAACATAAAAGTGTTGTTCAAAACAATTTCAGAGTTAACGGATCTTAGGAGAAAGCAAATTAGGTGTGAAATGGATTATCAAATTTGAAAAACTCAAGATTCCATGGCGCTACGCTATAAATCAATCCGTTAGGCAAAACATCACATCACACCAAATAGATCATCCGAGCAGTTATGATTCATAGTCAGTGTTGTGCAGCCAAGTTCTATTCCTCTCACATATTATATACAATTATACAATGGAAAAGAAGCGACATCAGTACAATGATTTATCAGATGGTTGGAAAGATCAGATGGAACGGAAATCGAAGTCTTATTGATTAGCGTTATAACGTAGATATGGTTAAAATTATGTCTCAGAATTAAAGTTGTCAGAGAAATTGTCCACAACCAGACATTGTTAGAGAACAACTACACATAATAGTAATTGAACAAAACTGCTTACAATTCAGCATTTTATAACAACATCATTCAGTGTCAGATCTCAGAAGCTTTGTTTGATGAATCCTTAGAAAACCATGAATGTTTGCAGTGGTCCTCAATTACCCAAGAACATCCATAATTCCAGCCGCTTTAAACTTTCAGTGTCCGTCTCATCGCCCCCTTATCATCGTAGTCCCCCAAGATCATGGAATTGAGATTTCAGAGTATTCGCTTCCACACTTCCCCTCAGAGTCATAAATCAAACTTCATCATCAGTATGCGCCTAGACTATCGACATTAGAAATCAAGCCCGTAAATGTGTGCAACACTTATCATCAAGCTCTGTTGTATGGTCATTAGAGAGATGGAGATGACCCAACAGATCGTCAAATTGAAATCCTGTGTATAGTCACTTCCTAAGCTCTCTTTGTCTTTTTTTTTCTCTCTCTCCCCTTAGCATTAGAGATAGCTCCCGACATAACGGTCGTGATCTCCCAAGAATAATAGGCTCCCTCCATTACGGACTACAAACTCTATTAATAGAGTTTACTGCTTCAAAAAGCTCCCCCCATAATCGTGCACACCAATCTTTATCAAAAGTCTCTGCCTTTGTGATGGCACCGCACTTACCATACATACATATAAGGGAAGTACCCAAGAAAGTATTAGAACCAAAATTGTATCTTTGAGCATCTGTTTGCAATGCTTGAACAATGCATAAGGCATCTATAATTGGTTCCCAAAAATTAAGCCCAAGGTCAAAAACCATAGCAAGCTATGCTTATTAAAGCCAAAAAATCATAGAAAAAACAATCAAAATAATGATACAATCGATATTTTGTGTAGATACATAAACGCAACCCATGCATAATACTTTTCTTGATCTAAACACAAATCATCACAGTAGCGGAATTCATGAGGTTGAAGAGCTTTGCTGAAAAGATCATAATACAACATCTGACCACCACCCGAGTGTGTTTGCAGTGTTGGTGGGTTTGTGCATGAGATTGGAGAGATGAAATTGGTAGCCATACATAACGTACTGTCTTCTATATTAGAAGAAGCCATCTTTGCATCTGCCTTTCGTGAGTGATTGATGTGATCCTAATGGGAATGGTCACAAGACCTGTGGAATACGACTGAATGCTCTTCAGTATCTTGAGTAGGTGATCTTGCAGCAATTGATCTTCATCATACCCATAGCTACATGTATACAGCAGACCCCAAGTGGATTATGTATGTGTAGACTCTTCTCAATACTCTGCAACTAATAATGGAATAATATACTTGGCCACCTTATTCCATGTTTTGTAAATGAAAGGGACACCATTTTAGTTTTTATCATGTGTGAGTAAATTGGAGAATGCACTCCCCACCAAGATCATTGTTAAATACCATCTCCATTTAAACAGAGGAACATTTTAGATGGTAATCCTTGCAAGAGCTCCAAATACGAATGATGTCTATCAGAATAAGTTTAATCCTTTAATCTTATCACATAGAGTTGGGTAAAGACATAAGAGTAGAGGTGAATATCCTTATGACACTCACCCCAACCAAACGTGCACACCGTCCTTGATGGGCCAAGAAATACTTGTTTCTTCAGAAAATAAATTCATCTTCACATATCAGTTTGCTTGATTTTGTTTGGTGCATGGGATCAGCAGATAAGTGGCTATCCATGGACTTATAATATAGCCCTATTGAATGTATACTTTTAAGTGCATAGGTAACAAATATGGTGCAAACATTAGGGTAAAAGGCATTTGATGGTGAAGCTTGTGGGCTCACTCACATACACCAATCCTTTCAATCTCTCTATGTGCATAGGTAAGATTCAATACGTGACTTGATGCAAGGTCATGTAGGGAGACCCTATCATGCATACTTTAAGTGCATTTTGCAAATAATCATGGTGCAAAAGTTGAAGAGGATGTCGATGTTGAGGTTTTTTACCATTTGTTTTTAACTTTATTGTCATCGTTGTGATATGTTTACATGTGCAAGTAGATTGTGCAAGCTAGAGAAATAAACATATGTGTATTTACATTGTTTTATGCATATTGAAAATGCAATATAGACTCAACATGGTGCAAATAATAGAGAGTAGAAAGAAGACTAAAATGCAGAAAACGCATCACTTAATAGTTCTCTCAAATCACTCAAATTCTATTTGCTCTGTTCTGTGAAGAAATTCCTCCAAGAATTTTTCCTGTTTCATAGAATCATCAAGCATTATCATCCAAAAATACATTTTATTACATAGCTTTCTCACTACAGGTTCTCTCATAAAGTCACTAAGACCATTTATGGCACAAGAACCCTTCCTGGATCATCATCGATACCTGTTCGCTATATGCAAGATATTTCCCTGTAACACCCTCAAAAACATAATTATTCATTTTTTATAATGTAAAAGAAACTTTTTATTCCTCGTTAGAAGATGTATCATCTTCATTGTTATATTCATCCATAGTTTCTACATTTGATGGCAAATCTAGTATTTCTTCTAGATCTTCATAATCGCTACCTTCACATGATTTGAACAACTTTACTCTTTTGCCTGCAAAAGGAACTTTAAAACCAGTGTTATCCAATTCCATCAAAACATAGGTGCCATTATCATTCACTTTAAAAACTTCGTATGGTCCAAACCATCATTTCATTAATTTTTTTCTTGCCTCATATTGAGTATCAAATGAGCTATTATAGACTAAAACATGATCTCCCTCTAGTATCTTCATTGGACATACACGATGTCGTTTATCAAAATAAATTTTTTTTTTTTCTTGATTCTTTTATCTTTTATCTTTTGTACTGTTTGATTGCCTTGTTCTAATTGTTGCAATCTTATACTTAACAACTCCTCTCTTGTCATATTATTATTCCAAGGAAGTGATGTCCAAGTTAAGATTTGAGTATGAATTGGAAAAATAGGCTTTTGGCAATACATTAACTCTACAAGCATGTAACCTGTGCTTCGTGTACATGTCATCCTATCAGCCCAAAGTGCAAATGGTAAGTATGTAGGCCATTGTTTAATATCCCCATTACATGCTTTAGCTAGAGGTTTTATAATAGATGGATGTCCTCTCTCTATTTTACCATTCGCTTCAAGATTGTATGAAGTAGTGAGGGACAAATGTATACCATGATGTTCAAAAAACTCTTTAGCTTCTTTAGCATTTAGCTCTCCATGATCCGTAACGACTTTCTCTATATACTCAAATCAACTTATAACATCTTCTAACAAAAACTTACAAACATTGTATGTAGCCTTGGAGCGTAGAGCACGACCTTCTACATGATTGGTTAAATCTTCTCTTGCAAGCAAAATATAATGCATTTTATCAATCCCGTTAGGCATGGTTACAAGACCTATTATCCACTTGTAATGTATACAAGGTGGATATGTAGGATGTAAAAGATCTCTATGTTTGGCTGATGAATGAAGTTAACAAAGAGAACATGTAGAGACATAATTATTAATATCAACATACATTCTAGGCCAACAATAGGTACATCTAATTTTCTCATATGTTCCATAAAATCCTTTATGTCCAGCCCATAATGACTCACGCATTGTTTTCATTACTTGCAATTGAAGATATCTTTTTCCTAGAACTCGTTGTGGATTTTTAACCTTACCTTTAGCATGTCTCCAAAGATAACCATCTTCTAAGAAGAAATTATAAGCTTGTTTTCTAATAGTACGAAATCTTTGGGTAGACCAACTTGGTAATGGTTTCAATGTACTAAGATACTTGCCTATTTCTTTCCATTTATCCTTATATTCTAACTCATAAAATTGTTCATACACATAAACCTGTGGATCATAATTACACAAATTCACATTTTGAATTAGTTCATCCTCAAGATTATCTTCATATCTAACTCTAGATAGCATATTAGCTACTGCATTTGATTTTCCTGGAATATGAACTAGCTCTAGATTAATATACTTTATATATGAGATCCATCTAAGCATAGCTATATCTAGGGATGAACAATTTTCTATGAGTCCTATGAGAGATAAGCAATGAGTTTCAACTTTAACATTGGCACCTATGAAGTACCCTTTATTAGTCTTTAAAGCCATTACCATACCTGATAATTCCCTTTTTATTTGAGGATATTTACGTTGAGTTTCGTGTAAAATTTTTGCCCCAAACCTAGTCGCATATCTTTTTCCTTCACTATCTTTCTGACTTATGACCCAACCTATACCAATAGGGCTAGTATCAATAGTCAATATGATAGGGTTATTCCTAGAATAATCTACACACTTAAGAATGGGAACTTCTTTCAACAACTTCTTTAATTTAGGCATCGCTTGAGTATGTTTTTCAATTCAAATAAATTTTCTTTTCTTTCTTAACAATTCATAGAGACAATCAGCAACATGTGCAAGATGTGATATCCAAATAACATAAAAGATGCAAGCGCCTAAAAATCTACGAACCTCGCTCACATTTTGACATGTTTCTGAAATATTACTAATGGTGTCAATTTGTTGCGGATATGGCTTTCTTCCATAGTGTCCACAAAGATGACCAACAATAAGAACCTCATTAATACCAAAAATAGATTTCTCTATAGACAAGGTTAAGCCTACTTTAATAAATTTCTCAAAAATCTTTTGGCAATCAAGGATATGAGCTTTTACAAATCGATGACATCCATCATCATCCAAAGTGCAATCTTTCTCTACTTCCAAGCAACCCTTAATGGCAATATCATCTATAAAGGGCATAGTAATGTATGAAATAAATTCATGCAAAACCAAATTCATTGCATTCATCCTAACCAATCCAAGAGGTGTTTTCATTGTAGTAATATCTCTACTTTCCAATGCCAATTGGAATTGGTCATAACCAGAATAGAGATCTCCCATTGAATAAATAGAATTGCTTGTTAAAGCTTCCGCAAATTCATCCACAATTGGTCTTGTATCAACATTTCTAATGGTTACTTTATTAACCGGCTAAAGATCTTGGATAAAGCAAAGTTTCCATCCTTCTTAGGCACAGTGAACTAATAGTTTGAATAGGGAGCTAAAGAAGATTTAAGAATATGCATATTGATTTTTTCTTTAAGCAATCTAATCAATTCTGGAAGGTGAGCTTTAGGTACAGGAATAGGATGCAAGTTCCAGTGAATATGAGGAATAGTAAAGGTAATCATTGGAGAAACAATCCTAATATGTGCACATCCTATTTATGTAGGCTCTAAAGAAAATGCTCTTCCATGTTGTTCAATAATCTTCAAAAAATATTCTTTTTCTGCTGGAAGAAGGAAACCACTAGCATCTAACTTGATTAGTTTTTATGATTCTATAGTAAATACATTTCCAATTTGTGTTGGATCTCTAAGGATTGGCTCATGAATTACATTATTTATAATTTCATCACTAAATTTAGGAAGTGGTTATGCTACTAGCTCTACCTTCTTATTCACAATTTTATATTAAATTTTTGTTTCCACTAAAACCTCATTTTCTTCATCAATATTAGAAACATGTTCTTAGACTAAAGCATATTCATCAAGTGAAGGTAGGAGAATATGGGAATTAGAATTATTTTGACAACATATTTCTAGTTCTTCAAGCATTGAGAAACAATGAGATGTTTCGATAATATACTCAATGTTTTGATCAGATAACAAATATCCTTTGTTTTTTAAGTGTTTTTCATATTTTTTATAAGTTTTTTAAGAATTTGTTTGAAATACAAAAAAACTAATGCAAAAGATGAAAAATAAAAAGAAACATTATCTAAATTATGTACAAAAGTTTGCAAGATATTGAACCAAAGTCCACTATCATCTCGCTCAACAATGGTATTTACTCAAAATATTGATCTAAATGTGTCAAAGGGGTTTTCCTTAAGGACCTATGGTTGCGAAGATGATTAATACAAATTGTAATAAATTGAACAAAGTTTAGGCCATCACGAGAATGAATTCTAGCTAAAGCACTACAATCATCAAGAACTTTAGTTTCCATTCTTTGTTCAGAGATGAATAGCTATCCCAAAATAATTGGGTATGAGCAATCATCATTAACAAAAACTTTATGCTCCTCTTTAACATCTCCAATAGTGATTGAAACATTTGCACATGCACCAAGGAAATAACCGGAAGCAGCTACTTTCATCTTCCAACCATGGTCTCTATCTATAGACCATTTTCCCTCATTGTATAACTCCCTTGAGACAACATTTATTTAAGATCATGAATGTATTAAGGCTATTTGTGGGTTATTATTACTTCCAATTTTAACAATGGTTTTGGTAGTACCTCTAGCCCAATGTTTTGGAGTAAAGTGACTATTTGGGAATCCATTTCCTTTCTCTACATGTCCAATCACTAGTCCCAAATAATCCTTATGTTCAAATGGATCATGATATTCAGATTCATTGACTTGAATGATACTAACTTTAGGCTAATCACTTTCTTTTCTCTATAGGCTAATCACTTTCTTTTCTCTATTCCATTTCTATATCCTCAGTTTTATATTCAATTGGTTCTCTCCGTCTTTTTATTATACTCATAAATTCTCGTTTAACATCCATGCCTGAAACATCTAACCATTCTTCTAATGTCATAGTCACTTCAGCTTTCATAATGTTTTCATCCATTACTTTCCAAATGTCTATTTGTTTTTCTATTTGAGATATCATTCAAAACGTAGGTGGTTTCTTCTTAGCTTTCTCTCCTTTAACACCTTCCTCTTGTATAGGTTCATTTTCATTGGGTTTATCTTGACTTTGTCTTCATTTATTGCTTTCTTTTCAAGGTTTTCTATCACTTGCTTAACTTTTCCTTTGTTTGAAGTTTTCTTATCTTCCTCTTGCTTTTTAGTTTCTTGACTAAGCTTTGATCTAGATGGCTCATTAATTCATTCATTAGATTCACTCTCCTTTTTGGTCCTAGTATTACGTTTGGATTGCCCCTCTTCATCGTAGTTTCTCTTTTCATGTATATTTATCTCCAGAGCATAGACAAAGAACATGTCAACTGGTTCATTCTAACACGTCTTTGCATGGATATGAGAGCTTGTGACATACAAGGACTCAACCATTAGTTTCTCTCTACTAGCAAATCATATACATGGTTTCAAAATTCACAATTTGACTTTCAAGCCTACATGCATACGTGTTTTGACTTGTAGGGCCTCAAATAAATTCTTCATACCCCCTTTACCATAGTTTGTTGCCAAAGGACTTTTGGTCACATAATCACATATTTTTCGAGCAACGTCACTGACCCAAATTTTATCTTTAGCCTCCTTGAATAGATTACATGTCTAGTGTGGGTGATCAACCTCATCACCGAGAGGTATCTATGGGATTGATTAAATGTTCTCCTATTTGGCATTTGAGTCCTAGGATTTTGCTCTAGATCTCGTGGCCTCTCTTGTTCTTTTAGTCTAGTTTCTTGCATAATTTTCATGGATGCCATCTCGATTTCTAATATCTCTATATGTTTAGCCATTGAATCTACCGTAGTTTTCAAAAGGCCATTTCTGATTCACTCCTACCAAGTCCTTGCAAAGTACGATCAATGTCTACTTTAACTAGTGCATCTTTCTCATTTAGCCTAGGTATTTGCATTTGATTACATTCTTGCCTTTGAGCTATCCTATGGACAGCTGCTTGCACATTCTCCCAATTTTTAGTTAATCCACTAGTAGTTGTTCCATCCTCAAGCATGGGTTCTAGCTCACGTCAGAGAGATATGTCTAGCATGCTTAGAAAACTACGTAATTTGTCTGACTCTAAGGGTGTACGATCTGTTTTAGGCATTTGGTTAAATTTAACATCAAATTCAGTTAGACATTGGATTATGTGTTTATCGGCTTTAGTAGTTCCCACCCATCTCAAGAATGTGGCCCTATTGTTCTTGCTATAGTCCATATTGAGAACTTGGCAAGAAGTTGAGTTTTAAAATTGGCCAAGGTCATATTAGATTTAACTACCCTAAGTTGAATCCTTTCCCTAGTAAACCCATGTGAAATATGTATAAATGTATCCTTCTTATGATCCTTTGGTAAGTCGTACTACTCAAGGAGCTGCTCGTAATATCTAAGATATGCAGTAGCATTAGTCCCATTAAAGTCTCCCTGATCCATTTTTATTGAATCAATTATCTTCCATATTCTTTGCGCTTCAAATTGATTAGCCATATTGTGTAAATCTAAAGTTACTGAAAGAAGTGAAATGAACATAACTCCCATAGAAGTACGTCTATTTCTTCCTCTCCTTTGGATGTTGTGGTAAAAAGATAATTTGTGAATAGAAGTTGGAGAAATATACCTGAAAAAGCTCGTAGAAGAGGTTCTTCGTAAATGTGATTGTGCAAATTTATTACATTGATTTGATAAAAAAAAACTCCTAATACATTAGAGTTCTAGTGCATGAATGTGTCCAAACCTAGCTTCAGTAGATGTTGATGGAAAAGGTGATGTGACGAGGATGCCTCACTTGACAATCTCTGTGGAGGTGCTTAGATCAAGATGATCAATCCTTGACACTAAGGAGATTGCAAGGTTTATGAGTATGCTACCACTTGCAAGGACGCCGAAGCAACTACTACAATTGCTGATTCACATAAATGCATATGCAAAGCAATATTGAAATCATGTATAACTGAGTTGTAGTGTCCTTTCTTAACGTCGGTCAAGTGTCGAAAGTATATGGACGCTCGGTTGGTGGATCAAGTCAACCGCCAAATCCTAGGGTGCACATTGGGCGCTTGCAGCAATCTCAGGTGCAATGGAGACTCAAAGACACAAATACTCATGAAAAATGATCAGTTCAAAATCAAAGAATTGTCATATAATCAAGAGCTCTGGAAACACTTATCATAATATAAAAGTCCTTGCAAATCATAAATCAATCAAACTTGGCTAATTGATCAACCACATCAATGGGAATCGATTCCTAATAGTTTTCTAAAAAAAATAGTGCTCTCAAAAATTTGTTTAAATTGGATATCAATGTATAAATTGGAGTTATGTATTATACTTCAACGTGTGAATCTGAGTTTAATTTTCAATAGTTAAACGTTATGCTATACATTAATATTTCGTTGGATAAAAACTCAAAACAGAAAGATATTGGAATGTGTCAAATCGAACGATCAATTTGTTTCCACATAAGCTAGATTGTTTCAACGTAAAAGTGTTCTCTAAAACAACCTCAGAGTTAATGAAACTTAGGAGAAAGCAAATTAGGTGTGAAATGGATTATCAAATTTGAAAAAACTCAAGGTTCCATGGCGCTACACTATAAATCGATCCGTTAGACGATAGCTTTCCTGCATCAAATGAACAAAACATCACGTCACACCAAAAAGAGCATCCAAGCAGTTATGATTCATAGTCACCGTTGTGCAGCCAAATTCTATTCCTCTCACATATTATATACGATTATACAATGGAAAAGAAGCGACACCAGTAAACTGATTTATCAGATGGTAGGAAAGATCAATCAATACCGTACTACTCTCCAAATGTAGGAAAATTGGAACAGAAATCGAAGTCTGCTGTGCATCCAGCAATATGATACTATAAGTATGACATCGGAACAGCAAATTCTTGTTGATTAGCGTTATAGTGTAGATATTGTTAAAATTATGTCTCATAATTAAAGTTGTTAGAGCAATGGTCCGTAGCCAGAGATTGTCAGAGAACAACTACACATAATAGTAATTGAACAAAACTGCTTACAATTCCATTGGTCCGCTTCAGCGTTTGATAACAACATCATTCAGTGTCAGATCTTAGAAGCTTTATTTGATGAATCCTCAGAAAACCATGAATGTTTGCCCCTTTAAACTTTCAGTGTCCGTCTCATCTCCTCCTTATCATCACAGTCCCCAAAGATCATGGAATTTAGATATCAGAGTATTCGCTTCCACACTTCCCCTCGGAGTCATAAATCAGAATTCATCATCAGAATGTGCCTAGAGTACCAATCTCAGAAATCCAGCCCTCAAATGATTGCAGCGCTTCTCATCAACCTTTGTTGTACAGTCGTCAGAGAGATTGAGATGACCCAGCAGATCGTCAGATTGAAAGCCCGCGTATAGTCTCCTCCTAAGCTCTCTATGTCTTTTTTTTCTCTCTCTCTCCCCTAAGCATCAGATATAGCTCCCGGCATAAGAGTTGTGATCTCCAAAAACTAATACGCTCCCTTCTTTATGCACTAGCAACCCTATTAACACAGTTTACTGCTTCAAAAAGCGTCCCCCCATAGTCGTGCGCACCAGTCTTTATCAAAAGTCTCTGCCTTTGTGATGGCACCGCACTTACCATACATACATATAAGTGCAGTACCCACGAAAGTATTACAACCAAAATTGTATCTTTGAGCATCTATTTGCAATGCTTGACCAATGCATAAGGCATCTATAATTGGTTCCCGAAAATTAAGCCCATGGTCAGAAACCGCAGCAAGCTATGCTTTTTGAAGCCGAAAACTCACAGAGAAAACATGCGAAAGAATGATACAATCGATATTCTGTGGAGATACATAAACGCGGCCCACGCATAATTGCACGGATATCAGAGCTTGTGACATACAAAGACTCAACCGTTATTTTCCCTCTAGTAGCAACATCATATACATCGTTCCTAAATTCACAATTTGAATCATCACTTTCAAGCCTACATGCATATGTGTTTTGACTTGTAGAGGCCTCGAAGGAATTCTTGATACCCCCTTTACCATACTTTGTTGCCAAAGGACTTTTGGTCACATAATCACATATTTTTCAATCAGCCTTAGTGACCCAATATTTATCTTTAGCCTCCTCAAATAGATTACATGTCTAGTGTGGTTGATCAACCTCATCAAACCAAAGGCATCTAGGGGATTGATTAAATGTCCTCCTATTTGGCATTTGAGTCCTAGGATTTTTCTCTAGCTCTCTTGGACTCACTTGTTCTTTTAGTCTAGTTTCTTGCATACTTTTCATGGATGCCATCTTGGTTGCTAATGTCTCAATATGTTTAGCCATTGGATCTATTGTAGTTTTGAAAAAGTAATTTTTGATTCATTCCTACCACATCCTTGCAAAGTATGATCAATGTCTACTTTAACTATTGCATCTCTTTCATTTAGCCTAGGTATTTGCATTTGATTGCATTCTTGCCTTTGAGCTATCCTATGGACAGTTGCTCGCAAATTCTCCCAATTTTCAGTTAATCCACTAGTAGTTGTTCCATCCTCAAGCATGGGTTCTAGCTCACGCCGGAGAGATATGTCTAGCATCCTTAGAAAACTACGTAATTTGTCTGGCTCTAAAGTTGTACGGTCTGTTTTAAGCATTTGGTTAAATTTAACATCAAATTCAGTTAGACATTGGGTTATGTGTTTATTGGCTTTAGTAGTTCCCACCCATCTCAAGAATGTGACCCTATTGTTCTTACCATAGTCCTCATGTGAGAACTTAGCAAGAAGTTGAGTTTTAAAATTGGCCAAGGTCATATTAGGTGGAAGTACCCTAAGTTGAATGATTTCTCTAGTAAACCCATGTGAAATACATATAAATGTACCCTTCTTATGATCCTCGGGTAAATCGTAATGCTCAATGAGTTGCAGCTCGTAATACCTAAGATATGTAGTAGCATTAGTCCCATTAAATTCTCCCTCATCCATTTTTATTGAATCAATTATCTTCCATATTCTTTGTTCTTCAAATTGGTTAGCCATATTGTGTAAATCTAAAGTTACTGAAGGAAGTGAAACGAACGTAACTCATGTAGATGTATGTTTATTTCCTCCTCTCGTTTGGATGTTGTGGTAAAAAGATAATTTGCAAATAGAAGTTGGAGAAATATACCTGAAAAGGCTTGTAGAAGAGGTTCTTTGTAAATGTGATTGTGCAAAGCTATTACATTGATTTGATCAAAAACTCCTAATACATCAGAGTTCTAGTGCATGAATGTATGCAAATGTAGCTTTACTAGATGTTGATGAAAAAGGTGACGTGACGAGAATGGCTCACTTGGAAATCTCCATGGAGGCACTTAGATCAAGATGATCAACCCTTAGCACCAAGGAGATTGCAAGGTTTATGAGTATGCTACCACTTCAAAGGACATCGAAGCAACTACTAAAATTGTTGATTCACGTGAATGCATATGTAGAGAAAAATAAAAATCATGTATAGCTAAGTTGTAGTGCCATTTCTTCACATTGGGTTCATGTGTCAGAAGTATATGGATGCTCCGTTGGTGGATCAAGTCAACCACGGAATCCTACGGTGCACATCGGGTGCTTGGAGCAATCTCAGGTGCACAGCTAGAGACTCTTCGACACAAATACTCATGAAAATTGATCAGTTCAAAATCAAAGAATTGTCATATAATCAAGAGCTGTGGAAACACTTATCATAATCAAACGATCAATTTGTTTCCACATGAGCTAGATTGTTTCAACGTAAAAGTGTTTTCTAAAACAACTTCAGATTTAATGAAACTTAGGACAAATCAAATAAGGTGTGAAATGGATTATCAAATTTGAGAAAACTCAAGATTCCATGGCGCTACACTATAAATCAATCTGTTAGACAATAGCTTTCCTGCATCAAATGATGAAAACATCACATCACACCAAATAGAGCATCCAAGTTGTTATGATTCATAGTCAATCCTATGCAGCAAAATTCTATTCCTATCACATATTATATACAATTATACAATGGAAAAGAAGCAACACCAGTAAACTGATTTATCAGATAGTTGGAAAGATCAATCAATACCCTACTCTCCAAATCTAGGAAAATTGGAATAGAAATCGAAGTCTGATGTGCATGCAGTAATATGATACTATAAGTATGACATCGGAACGGTAAATTCTTGTTGATTAGCGTTATAGTGCAGATATTGTTAAAATTATGTCTCATAATTAAAGTTCTCAGAGCAATGCTCCACAGCCAGATATTGTTAGAGAACAACTACACATAATAGTAATTGAATAAAACTGCTTACAATTCAGTTAGTCCACTTTAGTGTTTGATAGCAACATCATTGAGTGTCAGATCTCAGAACCTTTATTTGATGAATCCTCAGAAAACCATGAATGTTTGCAGTGGTCCTCAATTCTCTAGGAACATCTATAATTCTAACTGTTTTAAACTTTCAGTGTCCATCTCATCTCCTCCTTATCATCACAGTCCCCAAAGATCATGGAATTGAGATTTCAGAGTATTCGCTTCCACACTTCCCCCGGAGTCATAAATGAGAATTCATCATCAAAATGTGCTTAGTGTACCAACCTCAAAAATCCAGCCCTCAAATGATTGCACTGCTTCTCATCAACCTCTATTGTACACTCGTCAGAGAGATGGAGAAGACCCAGTAGATCATCAGATTGAAAGCCCGCGTATAGTCTCCTCCTAAGCTTTCTATGTCTTTTCTTTCTCTCTCTCTCCCCTAAGCATCAGATATAGCTCCTACCGTAACAGTTGTGATCTCCCAAAAATAATACGCTCCCTTCTTTATGCACCAAGAACCCTATGAATATAGTTTAATGCTTCAAAAAGCTTGCCCCCATAATCATGTGCACGAGTCGTTATCAAAATTCTCAGCCTTTGTGATGGCACTGCACTTACCATACATACATATAAGCGTAGTACCCATGAAGTATTAGAATCAAAATTGTATCTTTGAGCATCTATTTTCAATGCTTGACCAATGCATAAGGCATCTATAATTGGTTCCCAAAAATTAAGCCCAAGGTCAAAAACCATAACAAGCTATGCTTATTGAAGCTGAAAAATCACCAAAAAAAACAAGCAAAAGAATGATACAATGGATATTCTGCGGAGATACATAAATGCAGCCCAGGCATAATACTTTTCTTGCTCTGAACACAAATCATCATAGTAGCAGAATTCATGAGGTTGAAGAGCTTTCCTAAAAAGATCCACATACAACATCTCACCACCACCCCAATGCATTTGCAATGTTGATGGTTTTCTACATGAGATTGGAGAGACAAAATTAGTAGCTAGACATAGCATACTGTCTTTCGCATTAGAAGAAGCCACCTTTGCATCCACCTTCTGTGAGTGATTGATTTCATCCTAATGGGAATGGGCACAGGACCTGTGGAATCCGAGTGAATGCCCTTCAGTATCTTCAGTAGGTGATCTTCGAGAAATTGATCTTGATCATACCCACAGCTTTGTGTATACATTAGACCCCAAGTGGATTATGTATGTGTAGACTCTTCTCAATACTCTGCAATAAATAATGGAATAATATACTTGGCCACCTTATTCCATGTTTTGCAAACCAAAGCGACACCATTTTTTTCTTTATCATATGTGAGTAAAATGGAAAATGCACTCCACACCAAAGATCATTATTAAATACCATCTCCATTAAAATAGAGGAACATTTCAGATGGAAATCCTTGCAAGAGCTCCAAATATGGATGATGTGTATGAAAATAAGTTTCATCCTTTAATCTTATCACCTAGAGTTGGGTAAAGACATGAGAGTAGAGATTAATATCTTTACGGCAACGTGATAATGCTTGGGTATGCATTTTTTCTATAATGTCATTATTTTATTTTAAAACCATATACAAAAACAAATTATTGTTGATATACAGGAATACTTGCTCGATGATGATGATGAAGATAATAATAATCATACTCATAAGGCTAATATACCTCGTACACGTCATGGACTTGCTATTCCTCAATTACAAGCAGAGGTTTCTAGAAATCCTCTACCTCTTGGTTTGGAGACTGAAATGGTTGGAGATTATCCATTGCCAACTCGTGATCATTCTCTACTACATGCATGGAAATATAGTAGGTTTAATAAATAATATTCGAGGGTTACATCATAGTTCAAGGACTAATTGCACATTTGAAAAGCGTGAAAATATTCATGAATCACCATACATGAGTAGAGATGTAGCAAGATACATAGTTGTCAATGCTATTACTACATTACATGTTGGTGATGAATTATTAGTGAATTGTGCATGGCATAGACCTCTAAGAGCACCTTCTAGCTAGAGAGAGAATGAAAAATTTCTATCCATATTTAATAAGTTATATATTTAATTTTATGGTTCAAGTTTACTTTTCATTCATCTATGCATGGAATATTAATCATTTTTATTCATGTGTGTAGATTCCAATGTATGATGTTGATGATATTCCACCACACCATTCACAATGGCCAATAAGACCTCATTTATTAGAAGCTTCCATGAGGAGGCTACACAAAAGTGATCCTATGGAATATGCAAGGTTGAAAGACGTACATTCAAAAGAAGATAAAGTATAAGATTTTTGCAACAATGATGAAGATGATGGCATGATAGATTTTATTGAGGATTGGTATCAAAATAACAGTGAGAGCATTGATATCTATATTGAATGAAGATATTTTGTCCATCTAGCCTTTAGAATTATCTACCCAGCCTTTAAAATCTTCCTGACACATTTTCTTCTCCTATTCTAGTCGACCTAATACCTATGCTGCTAACTCTTTTATGAACTTTGTATACAAATATTAAGTATGAGTTAGCTACGGAGGTATAAGGGTGTTTGAAAAATAGGAGAAGCAAATTTATCTCGATTATTTTGAAGTATGGAAGAATAATTTTAATGAATGGGCGAACAAAAAGTGTTCATTCAGTGTAGGTTTTTGTTTGTACCTTAGCTAAGGTAAGAACAAGGACTTGCATTGAATGAACACTTTTTGTCCATCCATCTTTTAAAACTATTCATCCATCTTTCAAAATCTTTGAGGTAAATTTGTTTTTCCTATTTTCCAAATCCTCCATAGCTAACTCATATTTAATATTTGTAAACAAATATGTAAGTCTTAGTTAGCAATGCAGGTAATAGATTGACTATAAAATGGGAGACAGCCAAATGATTAAGTGGTCTAGATATTTATATGAAAGTCTACAAACCACAATAAACAAAAAGAAAACTAAAAACGAAATCATATATACACAGCTACACATGCATACATACACATACATACATACATACATACACATTCATACATACATACACATAAATACATACATACATACATACACATATATACACACATACACATACATATATGCATACGCATACATATATATACATACATATACACATATAAAACACATATACACACATACATACATATACACATATGCATATGTATACACATGCACATGCATATACACATCCACATACACATACACATAAGCATACACATATGCATATACATACATACATACATACATACATACATACATACATACATACACACACACACACACACATATATATATATATATACATATATATATATATATGTGTGTGTGTGTGTGTGTGTGTGTGTATGTATGTATGTATGTATGTATGTATGTATGTGTGTGTGTGTATTTATTTAATTACTTTTATTAATATCTCTTTTTTTCATCAACTTACAGGTTATTATCTGAAAAGTTTTTACCAAGTGTGAATATTCTTCCTACCTCACATGATGAAATGAAGAAGATAATCAACAATCTTGGTATAGATTATCAAAGTATACATGCATGTCCTAACAATTGTATTATATCTAGAGGTGAATATGCAGACTCTTTGACATGTCCAAAATGTCAATCTAAGGAAGATGAAGCTTGAGTTGAAAGAGGAGTTGAAAATGAATTATCTAGGTCTATTCACATACTTCCTAAGATTGGAAGTGGTATACATAGAAAAGGGTATGTACCTTACTTAGAGAAAGTATATCAAAAACATGCTTGTCGAATTCAAAATGGAGAATTCAAAGATTGTAGGAACACGTATGGAAATGAACTTGAAAATAAATGCTCATGAAGGAGACAAAATAGACGATGTAACTATCTATAACAATCTAGTTGGTAGCTTGAAATATGTTTCACTGACAAGGCTTGACATTTTCTATGGGGTAGATTTCTTGCATTAGTTCACTCCGAGGAAACCCCACATGGAAGCACTCAAAAGAATATTTAAATCCTAAAGGGAACTATCAATGAGGGTTTGTAATATCCGTACACTTTTGATGTAGACATCAAGCTCTTCTCTAATGAAGATTGGGTAGGCTCTATAGATGACAAGAGAAGCACATCGGGGTATCTCACCTTTGCAGGTACAAAGTTGATTTCATGATCCTCAAAGAAGCAACCCAGTGTTGCACTCTCATCAAGTGAGGCGAAATATAAAGGACTTGCTAATGCAACTCAAGAAGCAATGTGGATTAAAACCTTGTATGTTGATTTAGGTCTTAATTCTCTACTCCTCATATCTTTGGCAAAGATGTAAGTTCATTACATCTTTCTACTAACCCAGTCTATCATGCTAAGACTAAACACATAGAAGTGCATTATCATTATGTCAGGGAAAAAATTAGAAGTAAGGAGATTCAATTATCGTATTTATCAACTCATCTTGTGTAGATATGATGAGAAAGGCATTCGATGGAATCAAGCTGAACAAATTCAAATCAATGATTGGATTACAAGAGATTTTAAAGGATTGAAGACTTAAGCTTGTTAGGCTTGAGAGGGAGATATTGGTGCAAGAAGCAAGCATAAATTTTTTTCTACATATCTCACCCTCGACAAGCTCCCTGGTCACATCATCCACGTACTCATTGGTGCAACTCATCAGAGTGGTGCACTAGATAGCCCACTCAGGCATACTCTCAACCGAGGTGGATTCACAAGGCAAATGTACCCAGTAAGTCAAACACCCCAGATACTCAGTAGCCCTCAGATTCGGTGAATTTGGGTTCCCAAGTCCATGGTGATAGCTCAGTCCAAGTCTCTCCAACTCTCGGTACCTAAAAAGTGCCTAGCTTATGCTTCAACCTTAGTCAACTCTAAGAAGACCTTTTCTGAGAGTACTAGAAAACCCTACACACCTTCTTTTGTAAATTACACTCCATCTCTTCTAACCCCCCGCGTGACATAGAAATGGATCCCTAAGCCTTTTGTGATCATCAAGACTCTCGACCTCGCTCCTTTTGACCATCAACTTAGTGAAATTAACACTCTTATTAACCACTGCATGCAGACCCATTTAGACAACTTCATATCACCACTCCACTGTCGTTGTAACACACACTAACTCTGTAGGTAGTACTCATTCAAAATCAATTGAAAAGCCATGCACCTCACACACTCCCACTCATTGAAGTACGCATGGCTCACATCATTAAAATCACACACTGTATAGGAAGCATGTTGGTGGGGGAAAGAAATCAAGGTCTCATCTTCTTGGGATCTTAATTATTTTCCATGACTAATGTGTTTTCCTCTTCACTTCAGCTTAGCTCGGTCATTTTGGAGTTAGACATCTGCGGAAGCATGCGAACAGCACAAGGAAGAAGAAGAAGCTTGGAGCGCAACACACAATATTGAATGTATTACTAGAGAATGTACAAAGATAAGTAGCCCATTAGGGAAATAGGCGTATATACAAGCCGGGGGAAAAAACCTCCTAAAGAGGGAAAAAGTGCCCCAACGGTCCTAGTGTGTTCACACACATCACAAAAGGAAGTAAGTCCAAAGCTTTGCAGAAAGGTTCAAACTTCTCCCTAGGCAGATCCGTCATGAAAAGGTCTGCAATGTTCTCCTGTGTGGTCACATATGCCAAGCTGATCTCCCTAGTAGAGAACCTCTCCCTGACATAATGATAATGCTCCTCAATGTGCTTAGTGCGAGCATGGAACACAGGGTTCCTTGCAACTGCCAATGCACTTTGACTGTCAGTGAAGATGGTGGTGGCAAAAGACTGACCAACACCCAAATCAGTCGTAAGGCATCCGAGCCACACACACTCAACAGTCACTGTGAAAGTTGCTCTATACTCAGCCTCACAGGTGGAAGTGGCCACAGTAGGCTACTTCTTGCTCAACTGAGATATACATGAGCTACCAAGCATGAAGCAAAAGCCACTTGTGGACATAGGAGTGTCATAGCAACCAGCCGAATGAGAGTCAAAAAAAGCATGCAAATCTAGCGGTAGTGATCCCCCTTGGGATAAAACAACCCAAGTAGCCGAGTACCACTCAAGTAGCGAAAGATGCGCTTAACTGCTTGCAAATGCTTGACACATGGGCAATGTCTATGAGACAACAAACTAAATATCTGGCCAAGTAATGCATAAGTAAACCAGGCATTCAACAGCATGCTGATAGAGGATAGCATCAAATGCATCTCTAGCATCATGAAGACTCAATCGTAAACCTGCCTCCATAGCACCATCAACTTGCATAAATTGAATGCCCAAATATGATGCAAATGCTCCAAATCAGACATCTCAAATGAGGCATGCAAATCAGCCTTAAAATTAGCAATATGTTTCTCAATAGGACTAGTGAGAAGCATGTCGTCAACATAGACAACAATGATCAGAAGCACATCATTAGCACGCTTAACATATAAGGTGATTTCAATTGGACTGTTCTCAAAACCATGTGCAATCAGATAGGCATGTATCGTCTCATTCCAAGCACGTGGTGATTGCTTTAAACCATATAATGCCTTCTTTAACCTGCACACTTGGTTCTCATGCCCTTTTTGCACAAAGACACGGGTTGAAAAAACATACACTTCTTCATGCAAGTCACCATTTAGAAATGCAGTTTTAATTTTCAACTGATGTACATTCCAACCATGATGGGCTGCAAGTGCACAGATGCTCCAAATAGTAGTCATATGGCATGTAGGTGCAAAGGTCTCATCAAAATCAATGCCTCTTTCCTGTGCATAACCCTTTGCAACAAGCCTAGCCTTATACCTATCAATTGTTCCATCAGGCTTACGCTTCATCTTGTAAACCCACTTAGCATCAATGGCCTTCTTTCCAAGGAGGCAAGTCACATAAAGACCAAGTACCATTCTTCGTTCTAGCATCATATTCAAATTGCATAGCAGCCATCCAATTTTCTAAAATTTGTGCTTTGTCAAATGAAACAGGCTCATTCTCATCACAGAGACTAGATGCAGCCATAGCATAGCAATCTGATGCAAAAGAGGCACTATGAGAGCCTGATTGAGTACAATATGATAGAGGTGCATCTAATTTGCTGTCACGTAAAGTTTGCACAGCCATTTTGGCATAGTTTTTGCCTCCTCAATGTCAGCTCTCTCGTCAACAAGTGCATCATGTAAATCTGCATCAGAAATGGGATGATTTGCATCATCACATGAAACCTGCAAAGGCTAAGAAGTTGCCTCATGAGGACAAGCACTAGACTGTCCACCTGTAAAAAGAGGCAACAAAGTATCATACATGTCTTTTGAGCTAGCAGATGTCTCCTTAATACATGAAAGCAATGGCTAAATAGCATCTTCCACAAAAACAACATCACGGCTAATCAGAATGTGTTTAGCTTGTGGATGACATAGACGATATCCTTTACTTTCAGAACTGTACCCAACAAAAATAAATTTTACTACTTTATCATCCAATTTTCTACGATGTTGTTTAGGCACTAATGCATATGCCAGACCACCAAAAACATGTAGATGAGCAACAGATGGCTTGCGATCATGCCAAGCCTCATATGGAGTAATAGAGTGCAGTGTTTTAGCGGGAAACCTGTTAAGTACATATGTTGCACACATGATGGCCTCAAGCCAAAAACTATGTGGTAAAGCATGACTCTTGACCATACACCTCACCATCTCCATGAGTGACTTGTTCTTTGATTCTGCAACTCCATTCTGTTGAGGTGTATATGGCACTGTGCACTGGTGTTTTATCCCACGTTCAGCCAGAAATGTATTAAAATCAGAAGACATATATCCCCCCCCCCCCCTCGATCAGAATGGAGGGTGCCCATTTTACGTGCTGACAGATTTTCAGCCAAAACCAAAAACTCTTTGAAGCACATGATCACTTCGGACTTTTCCTTCAATGGATATACCCATGCATGCCTGGAAAAATCATCAATGAAAGCCACGAAGTAAAGATAATTTCCAAAAGAAGGTGTCTGCATAGGACCACAAACATCACTATGTACAAGCTGCAATTTCTGAGTAGCCCGAACTGAACCATCTTTTGGAAATGAGGAACGTTGCATTTTGTCCAAAATACAGCCTTCACAAACATGTTTTCTAGGTGCCTCAAGTTTGGGCAAAGAGGACACCATTTCAAATCTCTGCAGGCATAGCAAACTAGCAAAATTCAAATGACCAAAGCATGCATGCCAAAGATTTGCATCTGACATAGCCTGAGAATCATTTATTGCACATGTCAAATCATTTACAGATCTTTCATAGTCTATGAGATTATAAAACCCACGACATAAAATGCCAAAAGCAATAATCACATCACCATTTGATAGATCATGAATTGTACATCTGTCATCAAAAAATTTCATAACCAAGACAATCTTGGCTAATGCAAAAGCTGATAACAGATTTTTCTTGATCCCTGGCACAAACAAAAAATCTGACAAAGTGAAAGAACTACCATCAATAGTAGTCAAAATGATCTTGCCAACTCCCATAACAGGATAAGAGGAGTTGTTGGCACATGTAACAATATTCTCTGTAGGGTAGGCTCAAGTGAAGAGAAGAAACTGTGGTGCGAGGTAATATGTTTGGTTGCCCCACTATCAAAGTACCAAACATCGAAGTCTACTGCAAACATGCACTACTCATGAGAAGATGGGTCAAAACTGCAAACAGTAGTAAACGCCCATTCTTCTTCCTACACAAGATTAGCAGACTCCATTTTTGGTGTAGAGGCTTGTGCAACAACCATTCCAGCCTCTTTCTTCTTTGCCTCTTTGGCAGCCAGTTTTGGAAAGTTCTTTATGATATCATCATTCCCTTTACAGTAGTTGCAAAACAATTTCTACTTTTTTTATTTTTTCTCATCTTTATCTTGGTTCTTCGAATGTGCAACATTTGCAGATTTCTGCTTACTAGTAGAAGAGCTCCATTTTCCTTTGCCCTTCTGACTAGCTAGGGAAGCTTGATCTACAACACACATAATGGACCTGTTCTACTAGGACTGATCCTCCTGCGACAGAACAGAGACTAACTCCTCAAATGACAAGGCATTTGGATTGCCTTTCATCATCAACCGAAGAGTAGAAGCAAAACTCTGATATGAATTAGGAAGACCATTCAGAATGGTCTGCACAAGTGAGCTATCTGGTATAACCTCATCAGCAGAAATCAATTGTTCCTTTAAGTCTTTGATCTTTGTTAGAAAATTATCCATAGAATCACCTTCATTCATGTGCTCACTCTCCAACTGTTTTTGGAGGTAAGCAACATGAGCCTCATTCCTAGCTTGGTACAATGTGGTAAATGTATCCCAAGCATCCTTAGTTGTCCTGCAAGAGAGAATGTGAGGAATAATGGCACGTTTGACAGACAAAGCTATCAATGCATGTGCCTGAGCATCTCTGCCATCCTAACAAATCTGCTCTGTAGTAGGTGCAATAGAAACCCCAACATGAATAGGAATATGCAGAATATCATCATCTTCGACACCTTCTACGTCAGCTTCAGTACTTGTAGTTGTAATAGTTGCACGTGTGATAGGACGTTTTCCAACACCTTGCACAATGTTCCATAGTCCTTTTGCAACCAATACATGTCGCATCATATAATCCCATAACGGGTAGTTGGTACCATCCAACTTATCCTCAATAGCCAACATACGAAATACATCACTTCTTTCAGCCATGGCCAGTGACTAAAATACCTTGATGTAGAAAATTGACTGTATCTCAACAAGTTGAACAAAACAGCCCAGACGAGTTCTGCTAAACCTGTAGCAGACTTCGAGACACTTATACTGGCGAACCAAAACAGGTATATGCCTTTGGCACAAAACAAAAAAGCCTACACAAGCACTACGATAGTGCATTCGAACGCCAAAACGAGCTCTCTGAAACACCCTGAGTATGCTCACCAATTTTTGTGCAAATCTGAGATAGCAATCGGAGAGGTGTAGACGATGCCCTAAATGAAGCGACGACCTGCTATGATACCAATTGTTGGAGTTAGACGTCTGCGGACACACGCGAACAGCACAAGGAAGAATAAGAAGCTTGGAGCACAACACACAATATTGAATGTATTACTACAGAATGTACAAAGATAAGTAGCCCATTAGGGCAATGGGTGTATATACAAGCCGGGGGAAAAACATCCTAAAGAGGGAAAAAAGTGCCTCGACGGTCCTATTGTGTTCACACACATCACTACCTAAATATATCAATAGGTCATGCCAACTTTTCATCATGCAAGCGGAAGTTTTCACAAGTGCAATGCTTGGTTGGCCGATGGTGGATTTCTTGGCTCTTCCATTTGAGAGCTTGCCTAAGGCTATCCCGGAGGAGTTCTAGGGTTTTACAAGACCGATGTCCATTGAAGACACTCCTCAAGGATAGACAGAAAGGGTAAACAACAAGCCACACTAATTCCAAGGGCTTGCAGGGCCCCTAGGAGAGGTAGAATTCATATATGAAGCTAATCTAACGTACGGTGCAAACGTGTGGAGATGCTACCAATTCTTTTCACAAGAATTTCAGAATCTCCTAAATAGTGAAGATCTTCAACCTATATGGTAGAGGGTAGGATTTGCAAATTATTTTAGTGCGGAACTCCCTACACCGGATTTCCATTGGTGTTATTATATAGTGGCTTCTATTAGAGAATAGGAGCGCAAGGAATTGGACCCTGTCTTCATATTACCATCCTTGGTGAATGATCCACCTTTCAAGAAATTCACATTGTTGCTCGACTTAATGAGGACTACACTGAAGATTCGCGACACCCATACACCCATAAAAAAGGAGTGTCATCCGAGAACCAATGAAGCGAAGCAATGTTGATAAATGGTGTGCCATCTCCACCATCACCCCTCAGTTAACCACTCCGCTTAGAGTCTGTCTACAACACTTTGCTTTCCCTACACAAGAGCGATTCAAAATCCCACACAAGCGCCTTTGGTTTGGTTTGTATTTGGCCACCATAGGGCCTCACACAATCAATATTGCCACCTATATTTAGGATCAACTTTTATTGGTCGGACATCACTGGGAGAAGAAGAAGGTCGTTCATGGATGATGTGCTCTCACACACAACATATACATGTGTCTGGCCTATGATAATATAATACTATAGAGAGAGCACTACCGACTGAGCAATTGAAACAATATAAAGGCTCCAAAAAGACCACGAGACTCCCCAAACCCCGTCGAGTCAAGTGCATGCATGGCACCATTCCATGCCTACAAGTGCCGACATCACCATCACCTCAGCCTACACCTGAAAGCTCGCCCAACAATCTCTAGTTCAACTACAACAAAGGATTCCCCATCTCCATGTTCACCTGAGCCGCTCGGCCACACTTCGTGAGGTTTCCCAAGCAGAGACCACCATGCATACCACCATTACAACTATGGCCACCCCAACTGAAGAAGCCCCCATCAAAACCTCTACATTCATCTTTGATTCCTTCACCTTCCCATTAACAAGCTTGGGCACAAAAGACATCAATACTACATTTGATTTTGAGATCCCCGACATATTGTCTAGTGATTCTCACTTCTCAGATACCCATGTTGTCTCTCAAGAGTTTGAGCGCCCCGCTTAACCCATTACACCATCAAAGGGTGCGAATGTTGATTCTAAAGATGAAGATGATGACTGCACAATGATTGACAAAGGCAACGCAGATACTGAAGCTAGAGAGGATGAAGTACACCAATCTGAAGCA
Organism: Ceratopteris richardii; assembly: GCA_020310875.1. NCBI lineage: Eukaryota > Viridiplantae > Streptophyta > Polypodiopsida > Polypodiales > Pteridaceae > Ceratopteris > Ceratopteris richardii. The sequence continues at coordinate 135,984,275 of CM035423.1, read as the reverse complement.
CATGTTGAAGTTTCAGGAGAAGCTAGCATGTATGAAGGAGAAACGACTGAAGCCGCACCTTACACCATCACAATCCGATGGCTCTACAATAATATGCATAAAGTTTGGGCACGAACCAAATTAACAGAAGGACAAAGCTAAGCCATCTTACAACAGGAGTTGGTCAGTAGCAGCTTTGAAGAAACCTTTATCTCTACTATGCATGAGTTGGTTATAATCTGTGGGTGCACCAAAAGTGTTATGATTTTTGTTACGGAAGCCCTCATTAGGGAAAAAAATGAACCCTGCATGGGCCTTTTAGATTAAGGGCTGATTAGTGATGGACCAATTAGAGGAGGGTGGTGGCCACAGTCTAGAGCCTCACTCAAGTAGGTTAGGCCTAGGTTTCCTTGGTTTTGGAGTGGTCAAAACAACCAAAATGTGATGATAAAAGTGGTATTTTCTCACGTAGTGGTTTAAGATTCAAATTTAGCGATCCGAAAATGATATGGACCCTTGGATATGAATGAAATCCAATGGTTATGCTTGAAAAATAGAGAGAGATGCGCCTTTAAATATTTATCGTTGGATGGGCTATCAATCCAAGGCTCAGGATTTCTCCTAAAGTGGATTGATCGGCATTGCTTCCATGCCGTTAGATCACTAACTGATCCAAAGGCTTCTATTATCTCCAGCCCATGTGGAAGCGCGTTCGAATATAGGACGTCCGATCGGAAGTAATCCAAGGGTCTCCATTCGTTTGCGTCCCAAGGTAGTCTCTCTCTTAGTTTTCCCATGTCCTATGACTTAAATGAGTCTTATTTTGTCCTTTTCTGCCAGAGATTCCAGCCCAAATTGCATCCGTCCGTGATAAAAATCCAATGGCTTAGAAATGACGTCCGTCCATCATCTCTCTCTTCATTATTCCCACCTCTCACAAATGATGTGGTTCTCTATTTTGTCTTTTTCTGTCAGTCATAGCTTGGGTCATCTCATTCGTTCGTGGCGTACATCCAAGGGCTCACGATGGCAACGAACCCTTCCCAACTGATCGCACTATTTTGTCTTTTTTTGACAGCACACTTCATCAATCACATCCGTTTATTCGAGGCATTTAACGGCTCTCAACAAGCGCGAATCCGTTCAAATTGAGGAATCAGATGTGGCCCTTAAGAAATAATATTTTTAGATAAAATACCACTAGTGCTTTTCCATGCTCCCTTTATCCCTAGCATGATTAATTTTAATCCCTAAAAAATTAGGGATCCTTACAAGGCCCATGCAGAGTTCACTTTTTCCCCTAATGTTACCCAAAATTGACCCTCGACGGGTTCGTATTCTCAAACGCCCAGATACATACATTCGTGTTCCTACTGGTCCCATCACATCTGCACCCCCCATGGGTTCCTCCACAATCGACTTGACCAAGGAAGACACTTCCCCCATATGTACCCTTATCGAAACCCTCCCCTCTCAACCTCTCCCAACCCGAACGCCCCTGATGTTGTAGATAGCCTTGAGGTTCACATTCCGTCCCCCGTTTCAGTTTGGCCCCTAAATCTATCCAAGTTCTAACTACTGCTCCCATTCCCCTAGTTTCCATTCCACCTATCATGACACCACCCATCGTTTCCCCTCCCCCGCATTTTCCCTCCTATACCACTAACCCCTTATACTCCTTTATTGTCTCCACACAGCCAATCTCTTTCTATTCTTCTTTCACATCCTTTTTGGAACCCCAAGCTACACCTTTTCTGTTTGTGCAACCCTCGCAGGAATTTTGCTCACAAGTTCCCTTTCTATGGCCACCAAGCACACCTCCTCACTCACTTCTCACCACACAATTGCACCCATGACCACGCACCATAGCACCGACATCACTCTTTCATGTGGCAACCATTGAAAGTTCCACTAGTGACAAGGACATCTCACCCATTGCTTCACCAGATGCACAATTACATGCATCCACCATACCACATACCACATCTCACATGTCACCTATTCACACGTCACTTCCGTCACGTGCTATTGAAAATCAAGTTTCAATCATGCAAAAAGGCTCAAGCACGAGTTTCACAAGTGGACCAATCAAAAAGGAGGACCCAAAGTCATGGAATAAAGTTAGAAGCTCCACCAAACTCAATCAAATTCAAATATCATCAAATCATCCACCAAAAAGTGCAGGTAAACTTATTGGTGGGTGGTTACCTAGATTATAGGAAGTGTAAAACTCTATATAAGCATCATCCAACCTTTGTTTTTTTGAGCTGAA
>CM035423.1:135889815-135967024 GCA_020310875.1 Ceratopteris richardii | reverse complement strand
CTCTCTCTCTCTCCTCTCTCTCTCTCTCTCTCTCTCTCTCCTCTCTCTCTCTCTCCTCTCTCTCTCTCTCTCTCTCTCTCCTCTCTCTCTCTCTCTCTCTCTATCTCCCCGCCACCCCCTCCTCTTTTCCCCCCACTACCGCCGCCCTTCCCCTCCTCTTTCCCCCAAACCACCCCCGCAGCCACTACCCCCCTCCATGCCCCCCTCTCCTCTCTCTCTCTGTCTCTCTCTCTCTACTCGATAGCCTTGCGTGCTCCCTCATCTCTCTCTCTGTCTCTCTCTCTTTTTTCTTATCTCTCTCTCCCCTTCTCTCTCTCCCCTCCCTGCCACCCCCCTCCTCTTTTCCCCCACCACCCCCGCAGCCACACACCGTACCCTCCCCTCCTCTTTCCCCCCACCACCCCCTAGCCACTCCCCCCGCCATCCCTCTCTCTCTCTCTCTCTCTCTCTCTCTCTCTCTCTCTCTCTCTCTCCTCTCTCTCTCTCTCTCTCTCTCCCTCTCTCCCCTCTCCCTCTCCCTGTCTCCCTCCCTCTCTCTCTCTCTCTCTCTCTCTCTCTCTCTCTCTCTCTCTCTCTCTCTCTCTCTCTCTCTCTCTCTCTCTCTCTCTCTCTCTCTCTCTCTCTCTCTCTCTCTCTCTCTCTCCTCCCCCTCCCCCCCCTCTCTCTCTCTCCCTCCCCGCCACCCCCCACCTCTTTCCCCCCACCACCCCCGCAGCCACCACCCCTACCCTCCCCTCCTCTTCCCCCCCACCACCCCTGCAGCCACTCCCCTCGCCATCCCCTCTCTCTCTCTCTCTCTCTCTCTCTCTCTCTCTCTCTCTCTCTCTCTCTCTCTCTCTCTCTCTCTCTCTCTCTCTCTCTCTCCCCTCTCTCTCTCTCCCTCCCCGCCACCCCCTCCTCTTTCCCCCCACCACCCCCGCAGCCACCACCCCTACCCTCCCCTCCTCTTTCCCCCCCACCACCCCCGCAGCCACTCCCCTCGCTATCCCCCGTCTCTCTCTCTCTCTCTCTCTCTCTCTCTCTCTCTCTCTCTCTCTCTCTCTCTCTCTCTCTCTCTCTCTCTCTCTCTCTCTCTCTCTCTCTCTCTCTCTCTCTCTCTCTCTCCCCCCCTGCCACCCCCTCCTCTTTCCCCCCACCACCCCCAGCACCCCCTCCTCTTTTCCCCCGCCATCCCCATAGCCACCCGTGCCCCCTCCTATTTCCCCCCTCTGCCCCCACAGCCACCTCCACGACCTTCTCCCCCTCCTCCATCTCCACCACCTCCATCACCATCTCCCGCTCTCCCTCCACCTCGGTCTCCTACATCTCCTCCTCCACCATCCCCTCCTCCTCCATCCCCTCCACCTACCTCTCCTCCATCCCCTCATATTTCCCCCCTCAGTCGCCACAGCCACCTCCACCACCTTCCCCCCCTCCTCCATCTCCACCACCATCTCCCCCTCCACCTTCGTCTCCTCCATCTCCTCCTCCACCAGCCCCTCCTCCTCCATCCCCTCCACCTCTGCCTCCTCCACCCTCATATTTCCCATGCTTGTTAAAGTTCAGTATGTAGAGGATGACTCTCCCAAGAGAATTCATTTGGCTCCTCATGTGTTTAAATCAAGTTTCCCAATACAGATGACCAAAGACATAAGATAACCAAGGACATAAATCAGCTCTCTGGTCATGCCTTTCATATCGTACATGCTTTGGCAAAAGATCTTGATCTTTTGATGTTGTTACGTGATGCTTTGTAGTATGAAGAAGATGACTCTTCCAATTAGGGAACTCATTGGGCTCTTTGATTGGCGGAGTTAGAATCAACCCTCCATCCCACCGTTCTTCCACTCCACCGTCCCACCATCCCTTCACCCACACCACCCACCATCTCTCCCACTCAATATCTAAGGGTCAAAAGCTACTACAAGAATTATGCAAGCCGAGATCCTCATTTGAATATCACGGGTGGCACAGAATGAGGATCTCAGCTTGCATGCAAAAGTGACCGTAAAAGTGGAAGTGGTAAAAGTGTAAGTGGATAAATGACTGTTGCCGCTAACCATTCATGACGACTGCCTATTTTTGAGGATCTAATTCAAAGCTGGTGGCCAGTACCATACTTGATCTACCTTTCCAATTTTGGGGCAATGAATCGGCGCATATTCAGTGAACCTAGGAATCGACAAGGCTCTCTTGGCCTATTGGAGCCTATAAAAGCAATGGACTAGTACTCATTGGGAGAGATCCACACATATACATACAGGGTGTATCTCCGGCATCTCTTTGGGTCCTCTCTTTGCACTGTGTGGCTACAAGCCTACTGTAGGAAGTCACTCTGTGGTGAAGATACAGAGCATGGGCTTCGTAGTGGAGGGCTAATAGCATTGTAGTGTAAAGAAGTGGCTTGGTTTTGTCTTTTAGTTTGAGTCAGTGGTATTTCCGTGCTCTTCCATGAGAGCAAGTTTTCATACCTTTGTACTGAGCAATGCAAGTCTTCATCTAGTTGTGTTCATTTATTGGACGAATCTCTTGTATTGATTCTGCTTTGTTATTGATCAACATGTTAGCATAGAGCATCAGCTTTTGGAGCATTCCCTTTGCCTACATTGTAATCATCTGTTCCAACTAAGAAGTGGTTTAGTCTTCCACTATTGTCATTTGTCTTCTCCCTGAGTATTTACAATTTTGTGCAATTATTGTTATCTGCCTCCTCACAGAAGTGTTAAAGGGTATATTTCCCTAAGAAGAACCTCCTTTGAGTAGGCGAAGTACTGGAAGTGCATGGTGCATGCTCCTACTAAAAGTAGATACCCCAGTACCTCCTCTACAGTTTGGCACGCCAGTGGGACCCTTGCATTTCTATGAGAGGCCCTAAGCATAGAAATAGTCTTTTTCCACTATTTTTGCCATATTGCATCTTGTAAATAGGTACATGACCCATATTCGAGCAAATAAGGAGCCTCTTCGTGTACAGAGGAGCCTTAAAAAATCAGCTTTACCTTCGAATAGTGAACCTAGATCTCCTCTACTCTCTGTGAATTTATCTATTGATTTGGGTGCGACACCACTGTCAAAGGAGAAGCATAGGAGAACATTGGACTTCTCCTCAGATACATCAGAGTAAACACCAGTGGCAATGGAGGATCTCTCTTACTTACTCTCTACACTCAATATCAAGTTCCCCACCTTTAAGGGACAAGCTTATGAGAATGTTGATGATCATGTGAGGAGATTCATTTCCCTATGCCATGGACGAGGTATGCAGAATAGAGAGGATGCAATGCTGGTACTCTTCCCATCCACATTGGAAGGCCTTGCTGACAAATGGTATAGTCAATATGTAGATGGCCATTTTGCTACATGGGAGGCTTTGAAGGCGGCATTCTCATAGACATTTCGACCTAGTGACTCCTCAGAAAGAGCTCTAGATCAGCTAGAGAACCTAAGGCTAAGATCAGGTGAATCCTTTCATGAACTTCACACTAGGACAAAAGCACTTGTTGCACGTCTACCACATGCTCCAGGTGATTTCTTGGTTAAAAAATGGATAGAAAAAGCTCTGCCTAGGTCATCTTAGTAGAAGCTACGTGAATCTCTTAGATTGGATGCAACCCTTAACGATTTTGTTGCAGCAGCATCATGCATTGAAGGAGCTAGGCAACATTTTGAAGGGGAAACACAACCAAATTATGCAGTAGAACTAGACCCTGTTGGGCAACTGAGGAAAGAACTGGAGGCATTGAGAATGCAACAAAATCACCAAGAAGAGAAGGTCTTGCCACCATTGCATCGCATTGATGATGAAGTAGCCCAACTTCGTCGCGAATTAGAAGATTTGCGGGCCACTCAGGATATAAAAAGGCAGATTTGGTGTACAATATGTAACAACAGTGGACATTCCAATGCTAAATGTCCTAATAGGGTAAGTTATCAATTTTGTGGAAAGGATGGCCATGAAGCTGGAGACTATTACTACCTCAAGGGTACACAACAACGAGGTAACCCTCAAGCTTTGGATTCATATTATGCTAGTACTTCAAATGCACCTAATAGAGAGGAGAATCGTACAATGAAGACTAGATATAATAGGCCATTGATGTGTTATCGCTGTGGTGAGTATGGCCATATGCAAAATAGGTGCTCCCTCCCAAAAGATGCACCTCCTTGTCAGCATTGTCAAGAGGCCAAGGATCACTATACCAAAGATTGCCCAAGAAGCCGTCCCGCTCCAATTCACATGATTGCAGTCTCCGCACAAGTGGAAGGTATGACCATTCAATCTTATGTTGTTTCATCTTCTTCAATGCCCATGATGACTAGAGCAAGACAAGCAGCAACAACTCATAGAGAGGAACAAGAACGACTCCAGGATAAAGAGGAGGAAAAAAAGGTTGGATGGAAGGGCCAAAGAGATATTGAGGGAGCATATGAAAGGATGGCTATTTCACTAAGAGATCAACCGACAAGTCTGCCAGAAGACACACATGAGGTAAACATTGAGCAGATCTTGAAAGGTATTCATCACAAGGTTAGTCTTTAGGAACTCATAAAGATGGATTCGAAAATAAGAAGTGACTTATTAAAGATTATACACTCTGCTTACTTGTGCCAACCACCTAGCATAGATGGTTTCATGGTTGATTTTCCCCTTGCACCCCTGGCAGATTACCAAAGCTCAAGGTTATCTGTTTTTATAAAGGATGAAGCTCTCACAAGTGTGATCATAGATGGAGGCTCTGGCATTAATTTGATGCTAGATTTCACAATGAAGAAACTGAATTTGAACCCCACCAAGATGGCACCATTCATAGTTACTCTAGTAGATCAACATCGGGTTGCGTCAGTTGGCATTATTGAAAAGGTACTGATGAGAGTACAAGGTTGTCACTTTGTTCTAGATTTTGTTGTTATTGCACTTCCACAAGAGACTTCTTACCCTTTACTCTCGGGAAGACCTTGGCTAAGGCAAGCAAAAGCTTTGCAAGATTGGGGGAAAAACAAACTATGGATTTCAACAAACACCAATAGCCAACTACAACTACATTTGGAAGAAGGATTCGACTCAGGGAAAACTACTGGGTATACTGTGGACACTCAGGTAATGCCCTCTTTACCCCAAGAAGATGATACATTATTAAATTGGATGATGGAAAGTACAGAGTGTTGCACGGTGGAAATCAATGAGATAGATGAAGAAGTTGCAAAGGAAGGAGTTTCAGAAAAGGGCCATGAAGTTCACAAGGAATTAGAGAATAAGAGTTTGCACTTGAGTACAAACATTGAAGGGGCAACAACTATAGAAGTATCAGAAAAGGAAAGTTATGAGCCTAAATGCAGAAAATATCTCCCCTTTTCGGATATACCTCAAGGATGGACCAGAGAACACATTGCAGAATATAAGCTAAATTCCACTCCTGCATATAGTGGAGATGATTTCTCAAGTAAGACTAGTCCTGAAACACTGGTTCAAGAAGTAAATCTAGGGGATGAAGAGAACCCTCAAATAGTCTACTTGGCCTCTTGGCTATGGCATTATCCCCCTTTACTACAGAAGGTAACTTCTTTACTTTTTGCTTACAAAAATGTCTTCGCATGGTCCTACAAAGATCTAACAAGGATACCAGAGGAGCTTGGATTACATAAAATACCCATAGTTGAGGGAGCCGCGCCTGCAAGAAGTAGGCCATATCATCTCAATCCAAAGTATGCAGAGGCGGTAAAGTTGGAAATTACAAAACTAGAAGAAGTAGGTATAATTGTTCTAGTAGAACATTCCAGGTGGCTTTCTTCTATGGTTATTGTACCAAAGAAAAATAGTGGAAAAATAAGAGTCTGCATTGATTTTTGTGCCTTAGATAAAGTGACTGTTCAAGATGGATTTCCTCAGCCCTTTAAAAAGCAAGTACTTGAGGAAGTAGCCGGTCATACTTTGTATAGCTTCTTGGATGGTTTTAGTGGCTACAATCAGATAATGATCCATCCTGATGATAGGGACAAAACAGCCTTTGCTACTCCATGGGGCACTTATGTCTATACCCGCATTGCTTTTGGCTTGAATAATGCGCCAGCTTCATTTAATAGAACAATGTATTTGATATTGGGCAAGTGGTTAACAACTTTTCTACACATTTTCATGGATGACTTTTCAGTGTTTTCAGGCACAGACAGAAGAGCAGCAGTTCAAGATTTCCATGATCATTTGGAAAATCTAAAGGAAATCTTTGAGCAATGTCTCAAAATAGGTTTGAAGTTAAATCCTGCTAAGTGTCACTTTTTGGTCACTAAGGGCACTCTTCTTGGTCACATAGTATCTGTTGAAGGGATAACGATTGACCCTGCAAAGGTTACTGCTATCCTTCCCATGCATATCCCACAAAACCCAAAGGAAGTGCAAAGTTTTTTGGGCCATGTAGGATACCATAGAAGATTTATACGAATGTATTCTGAAATAGCTAAACCCTTGTCAAGGCTTACTAGTAAAAAGGTCCCCTTCTCATGGAGTCCTGAAGCTGAGAAAGCATTTTGTGAACTAAAATTGAGGTTATGTACCGCTCCACTTTTAAGTGTTCCTAACTGGTCATGTGCATACAGATGTTAGTCTTCATGCTATTGGTGCCGTTTTGGCTCAACCATCATCACACAAGGTTGATAGACCTATATCTTATGCCAGTAGACTACTCACCAAGGTAGAAAGGAACTATAGTACGATCGAAAGGGAAGGTTTGGCTATTGAATTTGCTCTTCAAAAATTTTGGCATTACCTTCTTGGTGTACGTTTTATAGTCATATCTGACCATCAGCCCTTGAAGTACTTGATAAACAAACCTAGGATGGCTGGAAGGGTTTGGAGATGGTTACTCCTGTTTCAAGAATTCAACTTTCATATTCATATCAAGCCAGGAAGAGAGCACTACATGGAAGATCAGGTATCCAGGACTGCAATGAGCGAGCAGGCAAGAGGTATTAATGATGAATTGGTGGATAGTAATCTCTTCCTAGTAGCAACTCAGACTGATTGGTATGATGGAATTATCCATTTTCTCACTATTGGAAAACTCCCAAACCACTTAACACCAATAGAAAAGAGAAGATTACTCCTCAAAACCAAAGCATACTCACTTATAAATGGGAATTTATATAAATATTGTCACGAGGGTATCTTGAGAAAGTGTGTTTATCCAAAGGAGGTAAATCTTTTGCTAGAGGCTGCACACAGTGAAGGGCATCTAAAGGGGGAAGAATTGGCTCACATAATCATCCACAAAAGACTATGGTGGCCTCATATCTACAAGGATGCAATCAAGATTGCTAAAGAATGCCACATTTGCTAGAGATGTGCTCCTACGCCAACCAGATTGAATTTCCAACCATTAGTCATATCTACAAGATGGCTCCCATTTGAACGATGGGGTCTTGATTTCATAGGATAGATTAGTCCACTCATCAACCTGGGGGTAAGAAATATATTCTGATGGCCACATGCTATGCAACTAAATGGATAGAGGCTAAAGCTATTGTGGACTACACAGCTTTAACAGTAGCTAAGTTTTTATATAAACGTATTTTCTCAAGATTTGGTTGCCCACTAGAAATCACTAGTGATAGATGTGAAGAGATGGATAGGTATGTGCTTGAAGATGAAGAGGTGTTGCAAAATCCTTGATCTACACCAGCCAAATGAACTCCAGGAGTATATGGTGGGCCCTTTTAGCTTGCCAATGGATGTATTAGACACCCTATGTACCTTGGAAGATCACTTACAAAAAGATAGATCAAAACAGATAAGTTGGAGTTAGCTCAGAGGTGAAAAACTTGCTATTTTGGTTCATACAACTGTTCACTGTTTTGCATAATTCTCTGAGCACAGCAGCAATTAGCTTAATTCCTCTTGGGGAAGTCTATTTAACTTAAAGAGATAACTTTCAAGAGTAATCTCACCAAAAATAATAAACCACACACTGAGAATGAGTTTTAAGAAGTGATGACATCATCACGATTTTCACGGGCTACTACAGTTTGAGACCAGTGAGCAAAAAAATGAACATAACTCAAAATTTAGGAATCCAATGATTATGAAAATTTGTATGCTGTCACTAGACAGTAAGCTGAATCCAACAAGCTTTAAATCATTGAATTTGGATGAGTAACCACTGCGAAATGGCTCTGACAAGATGAGTAAAAAAGTCGGGTACCTAACAGAGAAGTGAAAATGACAGACATGGTTGACTTCAACTGAACATAACTGAAGATTTCAATACCCAAATGAAATGAAAATTTATGAGAATATAGTAGACTTATGGAGCTAACTTTACCAAGTTAAATCACTGAAAGTGATGCACCAAACTCAGAGAAACCATCTCTGCAATCTGACTGAGAAAACTGAGAGATATGGCAGTGAATAGTACACTTCACAAGAACATGGAAATATGAACCCAAATGATAATGAAAATGAACGTATATTGCTTGTACAATACAATGGACTTACTGATACATATGTGTGCCTTGGAATCACACCTTGGTATGGCATAAAGCTCAGCTCTTGGAGGTCTTCACATAGGTCTCTCTAACCACGACTAAAACTGCCATCCATTTATAGTTGAGTTTGGGAGGCTAACTTCCCTCAATCACTCTCCAATCAATCAATGATTGATTTGATTCTCTACCTACCACAAATCACAAATTCGTGGCTCCTCTTTCCCTTTTTGATCAAGTGGACTCAACCACTTAAGATTCTCTCACTTTTACATTAAGTAAACTCTTCAAAAGTTACAAGAGATAGTTCACAAGTGAACTTTACATAGTCTTCATTTCAAAGCTTCTTTTATGACTTTGTGGGACCCAAGCCAATACTTAGGCTTGTCATAGACTTGCTCCAATAGCTCCCCCTCAAGCCAAGTATGCTTGAGGTCTTCAATCTTCCAAGATTACCGGCAAACCAATTATAGCCTTGAATTTGCAAAGCTTTGTACCATCCAATGCTTTGATTAGAATATCTGCACATTGTTGATGAGTGGACACATATGATATTGTGATAAAATCAGTCACATTTTGTTTGGGAGCCTTCTTGAGAGTTGTCAAATCCAGCCATAGTTGATGCTTCCTAGCTTTAGTACTTGAAGAAAAGAAAGCTTCAAGTGCATCCCACACCTCCAGAGATGTCTTACAACTTCTAATGTGAGGCAACAAAAAATATGAGATAGAGTTGAGGAGATAAGACCTTGCAAGTGCATCCTTTGAACACCATGTGCTCAATCTCTCTTGCTCTTCTTGTGTTGGTTGACTTTTGTTCCTGAAACTTGGCATAACTTCATCTCCAGCCACATAACCATATAAACTTCTACCTTGGAGATAAGCTTCCATCCTTAATGACCAAGCTGAGTAATTACCTCTATCCAATTTGTCAATTGATGAAAGAAATCCATCTGCCATGTTGTCCAACCTTGCTCTGATACCACTGTGAAGAGATGGATAGGTATGTGCTTGAAGATGAAGAGGTGTTGCAAAATCCTTGATCTACACCAGCCAAATGAACTCCAGGAGTATATGGTGGGCCCTTTTAGCTTGCCAATGGATGTATTAGACACCGTATGTACCTTGGAAGATCACTTTCAAAAAGATAGATCAAAATAGATAAGTTGGAGTTAGCTCAGAGGTGAAAAACTTGCTATTTTGGTTCATACACCTGTCGTTTTGCATAATTCTCTGAGCACAGCAACAATTAGCTTAATTCCTCTTGGGGATGTCTATTTAACTTAAAGAGATAACTTTCAAGAGTAATCACACCAAAAATAATAAACCACACACTGAGAATGAGTTTTAACAAGTGATGACATCATCCCGATTTTCATGGGCTGCTACAGTTTGAGACCAGTGAGCAAAACAATCAACATAACTCAAAATTTAGGAATCCAATGATTATGAAAATTTGTGTGGTTATACTAGACAGTAAACTGAATCTAACAAGCTTTGAATCATTGAATTTGGATAAGTAACCACTGAGAAATGGCTCTGACAAGATGAGTAAAAAAGTCGGGTACCTGATAGAGAAGTGAAAATTAGAGACAGGGTTGACTTCAACTGAACATAACTGAATATTGCAATACCCAAATGAAATGAAAATTTATGAGCATATAGTAGACTTATAGAGCTAACTTTAGTAAGTTAAATCACTGAAAATGATGCACCAAGCTCAGAGAAACCATCCTTGCAATCTGATTGAGAAAACTGAGAGATATGGCAGTGAGTAGTACACTTCACAAGAACATGGAAATATGAACCCAAATGATAATGAAAATGAAAGTATATTGCTTGTACAATACAATGGACTTACTGATACATATGTGAGGCTTGGAATCACACCTTGATATGGCATAAAGCTCAGCTCTTGGAGGTCTTCACATAGGTCTCTCTAACCACGACTAAAAGTGCCATCTATTTATAGTTGAGTTTGGGAGGCTAACTTCCCTCAATCACTCTCCAATCAATCAATGATTGATTTGATTCTCTACCTACCACAAATCACAAATTCCTGGCTCCTCTTTCCCTTTTTGATCAAGTGGACTCAACCACTTAAGATTCTCTCACTTTTACATTAAGTACTTCAAAAGTTACAAGAGGTAGTTCACAAGTGAACTTTACATAGTCTTCATTTTAAAGCTTCTTTTATGACTTTGTGGGACTCAAGCCAATACTTAGGCTTCTCATAGACTTGCTCCAACAATAGAGGCACACATTTTGTAAATTAATTGCTCCAATTTATATTTGATAGGTACAAGGTTTTTCATAAAAAGTCATGTGCCTGGATGAAGTGTCGATGGTGCTATCTGAGTCTCTACGGACCTTAGGAAGTTCTAGCTTATCTCTTAAGTTATCTTCTATGTCTACATAGATCCGTAAACATTGATCGGAGGTGCTTGGCTCCTTCAAGAAGGAGTATGATCTCACCTTAGCACTCAGCAGGCCGTTTATGAACAAAGCTACCAATTTAGCTTGAGTGGGTACTTCCATGGGGGGACATCTTTCTATATATCATCTAAGTCTTTGATAGGCCATCCTCATTGTCTTTTGAGGAGTTTTTTTGAATGTGTGTATCAAAGAATACGTGTTGTGTCTGATTCCACTCTTGGAAAAGTCAGTAATGAAGGACTCCATCATATGGTGGATGTCTCTTAATTGATGTTGGTGCAATCGTTGGAACCAATCCAATGCATCACCCTTTAGAGTAAGTCCAAAGGCATTAAATTGTGTAAACATGTCTTCAACTTGTTCAACCTCACTTGCTTGAATTCTGCTACCTGATCATAACGGTCTCCCGATCCGTCAAAACAATTCTTCATAGCCTTCACTAACTGAGTAGGCCTCAAGGTTCTAGGGTGGTCTCTTGGTCTAGGTAGGGGAAATCCGTCCCCACCCCTATGTGCCCTATGATCCCTAAGAGGTTCTCGTTCAATCCTTTAGCTTTCGCTAGGGTCCCTCTCCCTTCCTACACGATGGATGAAACTACTTTCTGCACGCTCCTTGTTCTTCTCTCTATGTCCTTGGGATGTGCCATCACCCAAACTATCCTTAGGTGCTTCTTATTTCACGAGAGGGAAAACTAATTCTCCTCTCCATGTATATGCATGTCATCCATATTTTGTGACCTTATACATCCGTTCTGAGGTGTCATCTAAGTATACTATCTTTCCTAGAATCTTTGGGTCTTTTAGTTCATAAATCGTGTTTAATCCTACCATCGTAGGTTGCTCTGGCCTATATCTCCAAAAGGCTTCGTCAGTCTCCTTATTTGAGAACAATTTTGTACTCCTCTTGTCTTGGGGAATCCACATAGGAGTTATCACCCTTCTTAGTATAGATTTTCCTCTCAGTGTTTTGGGCTCCTCAATTCGTGTACCATGTCCTTTCGCATCTATGTCTGCATTCTCTACCATCTCTCCTAGTTCTTTGGATGAGTTTTCCCTAATTACGACGATATACATGGTCCCTTCCTTGTCTATGTAAACCTTATCTTCAAACTTAATGGCTAGATGTTCCAATCCCATAGGTTGATAGGGATTATGTAGTTGAATCACTGACCTATGAAGGCCATCCTCATATACCCGAGCACCCAATCTACTCGTACGAATGTACTCCAACTGAGTCTTGTAGGGCCCCTCTGTCTTTTCAAGGTAAGATACATTAAACGACACTCCTAGTCTACTCGTATTGAAAGACATATCCGAGTCACTTGTATCTCATCTAACCTCATATGGATAACTGCCTAGCTATTGTGCCCACAATCGTGCTATAGTTCTTACACTAGCCTCAAAAGATCGAACACTTTGTTTATCGCTTTTTCCTGAGTATTTTCCAGACCTAATGTTCATTAATCCATATCTCACCTTATCGCGCTCACCCCTTGAATTCGATCAATCAATTAATTATTTTTGAATTTTTTTTTGAGCTTCTTGTCTTGTTTTCAATTGTCGCAAGGAATTGTTTTGATATGTTTTGATGTTAATTCATTTGAGCATTGCGTATTCAATTCACAAAAATTCCTTTAGGCTTGGTCCCTTCACCTACTTACGTCTTCTCTCATTGACTACTTATCACTCAATGAGCTAGGGTGATACCTGGCTACACTAGAAGTCCTAAGACACTCCGTTGACCATAATACAACTATACTTAAAGATATTGTCAACAATTCAAGAAATGGAAATTCCACTTACAAAGTTTTCCTAGACTTAAAAAGTTGCTATTTTGACCTCGCCTGAGAACTCAAGGTGCTTGTCAGCTTCTTCCTTTGCTTTATGCCTCACAATCCCGATGATCAGTAACAATCACGATGGTGTGACACCCACGACGGTCAGAAGCCACGAAGGTCAACCCATGATGATGTGTTAGAGTCACAACTGTCAAGTCACGATGATCAAGCCCCATAATGATGAGTGAGGATCGCGATGGTCAACACACGATGGTCAAGCCTTACGATGGTCAGTCACAGTCGCGACTATCAAGTCATGATGATCACTCAGGATCGTGACTATCAGTCACGATGATCAAGCCCCACGATCATGAGTGTGGATTGTGATGCTTAGCACATGATGGTCAAGCGACGACGGTTAGGGTCATGACAATTTGGCACAATCACAATGATCCAGCCATGACTGCCAGTCAAGATCGCGATTGTCAAGCACCATCGTGATGCTGAGTCAATGTCCCGATGGTGAGATGTGATCCCGATGACGTGAGCCAATCGCACGACAGTTAGTGACCGTTGCGATGGTCAGATGCAGTTGCAATGATCATCATTGCGATGGTCAAAAAATCATGCAATTTCTCAAAATCAATCCTAGATGTGTGCAAGCGCTTACCTAAGCTCCTCCTTCATGCACAAAGTTTGCTCAAATTCTCACCTTCCTTGATTGTCATGATGCTCAGCTTCAAGGGTAATTTTCTGAGAAAAAAGTGGAGTTTTTACATGTGTTTCTAGCAAATCCGTGGTGTCTAGAGGTTTTTGCAAGATTAGTGCACCAGAAAACATGAAGATACACTTGCAAAAGCTCTCTCTCACTCTCGCTTACACGCAAATGAGGGAAAGAGAAGAGAAAGGGGGAATATGACAGATTTTTTGTGATTGTTTTGAGTTTGAGACAATCATACAGAATGATACTAGGAGAATAGAGGAGTAAAAGTGTGTAAAAACTAACTTCAAACAACAAAACAACAAAGAATAACTACCTTCCAATGAGTTTCTCCAATACACTTACCATCACACGCTCAACCTAGAGCTCGTCCCCGGCAAGGGTGCCAAATTTGGTGTCACTCTAGCACAATGGAAAGTACCAACGTGAGGAGCTTCACCTCATAATTGTCAATCCGCGGAGACATTAGGCCGATATGAAGATCAAGAGTGAATGATGTGTGCGAAGAAGATGGTGATAAATGCAAGAGCATACACACACATGCATACACACACACACTAGGAAAGTCGTGATGGAGATCAATGGAAGGCAAGAATAGGACTCACAATAATATTCATCAACATCTAGTTACAATAGCTCTTCTAGATCTAGCTCATAGGTTCAATCATAAACTAACAACAACCTCAAAATGAGCTCTCTAGCTCTATTTATAGTTTTTGCCTAGTTTTGACCGGTTTCACATCTAGTGACTGGCATAGTTAAAAAATAGGTTCTACCTCTAATTTAAACTATCTAACGGCTTCCAAAAATTACAAAAAGTGGTGTGAGCTTTCTACTTAGACTCCTCAAGCTCGAGGACTCCTCGGCTTGCACAAAATGGAGTGGCATTTGTGATAATTGGATGTATGTACCTATAATACATTGGTTTAGTGATAAAAATCACTATTGTCATGATGAAATCTTGTGAGTAACTTTAAGTGGTTCCTCTTCTTCTATGATAAAAACCAATATTCGAACCTTTGACTTGACCTTGAATAGAATCCTAGACTTTGTAAACTTATTTCTCCCTTGTATAGTGTGGCTAAATTCATAAAATAACTTGGTTTAGTTAGCTATGCACTCTAATTGAATGTGTGCAAAAGCTCTCTTTTGAATTCATACAAGGCTATGAGCTCTTACCATTTTAGTGACAACTTTACTTCCCAAAAATGAAGGTTTTGCTACATCTTGTGAAGTGCAAACTTATCTATTTTAATGCAATCATTTAAGATTGATGTTCCAAAGGCCTTACTGATTCTTTATATTAGACATTCCAAAAGCTATCATGGCTATTGTTGAGGAGGTGTTTGTCAACACTATCTCATCTCTGTCTATAACCCATCAACTCTTCACACTCCATCATCATTGGAACCTATAAAGGCAAAGAAATAGCTTGATTTGGACCAACACTTGGTTCTACACCTATAAAAAGAAGCAACAAAGTGTCATACACATCCTTCAAGCTAATTGATGTCTCCTTGGTACATGAAAGTAACGGCTAAATTTCATATTTCATAGAAACAAAATCATGGCTAACCAAGATGTATTTACTCTATGGATGATGCAAATGATAGCCTTTGCTTTTTGAACTTTACTGAACAAAAATGCTTGTCATTGCTTTATTATCATATTTTCTACGTTGTTCAGGGACTAATGTAGGTGCTAAACAACCAAAGATGTGCAAACGAGGAACAAAAGGCTTAGGACCATGTCAAGCCTCATATTGAGTAATCACTTGGAGTGATTTGGTGGGACTCCTCTTAGGTACATATGTTGCACACATGACATCCCTCAAGCTAGAAGCTATGTGAATTACACAAAGAACGAGGCAAAAAGCATCGAGAAGGTACCTTGAATTTTCTTTTGGAGCTAAGCAATGAAGTGGATGAAGGTGTAGGAACATATAGCATGCCTAGAGTTAGAGAGAAACACAATCATAAAGATATGGAAGTTAGTGCGTTTGCCTTCAACCAAGTCTTCAAGAAGGCAAAATTGAAAGATTTTTATGGATAGAAGGAGAGTGGCAAAGATCTGGAGGAACATGGATCAAAGAGATAGAGGATTTCTTTGACCTTCAATATTTCAGTGAGGAGTCCAAAAGTAAAGGTTGGGATCCTACACCTAGGAGGCATCATGAAGTTATGTTGGAAGTCCTATATGCAAACTTGGACATATTTTGGTCCGATTCTATGGAAGGACTTAAGATCTAGACACAAAAAAATTAGGTTCAAAAGAGATGACATATCTAGGATATATTTTCAAGAACATTATGGCTACGACAAATTTACATTTTACTTTTTGGATTAAAAAATGCAACAAAAAGGAGAAGATATTAGTATTATGGAGATAATTATGAAAAATATTGCTTGATGAACAAAATTTTTCATAATTATCTCGATGAATTCGTCTTAGTATTTCTTGATGATATATTTCTATACTCTAAAGATGATGGTGAGCATGTTTTACGTCTCAAGAAAACTTTGCAAAAACTTAAAGAACACAACTTGTATTGGAAGAGAAGTAAGTGTTTCTTTGCGAGTGACAAACTTGTATCAAGGAGGGGTCATATCTAAAGAGGAAATTCCTAGAGAACATGATAAAATGAAAACAATAATTGAGTGGCTAGTAAGGTGTTTTTTTTTGGATTGGAGCAATATGGGGAAGGGCATAATATGATTTCTATAAGATAGCTAATCCCCTCACATGTTTTTATAAAAAGAATGCATGACTTGTGTGGACTCACATTTTTCAAAAACCATTTGAATCATTGAAAAAAAGTCATTGAAGACTATGTTTTAAAATACCGGAAATGGGAAAACCTTTTATGGTTGCATGTGATGCAAGTGATAGTCAAATAGGATGTGTTGTTTCAAAAGATGGTAGGGTGGTCGCATATGAATCTAGGATGAACCTAACTATCCTATTCATTATCCAAAAATACTCTCTGTTGTACATGCACTTAAGGATTGGAGACATCTACTATTAAGGATTCATTTTAAACTGAAAACAGACCATCAATGTAAAATACATTTTAACATTGGATGGAATTACTAAATGAGTATGATTTTGACATTAGGTATTTGCGAGTAAGAAAAATAAGTTTGTGATGCATTGAGTCCGAAAGATTTATGTAATCTCTCTATTGAAACAGATTTTGACTTTGTTAATCATCGCATGCAAATATGGGACCGATGTCAAAAAGTTTATATACCAATGGGTGGATCAATTCTAACCATCATTCTAGCCATGATCTTGCACATTCAATGCTTTAAGTGTAATCTCTTGTGTTTGTGTTTTAGTGGAAAGAGAGATGGTCATGGAAGAAGAAACTCAAAAATAAAGGTCACATGTGCATTTGCATTCCTACTGGTATGACACATCATAAAATTGGTTGGCATTGATACAATTGAATTTTCTAGTGAATACCCATTGATACCTATAATCCCAATCATATCCATCAAAGCACTTCAATACAATGGGAATGTCAAATAAGTACAAACTATGAAATATCTCGTTAATGACTAATAGACAATAGCTGAAATGGTGCTAACTTTAATCAATGATACAATGGAAAGGATAGTTCAATGATGCTATCGAATTGACATCATACATCAAAATACAAGCAAAGGAAATTATCTGTCCAAAGGAAGCGTCCATGATCAGGTCAAGAAAAATGATCATGCCTCCTGATGCAATGCATGAACCCAACATCCATGACTCAAGATCTCATGTTTAGTTTTCACATAGTCTGTAGAAAAAAAAAAAAAAAAAAAAAACCAATCCTAGTACACTTTTTACAAAAATCAATCACATTCATGTTCCTAAATTATGAGCACACTCATGCTCCTAAAATACTTCCATTTTTGTTTTCTACTTAATTTTTTCTTTAATTAATAATTTGATTTCCTTTTATTTTATTAGTAAGCTAATTTCTTTTCATTTTTCTTTTTCTTTTATATATTTATTTTACTCTTTTTCTTTTTATTATTTTCATTTTCTACATTCCTAGTGCTTTTTAATGTTGAAATTTCTATCCTAATTTCTTAAACTTAATTCCTAATGAATTTGAAAGTATTTAAATTTTAAACATAATTTTGAATAAATAAATACTAATAATAAAAATCTATCCTTTTCCTTTACAAAAATAATAAAAAAAATATACATTAAATATACATAAAACGACACTATAAAAAACCTCCCCTTTTATTTCTCTCTCTCTCTCTCTCACTCTCTCTCTCACTTGCTCTCTCACTCTCTCTCTCACTCTCTCTCTCACTCTCTCTCTCTCATCTCCCTCTCTACCTCTCTCTCTCTCCTCTCTCTTGCTCTCTCTCTCTCTCTCTCTCTCTCTCTCTCTCTCTCCATTTTTTTCTCTTTTTACCTCTCTCTCTCAATCCCCCTCTATGTCTCTCTTCCGTTCTCTCTCTCTCTCTCTCTCTCTCTCTCTCTCTCTCTCTCTCTCTCTCTCTCTCTCTCTCTCTCTCTCTCTCTCTCTCTCTCTCTCTTTCTCTTTCTCTCTCTCTCTCTCCCTCCCTCTGTTTCCTCCTAGCATCTCTCTATCTCTCTCTCAAAGCACCAATGCTAACTCAACTTCACTCCCACACTAGCATACATGCCCAAGCATACTAACACGCACTCACACATAAAAAATACATATATATATACACACACCTACAAGCTTAAGTTCATTGATACACGCACTTAAGTACATGCACTTTTTATTTTTCTTTTTTATTTTATTATTTTTTCTCTATTTCTATTTTTTTTTCAACTTAGATGAGTTTTTGGCACATTATCCTTCTTCGCAACTTTAAGGACATATTTTTTCAAAGTGGGAAAATTGTAATAAGCCTTGTGATAGTCAAATAATTTTTTTTTTGACTTTCTAGTCTACATTGTGTGGATAATGTTCACAATACATGCTTAGGCCATTTTATGCATATAGATAATATTTAGGGATTATTATATTTATATTCTCTCTTTAAACCTTATTTGTATCATGTTGTCTGGTTGAAAATTGGAAGTTAGGCTATGCATAGTTGAATACAATTATTTATGAGAAAATTTTGTGAATCATGCTTTAGTTTTGTTCTCTAAAATTAGTTCAGTATAAAATAATGGCTTGACTTTATATTCTCTCAACCATTTCAGAACTTATAGGGTTAAAAATTGATATTTGGAGGCCAATTGGGACTTCGTTCACTACTAACATCATTGTGAACAAAAGATCTCTCACAAGCATTTTGGAATTCCACATTGTTTTTGAGTTTTAGGGCCACAAAACGTTTTCTCCACACTACCATATGGAGAAGAAGATGGAGTTCTATAATATTTGTGAACATGAGGGTGACAAACATATCTTGCCTACCAATGAGTATAAAGAGATTTGCATCTTTAGAAATATGCATTAGATGTTATTAGGGATGGCCTAAAGATAAAGTTTATTGAATGCATTTGTGACTCTATTGTGTTTTTATTATGGCAAACAAGGGCATCCGATATATGATCGCTTGAACATTCATCGTCTTCAAATTGCTCGTAAGCAAACACATGTGGATCATATTTCATCATATTAATCTCTCTTTTTGTCACTTCATAATCTGTCAAATATTGCTCTTGTGATCATATTGGCAATATTATTGAGCTCCCTAGCTATATTCACGAAGTTCCATTTATAAATTTCACATAAGAAATTCACCAAAGCCATGCAATATCCGAAGATGAGCACTTTGGAATTATTCCAATAGATGGAAGGAAATCAGTTTCAGTAAATAAATTTTCTCCAATAAAATTCTCTTTATAAGATTTCAATCCTACCATAAGTCCCCATAATTCTCTTTTATTTTGGGGGTACTTGTTTTGAGTGTGATGTAGAGCTCAACGACACAATAGTGGTGATGGCCATGGTTTAGTAGGAAAACCAAGTAATCGAGCTAGTTACAGAGAAGGCTAATTATCTTTTCTTCACCCACATGGGGGATCCATTTACTTTTGATCTTGTTATTATCCAATAATAAAATCCTATGGTGTGTGAATAAAGGGCATTTCTTACAATTACATATTCTTTTGCTTAGTGGACCAAGGGATCTATCGATTGACCATTTTATCAGATGGTCCTCGAAGTTGAACACATATATTTCTTTCCATATCTTCAAAGAGCTCATCTCCTAATTGCATTTCATAAGGCATAATATCAGCCTATCACTTCTCCAACTAATGCTTGTTTCTAGTTCATTTGACTATTTAAACTCAAAATTTTGGCAAGAGCGTGGTTCACCAAGTGACTCTTTTTCCTCGAAAAGAAGAGGTGACCAATGTCATCCATGCCATGGAGGTAGTGCTTACACCATTGAGGGCTCTATAAACTTTATTAACTTTGACTTTGTTTTAGATTCTATTGTGAAAGCTCAATAGCCTCCACAACTAAACAACTATGAAAACTAACTAGTCAAGCTCACACTAGGAATGAGAGATGTCTTTCCACCCAACCAACCCCTCCAATATATAGCTCCAAGTCCAAGGGGGTAAGTCCCTCTCAAGGGGACATGTGTACCTTCCATCACATGGGTCCCTAAGGTGATCACATGGTTTCCAAGCTTAGGATATCACATGAAATCACATGGCTTCTAAAAGAAGAGCCTCCAAGCTCTCATGTACAAACCAAGTGGCTAGGAGAAGCTTCCAATCAAGCCTAAGGTACTCAACCTTAGAGAATTCCTAAGGTTCAAGACCCATCTAAAAGGGGTAAATAAACCATAAATCCAAAGGGTTTCACACCTAGAAACCCAAGGGTTCTACAGCTTAGACCCATGTAATTATACAACATTCTCCCCCCTTAAAAGCATTTCCGTCCTCGGAAATGAGTGGAGATATATACCTTGGGGTATTCCCCCGTTCTCCATGATCAATCTCAAGCATCATGGCTTTCATCTCTCTAAATTCGCCTCTTAATTTGAAAGGGGAGTTCTACCCCGACTGAATCTGAAAAGAGGAGAATCCATGTGTGGTCTAATTCCCTACCCCAATTATTCAAAGTTCCATCTATTTTGCGTACGAAAAAGAACTGAGTCGAATGCAAGGTATGGAGAGAATGAAAAGGGTGGAAGAGAACATCCCTGCCTATTTCCTTTGTTTAAGCTATGTGTCATCTGGGTCTCCATAGCTCAAACATGTGAGTTAGGTGGATACAAAGTGACTTCAACTAAATTACTACCTTGGTCCATTGCTTTGCACCACTTGTGCATGGACCTAGCAAAATAGATGAATGCTACTTAAGGTTTCTTTATCACATTCATCTGTCAAGTCAGAATCCAACTTGTTCTGAAAGGAAGATGAATCTTTCATAATCCCTGCCCAAATTACTTCCTCTTAGATGTACACATACTCTATACCTTTAGGCTTAGTAAAATGGGTGGATTTTCTTGTTTAAAATTCACCTCCAAACATAGAGGGGAATCTATTTTTATAATTCCTTGCCCAACCCATAGAATGGTATAGGTGAATTATCTATCTAATTCTAAGAGGATATAACATCCTCTTTATCTTAGAGAGAATTTGAATAGCTTACCAAAAAGTGGATTCAATGTTCTTTCAAAACTTTAAGTAGTTTTGAGAATCCACTTTAAGGGACTAGAATTCATAGGGATTAATCTAACTATTGTAGACTCCCATTGATTGAAACCTATTTTACTTGTTCTTCCAAAAAGATTAAGATCTTTATAACTATGTCCCAAGATGGGAACTCATAGTGTAAAAGATCGTGTTATCTTTAAGGTCATAAGTAGAAATAGATTATTCCAATCATTTCTTCATTGCTTAATCCTTACGGACCTTTAGTTGGATCTCAAATCTTAAAGATCTTCTTGATCCTTCTAGATTTCTCTCCCTTGAATTCTAGATCTATTAAAGATGTCCTATGTTGACATCGTAATTAGATCTTTCTTATTCTCAATTGACTTGAAACATCAAGCATCCAAAAGATGATCTTTCTGAGCTTTCTTTCAAGCTTGGTCTAAGATCATTTTTATGTTCCTTGAATTTCAAGTCATACTTTGGGATGAAGCTTTTAAAGATTCATCCTTTGGAGTTTACCTTCAAACTCGAAGACGTTGATCCTCTCTTTATTTCTAACTCTCTATGAGAGATAGATCAGATCCTTTCATATTTTGTTAGAATAACTCTTAACACCTTTGAGAGGATAATTGAAGAACATGTCTATTCCTAGACATTATCTTCCTGACGTATTCCGTTGGATCATGAGTCCCTTTTTCTTCTGGCCATCAAGAAAAAGTACTCAACGGGATTTAGTACCCACTGTCCCATACCAGTGGGTTCCTCATCCAATCCACATAACTTTGTCACTATACTTTCTCACCTTTTATGTCCTTATAAATGCCCTTCATACAATGGTACCAAATTTATAAGAGCAAGGACGAAGGTGCTTAAATTACACCACCTCTAATCTTACTTAAATATTTGGTTAACCATTAATGTGGTGTGACTAATCTTATCAAACTTTAAGTTTGACTTGATCTTTGCCCTACTTGGGTCTTTTGGCTCTTCTTTTCTTCTTTAGCAAAAATAAGAGATAAGACTAGGTCTTTCTCAAATAGATCCCTTCATGCTTCAAAGCTTTACCCATGGGTTTTCTTGGGGATCTAGCTATTTTTCTTCATACAAGAAATCATATTCCTTGGGTCTATATTAGTGGAATCCATAACGTATGTTATGTTATCTACATGAAACATCAAATATACTTTTAGGATCATGCTTATAGCTCATCCAACTTCTTTTCCTATCCCACTTAGGATTTATACAATCCTAATGGTATATGGAAGTGTTCTCTTGCATTGGGGTTCTTTGACAATTCCCAATCTCTGAGAACTTCATTTTGTTGGAAGATGTAATGAAAGATATATGAAGTTCTAAAATACGAGGAAGTACTTCAACTTTATCCATTTCTTGCATATCTTTTACCTTGAAATACTCTATTTGGTCATTCAAGGCATAAGATACAAGTTCTTGGGGACTTTCTCCCATCCTTAAGAGTTTTTTGTCCTCGAAAACTACTTGAGAGTAAATTGAAAATTGTGCTCTTTCAAAAAGTATTTGAAAGAGTTTATTTTCAATCTTTTATTGTTCCCCGTGGTTAAAAGAACTATTCAGAGCTTCTTGCTTTCTCTTCTCCAAGCTTACAGAACAAATGTCCCAAAGTTCAAGTTGAGATTACCCACAAATTCGATGTCCCATACCACTAAATTTACTTCAGTGATAGTGTAAGCCTAGATGTCCCATACCATCCGGCTTACACTTCCACTTTAGTAAAGGTAACTTTAGCTTGAGTTTTGAGATCAAAGCTTCTTCTAATCAAGTAAGATCTCTTACTTCTTGGACTTGTAAGTATTATTTCCACTATAGAGCATATGTATTGCCTATGCTACAATGGACTTTTAACTTACCAAGTCTCAGTTCTAATTGCAACTTGACAAGAATTAATGTCAAAGATTGGTTTTTCAATGATTCCTTTGTTCAGATGTACTCTAAAAGATCATTTTATGTCACTTGATAATAGACCTAGTTTATACTCAACTAGATATTATCTCTTATGACATAATAAGTCATCTGAGAAAGAATAATTGACTTGCCAATCAAATCTCTATGATGAAGTTGATGGTAAGTCTCTATTTACCATTTAACCAACCCTTTACTCTTAGGAAATTGGAAAATGGTATTTCGGGTTTATGAAAACCCTTGGGTCTTACCTTCTCTTCATGCCTTGCATTTGCTTGGAAGAAAAATGTAAAGCTCCGAATAGTTCTATAGTTCTTTCAAACAAAGAACTTTTCTTGAAAAAACACTAATACTTTCATCTTCCAAAACTAAGACCATATTTTCTCTTCCTTAGAGCTTTGAGAAGATAATGCTCTAAGTTACCACCATTTTATCGTGGTTTTAAGAGAGAAATTTTTTTGTATTACTTACCTTAAGTCTATGGCCTTGCTGATGAGGCATGCCATGGGCTTTTATGGAATTTAAACTTCCATAAGAGGGATTTTTATGCTTAAGGTATTTCAAGAAGTTAGAATTAAATGGTTTATAGTGGCCAATTGGCTTTATCACCATTCTTCCTAAAAACTAATAAAATCAAATCCTACTTAAGCTTACCTTCAAGAATTTAATCTCCCTCTTAACTCAAAAGCCCATGTAAAATGTTCCATATGCATACTAGTGTATGCCAAATGGTTCCATATTGGAAAAGGTTTCGCATGCATAAGGTTCAGAAGTTGAACCCCTCCTTAAAGCATGCAAAAGTCCCAAATTGGAACTTTCTTCAATCAAAGAATGGTGCAAAAACTTTCATGCATCTTTCTTTCTGTGCATATGAGTTGCCATAATGCATATGTCATAAACCATGACTATATTTATGCACATCGAATCTTTCTTTTCCAAACCCATGTTAACATAATGCATAGTGCAAATCCTTTTCATGACTAATTGTCTATGTGACCAAGCAAAACCGGGCCACTTGAATCTATGCATCCACTTCTGAGCTCCTTTCTATCACAACATGCAATGCATGCTTCATAGTTTGAAGGAATAAAAAAGAGGTCACTTATCTGGAAATTAAGCTTCGTCCATCCCTTGACTTTGCTTGAATGTCCTCACAGTGATGCTTGGGCCATCCCATCCCATTCATTGTTGAAATCTTCTTTAGGCACTGGATACTTACTTGTGTGCCCATATGTGTGAATCTTAAATGCATGGGATATCATGAAAATTGAGAAGAAACTTCAATGAAAGGCTTACCCAAACCTCATTGTTTCTTTTGATCTTAGTGGGGAGCTTTTCAAAACTTATGGTTGCCCCATCATGCATTGCTTTTTAGTACTCATGTATTAATGTATGCATTCCATTGGTGTAACCTCTATGCATAACTCATGGATATCACACACATGCATCCTTAACTAAGATGAAGGAGAATTTCCAAATAAATTCATGCCATTAAACATGCATGTGCTGGGAATGTAAAGTCATTCTTCGAGCAAAAGAGATCTATGCATACAATGCATCCACCATAAACTCAATCATGGATGAAATAAAGTTTTAAAGAAGAACATAGGTGGAAAACAACATAGCTTTTCTTTTTCTTCTACCCCTGGGTGTATATATATATATATATATATATATATATATATATATATATATATATATATATATATATATATATATATATATATATATATATATATATATATATATATTAATCCCTATCCCAAATGCTCCATATCTCACTGCTTAATGTTTTTTTTCCCATGGAACTTTGTTCCATAGTTTCTCTCACGCCTTTCAAAATCTCTTACAATGAAACTTCATATTAGTGGGTTTATTCACAGGTAATAAAAAAATAGCTCATATGAGCAACACAACAGCAAGTAAACCCATATGCAATATGTAAAATGACATTAAAAAATGTATAAACTTATCTTCTCAGATTTCTTATGCATCCATCAGAAATTGCTGAATAGGAGCTAGAGGTGGGCTCTTCATCTCATCTCTCCCGCTTAGCTCGCTGCTGCGCCTCGCAGTAACAAAAGGTGGTGGAAGAAGAGAAACATTACCAGGAAGCAACACCTCTTCGTTCTCGATCCTTTCTTTCTACGGATGAAGAAAATACATACCAAAAAACAAACGAGGCCTTGTTCGCAGTCGATATTGGAGGCTCCCGTACTGAAAGAGACAAACCATCCGAGATTCATGATCCTTGCAGTGTCCATTGGCAAGACGAAGATCTTGAACGAAGCTGCATCACGGTGAAAAATAGACGGAGTTTCTACCCATCTAAATGATGAGGTGCGATAGTAGAACGATCCTAGAACTGCAGCAGTCTTCTATCACGTACTGACTGTAGAAGATGTGAGGAGTTGTCGACAAGTGGGAATGCGATCCCATATAGACAGTGAGTGCTCAGTTGGCGGCCTATAAAGGAGGCTTCATTTCCATAATTTCCACAAGAGAGAAGCGCTCGTCATGGGAGCTTCTCCTTCTCTCACGCACGGG
Organism: Ceratopteris richardii; assembly: GCA_020310875.1. Lineage (NCBI taxonomy): Eukaryota > Viridiplantae > Streptophyta > Polypodiopsida > Polypodiales > Pteridaceae > Ceratopteris > Ceratopteris richardii. Next base: position 135,941,546 of record CM035423.1, on the reverse strand, counting down.
AATAGCGCGTGGGCTTACGCCTCATCATTGGATCTCATTGAATGCCCGTGAGCCACGAAAAGGCTCTGAGTAAGCAGTCGTTCACGGAGAAGCGTTAAATGCAAGAGCTAAACAAACTTTTCTTCTGTAAATAGAAGAGAGATCCACTCCGAGTTTTGTCGTGCATCTCTCTCGCGTGATCCAAAACTCGTGCATCTCTCTCGCATGATCCTACCCACAACTTGCGTGAATCTCAGCAAAATAAATACCTAGTTTTGTCGTGCATCTCACTCGCATGATCCTACCCACAACCTGCGTGAATCTCATAGAAGAGAGATCTACTCCGAGTTTTGTCGTGCATCTCTCTCGCGTGATCCAAAACTCGTGCATCTCTCTCGCATGATCCTACCCACAACTTGCGTGAATCTCAGCAAAATAAATACCTAGTTTTGTCGTGCATCTCACTCGCATGATCCTACCCACAACTTGCGTGAATCTCAGGAAAATAAATACCTAAAGCTCCATAGCCTCCACAACTAAACAACTATGAAAACTAACTAGTCAAGCTCACACTAGGAATGAGAGATGTCTTTCCACCCAACCAACCCCTCCAATATATAGCTCCAAGTCCAAGGGGGTAAGTCCCTCTCAAGGGGACATGTGTACCTCCCATCACATAGGTCCCTAAGGTGATCACATGGTTTCCAAGCTTAGGATATCACATGAAATCAATGGCTTCTAAAAGAAAACCCTCCAAGCTCTCATGTACAAACCAAGTCGCTAGGAGAAGTTTCCAATCAAGCCTAAGGTACTCAACCTTAGAGAATTAGCCCTAAGGTTCAAGACCCATCTAAAAGGGGTAATAAACCATGAGTCCAAAGGGTTTCACACCTAGAAACCCAAGGCTTCTACCCCTTAGACCCATGTAATTATACAACAGATTCCCTTTTGGACAATTCTTCACAAAAGAACCAGCTTTCTATTCTCAATGTAAAAATTCCACACTGCATGAACTTAATTTCCATTTGATACAAGTTTTTTTTAGGAACGAGTAAAAGTGCTTATTGGCTCTCATAATCTTATCCAATTTGTTATTATTGATCCATCTCAACACTTCAATCCATGGGGGTCATGCCTAAGAAGGCGGCAAGTCTTTGAGTTCTCTCAAGAAATGATTCTCTATCTTAATAGGCACCAATCTTCATAGTCAACTCTCCTACTTGGGTCTAAGTACTCTAATCTGATCTACTATGTCCTCTCATGATTCCAAAGATGTTTCCACAACTGAAACCCTTTTTTCCATAGCTTCTTTTCCCTTTGCAGATTTTTCAAGTCAATTTCTTTGATTCCACTAATAAGAAACCAAATAGAACTATTATATCTAACATCAATAGCCCACTTCCAATCCTCAATGACCATGATGTACGATTTCATCTTGTTCAATGCTTTCACAAGAAGCAGACTACATCTGAACCCTTACGATACAATGGAAAAGGAGAAAACAGCAAATTGAGCACATCATGCTCCTTCCATCTAAGAAGTCCAGAAGATTTGTTTCTAAGCACCCTGCTTTGATCATCCACTTGGCACCTATCTTATCTACCAACCCCCTCCTAGGACATCAAGCCTTGATCATGCTTGAAGAAAACTTGTTATAGACCTAAGTTCATCATTGAAGTAAGCCTTAGTGTTAGGAAATTCGTTGAAAGTTTCTCCATGTAAATGCTCATAAGTCTTAGAACTTTATTCATGTCAAAGGATTAAAAAAAAATCCAAATTCAATGAGATTGGAGGTGACGTTGGTAATCAATCAAGTGCCTAAATCAAGTTTTAGACTTGATTTCTACTTTTTTCCTAGATTGTAGGAAATTGATCTTCATCAAAACAATCGAATCCCCTGTGGTAATTTCAAATCATTGTAAGTGAGTTGTGAAATCCACAAAGATCATATATAAAGACTCATAAACACGTGTACATTAATGTTAGTGCAATATACAATGTGATTGATCTAAACTTTAATCTCTCTCCTTTTTTTTCATCATCATCATCATCATCATCATCAAAATCCATCAACTTGTAGAAGCTCGTTCTTTCTCCACAATGATGCAATATTTATGTCTAAGCATTCATTGAAAACGAAATAGTATCTCCTCTATATTTAAAAATTTGTCTAGCGTTTGGCTCAATAAATTAAGAGACATAAAGATTTTATGTTCTCAGTGTCTATCTCTACACATCTCTGAAAAGCCAAGATTACCATATTTCAATGGTAAGCTTATGATTGAAGCATATCTTGGTTATAAATTTCTTTCTTATGCATACTAGCAACTCAATCCTAAAATTCAACTTCCTCTAAAAGGGTTTTAGTAAATTGCAATTATGTTGGCTCTAGTAAACATTTGAAGTTTCTTAAATCAACTAAAAATAGCAAGTCTCTTTGTCTAGTCTATGTGCCAACTCATCTGTTTTGCATCAAGAATTTCTCATGGATGATCCAAAGCACATAGTATATTTTACTACACTAATCACAAGTTCATAAGGTTTATTTAACCTCCAAGAAAGAAAGGGTTGGTCTTATGTTGGTTAGCTAGACCAAACTTCAACACGTATGACCTTGAATTTCTATTATATCAAGCTACTCAAAGTATTCAAAGTGCTATCAGAGCTACATCAAGATGGGTGATGGTTTTTTCTCAATGATTGAGAAGCTTGATGAAAAACTATGTTGCATGGAAAACCAGAATGGCTGCTTATTTGCAAGATAGAAATCAATATGAATTTGTACCAAGTGATGAAGGTATGCCTACTCCTATATCCAAGGGAGGACCTACATAAGAGGAAACTAAAAGGCTCACACTTTGGTGTGCAAGAGATGCTCAAGCCAATACATATATATTGAAAACTATCTTTAATTTTTTGTTACCGCAAATTAGAGGATGCAAAATATCTGAAGAGACTTGGGATGCACTTGCTACCTTTTTCTTTGCTAATAGCAAAGATAGTAAGAACCGTCTCTGGAATGAGTTCAACCAAGACATCAAAGCAAACTATCATAGATTTTGTCACCAAGGTCAAGGAGGTTGCAGATCAGTTAGCCTCAGTTCAAGACCTGATTGAAGAACAGGCCATCATGAGTCAAATTCTGAATGGAATAAAAAATTACAAGCAATGGAAATTCTTCACAACTACATATGATCTCATCATGAATGTGAAGAATCTTGATTTCAGCATATTCTTTTGACAAATCTTCAATCAAGAGGCCAACAACACTCTGAAGGAAGGTGACTCTTCAATCAAGAGGCCAACAACACTCTAATGGAAGGTAACTCTTATCAAGGAAGCTGAACAAGTGCTCTTTATGCAAACAAGAAAGAGACACATGATCAATAGTTGTGATTCTTGTCAAATTGGTAAGGCACAAAGACAACCCTTCCACCACAAAGGCTACATTGACAACAATCTCTTGGACTTAGAGCACACTGATGTGTGGGGAACCTTCATCAGCAGGCTCAAAGTACTATGTATCTTTTGTTGATGGTCACGATAGATGGATAATTCTACACTTTATCAAGAATAAGAGTGAAGTGTTTGAATGTTTCAAGAATTACCTAGCATGTGGAAAATCATACATGTACATCATTGAAGAAACTCAGATATGATGGAGGGAGAGAATATTTCTCCAAATATTTTGTTGAGTATTTTCAAGATAAAGGCATCAAAAGGAATGTTACTACCAAGTAATCTCCTTAATTGAATGGTACTATTGAGAGGAGGAACAAAACCCTAGTTGGATCAACAAGAGTTATCCTTGAAGAGAAGAAGCTACCAGATGTTTTATGGGTAGAAGCACTATGTAATATTGTGTATCTTTTGAACACAACTCCATCCAAATCTCTTCAAGATATGACCCCTTATGAAGCTTGGAATGGAAGAAAACCAAGTCTAGGTCATTGCAAAGTTTTTGGATGGTTATCATCTTTACCTTGCTTGGATTTCATGTTCATGATCAATAGAGAGTCCTCTTGGTCTTCTGCATAGTTGTTATAATCTCTTCTACCTCTAAAACCTCATTGATATTTGTTGTTGTTGGTGTAGCCTTGGTTGTAGTTGTGATGGTAATTGCATCCTCCATTGTTGAACCTACCTCTGGATTGTCCATAGCCTCCTCTCTAGAAGCCTCTTCCTCTCTGATTCTTTGCATTCTTGAAGCACCCATCTATGGTGTGGTTGGATAGGCCACATATATTGCAAGGTGAAGAGTTGTATGATCTCTCCCTACCTTGCTTTCCTCCTCTTTCCCTTCCTCTAGTACCTCTACCTCTACCTCTACTTGTGAAGTTCGCTTGAGAGGTACTTGCCTCTTCTTCATTCTTTTTACCTTTGCCTTTATCTTTACTCTTATTTCTATCTGTGTAAAGGGAAAATATTGATTACCTCAAGAGTTGCCTCCATTCTTGTTGAGCTTTGTCTCATGTGTGAAGAGTTGCCCCATCAATGTGTTGAGGTCAAGTATCTGCATTTCCATATATAGAGCCATTGCTATGGTGAAGGACTCCCACTTATCATAAGCTTTGATGCCATTTATGATGTGCCTTACTATCTAATCCTCTTCTATTTCTTCTCCAATGTTCCCAAGTTGATTAGCTACATCCTTCATCTTTGTCACATAGTCAACCACACTTTGCTTTGGTTGGTTCTTCAATGTTGTGAACTCCATCCAAAGTTGGTTCTTCCTAGCCTTGTATTTGATGAGAAGTACAAAGAAAGTACTTCCCAAGTCTCTTGGGAGGTCTTGCAATTCCTAATGTGAGGTAATAAGAAATACGAAAGTGATTTAAGTATATAATACTTGTCTAGAGCATCCTTTGCACACCATGTGCTTAGCCTTTCTTGCTCTTCTCTTTTAGGTTGATGTTTGCTTCTTAATATTGGCATTTCCTCATAGATGTATCCATATAAGATTCTTCCTTGGAGATCAACTTGCATCCTTAGGGACCATGCTGGATAGTTTTTCTTGTCCAATATGTCAACGAATGATGGAAATCCATCTCCCATTTTGCTTGATGTTGCTCTGATACCACTGTTGAAGGAGATGGTGGATAGATTCCGGAGATGAAGTAGTGCTACAAAATCCTTCGTCATAGTAGCCAAGAACAAGTTGTGGAGAGTAGATTAGACCCTTTGAGCTTCCCAATAATCACAAATAACCACCTAAGTGATTTGGAGCATGATCCTCTAATCAACAGATCAAAAGAGATGAGTAGAAATACATTATGTTCCATGAGCCAAACCTAGGAACAAGCTCTCTTTTTATTTTGTAATATTGTCTCTAAACAAGAAGAAAGATGTTAGTATCAATAAAATAATTTACATATGTCAAATGTGTTTGATGGGCATGGGACTCTCAAATGTTTCTATGCATGGCCGTGTAATGTGGCCCTATATTAATGAATACTTTGGAAATGCATGACCTCAATGGTGCAAAAGGCAAGGTTATGCCAAAGGCACATGGTTGTCGCATGTCCAGGCTTCTATTGTTACTTGGCGGCGTTGAGGCAAGCTATACTTAGAGGTGTCCATTGGACCTTGAGATGACAACTGATCATTCCTGCTTATAGGGATCCATTTTAGAACCATGTTCGGTTGTGCAGAGACCACCTTGGGCTTGTTCATCTTTAGATGCTTTCTTAAATTATGTATCCCAGGTGGTTGGTTCTTTGGTTTTTCAAGGGCTACTAGTGCTTTTGGCTTCCATACCGATACCATTGTTGCGGGTCTTTTGAATGTTGTTGAAGAGGTGAGTTGGTCTGCTTTTGGTCTTGGTGTTTGGTTCTGACCCTTGGCTTGCCTTGGCTTATTTGTTGACAATTTTCTCATGTGGGAGAGCATAGTTTGTTGTGTATGTAAGAGCTTCTTGGTTACCCATAGTTATAATTGTCCTTGTTGACAGGTAGCTAATTTCTTAGGCACCCAAACTTGTCGGATACCTTGTGGTTGAGCCTGTCCTAGTTTCTTCGTTTGTCTTCTCGCTTCGTTGGCTTGCCTAGATGGGAATTGTGGGGGCAATTCCGAAGGTTGTCCTCCTTTTTGTACCCTGATCTGCTTCATGCCCAAAACTGCTTTCTTGTTGAATGGTGTCTTTCTATTTGCTATAGCAGTTGTCTTCAAATCTTGTGCTTGCCTTTGTGGTCGAACTACTATGGTTGCATTAGCCTTTGAAGAAGAAGAGAGGTCCACTTGCCTTCGAGCCTGTTCTTTTGTGATTGAATCCTTCTGCATCATAGAGATTTTGACACATACAACATCTTCTTCTATAAGATTAGTCTTAGAAGAACTAAGAGAATGTGTGACACCTTGAGTTGTGAGCATGCAGTTCTCTAATTCTAATGTAATGCACTTTTCATGTACCCAAACTTGAAGAAATTGAACTTTTAGGTTTAAGTTGACTGCACGGTCATAGATCCAATCTTGACCCAAGACAAGTGGTTCTCTAAGATCCTCATCTTGACACACTAGCATTTTGACTCTCATTGGAACATCTTGAAGATAGATGGGAAGCTCTACCTCTCCCAAACAAGGGGTTTCCACCCTCCCAATCCTATGAGATGGGCGTTTATGGGATTGATGTTCAATTGCAAGTCTTGGCAACATGAAATTCTAACTACACTAGTTGCTACACTTGAGTCAATCAATGCTCTCACAGTCCTTACATTCTCTCCATGTCCTATGTCTAAAGTCACAAAGGGACGTCAGTGAATTATTCGAGAAGGAATGGCACCTGATGTTTGGCACATGGCCATGTGATATTGTGGGGCTTCAAGATTGACATCTAGGCCTAGTCGCCTTGACTTATTTTTCCTAATGCACTCTCTGGCCTCTGCCTATGCTTCTTCTCTAACCCTTATCTCTTCTTCTTTTCACTTCTTAGCAGTGCTGAGTCTCCTTAGCATATCTTCTATAAGAGGTTCTTGATATAGCTTGACTCGACAACCACTAATGTAGTTTGGCAAGATGTCACCCTCTAGAATGGCCAGTTGAACCGCACCACTAGTGGAGATTCTATTAAGGATCATGGGTCCATATCCTCTTTTTTCAAATTTATGAGCATCTTGTTTGAGTGTATAAACAACCACTAGGTCTCCCTCTTTCAATCCTTTATCCTTGATGTGTGCATCAAAATAAGCCTTTTGTCTTTTCTTTGCAGCATAGATGCCTGCTGCTGCTCGTAGCGTCGTCTCACCTAAGCCTTCTAGATCAAAGATCCTAGAGGACAACTCATGTCCATTCCACTCATGCTCTTGTGCTACTTTTAAACCTCGTATTAGGAAGTCCAATGGTAGCATAGCATTCTGTCTGAAGACCATCTGAAATGGGGTGGCATTGTGTATCGTTTTGTAGGCAACTCGATAAGCCCAAACAACATGATGAAATTTTTTATTCCAATCAGAGCATTTATTATTTACTAGTTTAGTCAAGACATTACATAGGAACTTGTTTGTGCTCTTGGCTTGTCCGTTAGCTTGTGGATGATAGGGGGCAGACTTCTTATGTATCACCAAGAATTCTTGGAGAAGATTTTCAATGACTTCATTCAAGAAGTGTGTGCCTCTATCACTCACTAACTATATTGGTAGTCCATATCTTGTGAACACATTCTCAAATAAGAACTTAGTTGTTGTTTGAGCATCATTCTTTGTCGTCGCCTTTACTTCCACCCACTTAGTAAGGTAATTGATGGCTACAATGATGTATTCTCCATGGGATTTCCTAGTTGGGGGGTTAATAGGACCTACAAATTCTATACCCCACTTCGAGAATGCACGTCCTCCCATCATTGGCCTCAAAGACATCTCATCTTTTCTGATCTGATATTGTGCACATTGGCATGTTTCACATCTCTTCACATAGGTATGTGCATCCATATGAAGAATGGGCCACCAAAGTCCTGAGAATAGAATGGTCTTGATTACTCGATCAAGCTCGAAGTGTCCACCAGCTGCAATGTTGTGTGCAATTTCTAAGATTTTCAAATAATATGATTCATGAACGCACTAAGTAACCATCTTTTCCTCTTTGGTATAGGTTGTCTCTTATTAAGGCATAGTCCTGAGCCTCTTGCTTCATGCTTCATTTTCTAGCTAGATAGCCTCACTGGGTAGTGTCCTCAATCTCATAAATTCTACTAAGGGAATGCTCCATTCTGGACTTAATGACACATGATAGAGCGTAGCATGCTCCACTCGGGGTTTTTCCTAGCACACTAGACAATTCTTAATCCACTCATGTATTTCTTTGCCCAGACTAGGCCAATGCACTCCTAAACATTTTAGATTTTGCAATGCTCGTTGTTTAGAATAGTGATTCCCTAGCAATCCTTCATGGGATTGTTGCAACCAACTACTATGTTCATCATCCTCAACACAACAAGCTAGTACACCCTCTGTATCTTGTTTGTACATACTTCCTGCCAATATTTGATAGTTTTGTGATTTTACAATTTCTTCTTTTTTTGTTCTCACATTCTTATTTGCGGTCTGAAGATTAGGACAGGTACCAACTTATTTGCCCATTTAGGAACAACTTCTTAATTGAACAGATAAGCATCTGACAATTCATCAGACACTCCTTCTGGTGGCTCTCCTGAAGTGATGCGAGAAAGGTGATCTACCTTGAGATGGGTCCTACCTTTCTTGACAACAACTTCTAATTCATATTCCATTAGTAAGAGAAACCATCTTACTAAGTGTCCTGTACTGCAAGGTTTATCGACCAAATATAATAACGCTTGATGATCAGTGAAAAACTTGAACTTGTTGGCCAATAGATAGTGTCTAAACTTCTTCATGACATATACCATGCCTAAATGTTCTCTTTCAGTTGTTGTGTACTTTTGTTCAGCTGCATTTAGCTATCTACTAGCATATGCTTTGAGCAAATCTAAATTTCCTTCACTTGTGGGTTATGCTAGCACACATACTATTGCATGATTGGATGCATCCACATGGACATGGAATGGTTTATTCCAATCAGGAGTGGACAGTATTGGTGTTGTGCACAAATGTCTTTTCACTTCATTGAAGGAATTTTCACATTCGTCATTCCACTCAAAGTTTGTCAACAAGGCATAAAGAGGTTAATCTATGATCACATACATGTGGATAAATCTGCAGTAATATCCACAATGGCCCATAAAGGCTTTCACCTCTTTAACATTCCACACTCGATATTCTTTGCACTTGTTGAAGATCTATATGAGCTCAAGAATAGGGTATCTCCTTTCTTGGGAATGGCACATAAATCATCCACATATACTTCTATGATCTTTTGCAAGAACTCTTTGAAGACATGGCACATGAGCTGGAACCTTGCAAGTGCATGGGTATCCACATAAATCTGGGTTCAGCCACACTCGATATTCTTTGCACTTGTTGAAGATCTATATGAGCTCAAGAATAGGGTATCTCCTTTCTTGGGAATGGCACATAAATCATCCACATATACTTCTATGATCTTTTGCAAGAACTCTTTGAAGACATGGCACATGAGCTGGAACCTTGCAAGTGCATTGGTGAGTCCAAATGGCATCACACGAAATGCAAAGATTCCCCACTCTGTGGCAAAGGCCATTTTGTGTTGATCTTCTAGGGCAATGGATACTTGGTTGTAACCTAAAAATCCATCAAAGAAGCTATAAACTTCCTTGGCCGCAACATGATGCTGGCATCATATGGGGAGAAGCAAGTACGGCATACATGCAGATCTAGCACTAAGGCAACCCATTAAATTTTTCCAAACCTTACATCATTTTAAAAGTGATTCTCATCACTAAAAACCCTTGTAAATATCGTTTCACCTTTTTGCAGCTCCATTTTGTACAAGCTGAGGAGTCCTCGAGCTTGAGGAGCCTTAGAAGTAGTTGCCTGCCAATTTTCATATTTTTTAGATCTCGTTTGAGCCCTCGAATAAGCCCTGGAACCTAATTTTTAACTAGGTCGGACACTAGGTCTGGACAGGGCCAAAGCTAGTAAAAAACTATAAATAGAGCTAGAGAGCTCATTTTTGAGGTAGCTTCTTGTAGTTTTGAGCTTGTATGAGAACTTGGTTGTAATAGAAGTGATTTCATTGTCTTACTCTCTTTGTTCTTGCCATGTGTGTGCGTGTGTGTGTGTATGTGTGTGCATGTTAGTGTGCTTCTCACTCACACATTTGTGCCATCACTTGCTCGAGGTCTTCATACCATCCTCATGTCTTCCCGAATTGACATTAAAGGAGGTGCTACTCATCACTGAGCTACACATGCTCCAATAAATGTTCAGTGATTAGAAGCAGATAGCTATCTCTGATCGTAGCAGCATTAACTTTTTTAAGGTTAATACACACTTGCAACTTTCCATTCTTCTTGGGCACCACTACAATGAGGGACACCCATTCAGTATGCTCAATCTCATAAATAAATCTAGCTTCAATCAATCTATCACTTTCTTCTTTTATTCTAGTTGCCTAAGTGGCATTATATGTGTAGGGCTTTTGTTTGGTGGGCTTGGCATCAGCAATCATGGGGATCATATGAGAGTAAATTTTTGGATCTACTCCCTTCAAATCTCTATTGTGCCACACAAACACATCCCTAAATTCCCTTAATAAAGCTACAAGCTCTACTTCTTCTTCAGCACTTAGGTCTTCTCCTATGTATGTACATCTCTCTTCGTTCTCTTCAATGGTTACAACAATTTTTTTGGTCTTTTCTTTATTATCAGATGCTTCTCCTTCAACTTCATATTTCTTGAAATTCTATGGTACTTCGAACAATGATTCCTCCTCTTCTTCTTTCACTACTTTTCTTTTATTTTTCTTTTGACCTCCTTCACTTCCATACTTTGAATTTATAGTTTTAATACTTGTGAGAGGTTTTTCTTCTTTCTAGTTAAATACTCCAACATCTTTTAGATAGTGCTTCTCCGAGTTAAAGTAGGTGTCCATCACAATGGACTCTAGATCATCATCGTCCTCTTCTTCTATAACCTCATTAGAATCACACTCTTCTAGAAAGGGTTCACACATGAACACAGAGATATCATAACCCTCCTCATCACAATGAGGTGTCCATTGTTCTTCATTGACAGCAATGTCCATGGTGGCTAAGATTTTTGCCCAACCATGGGGCTCAAAATCCTCATCTGGAAAGATAATCGATGTGTAGGCTATGTCTCTAACTGGTTTATCTCCTTGAGAAGTTCCTTCTTCTCTTGTTTTTAACCGCCTTTCCTCTTCCTCTGTGACTTTGCACATCCACATATGAGTATCTTCATGCATCCATGATGGATCAGAAGAACCTTCAGAATGCATAGAGATTGAATCCTCTTGCGCCTTGTGGATAGGATTCCATTGTAGGGGTGGTACATCTTTGAAAGTATAATCCTTCAAATTGACCTTCGTTGTGACCCCTAAGTGTTGCAAGTACAAGGAGTTGGTTCCCCATTCTTGTACTATTTGCATTTGTCATAGGAAGGGTCTTCCTAGGATCATCTCATAGATGTTATTCTTACCAAAGTCACATATAGCAAAGGTATGTTCGAACTCTACTCCACATGTGGTTAGAATTATCCCTTCTAGCAATCCTAGAGGTCTTTCAACATGGCTATCAACCATTTGAAGCTTCATTCTAGTTGGCCTTAATGCGGGTTTTCCCCATCGCTTCCACAACGAGGTGGTCGCAATCACAACACCTGCACCTAAATCTAAGATAGCTTTGGTTGTGTAACCTTGGTAGTTGATTAGAAGATAAGTGTAACCTTCTTCACCTTCACTCATTTCCCCTATTTTGTCGAGAGGTATCTCTGGAACTTTCTGCTTAGAGCCTGCTTTTGGCATATTAGAATCCAGTTTAGGAACCTAATTTGCACATGCTTCCATAGCTCTCGTTTTACTTTGAGCAGCTCTTTTATGGTGAGTTGACATTGAACCTTAGTGTTCTTCATGACATCAATGTTCCTTGGAACCACTAAGTCTTCATGTCTTACCAATATTGTGGGAGCTCTGATCTGAAGAGATTCAGATTCCCATGGGCCTCTGAATTGTGGCAACTCTTGTAAACAACTAGATTCAAAATCTAATCTTTCATCTTCTTGTTACTCTACCTGGTCTCCGTAAATAGATGGAATGTCTTGGGGAAATTGATCATGAAGCTCATCAATTTTAGGAATGGGAGGGGGATTACCCTTCTCCTTTGCCCATTTCTCTTCTTGTATTTCCCCCAAGAACTCTTGAGAGTATTGTTGAATTGAAAGAGGTGTTCCCTCATCCATCGAATCAAGAACATAACCTTCCATTGGTGGTGAACTTCCTCTTTTGACATCTGATTGAGCCTCTGGAGGTAAAGAACCCTGTGGCTTGTTTACCAACTTCTCTAATCTTTCTTGTAAGCCCTGGAAGTGCAAACCTGGTTTGATAGAATTTTTATGATTGAACAAATAATTGGTCTTGAGCATAGCCTGAGCTAGTTCTACCATTTTCATGCACATTTTTGTTCGTTCAATCTCTAAATCTTCTTTCGGGTAACTCTTGTCTAGATTTGTAGTTGTTGGCCCTTCTTGAAGTCGAGTCTGGTAGGCCTTGAAGATCATGTCTAAGCCTTCTGGGGTTGGATCTGCAAGAATAGACCTTGGTTGTGGTCTATTTACAATGGTTGGTGTGGTTAAATGAAGTGGAGTGGATGGATTTTCTGCATGCAAGGGGTTTTGAGATGCAATGTCTGCAATCTTTGTTTTTGCATTTCTCAAGCTTTCTTCTAGTTTGGATAGCTTTCTAGCCCACTTACAATTGGCCTTCAACCTAGTATCCTTCCAAGTCCTTGTTTTCTTCTTACTAGGCTCTCTTGATTCACTTGACTCTGATTATTCAGCTAGTGTACCCTAATAACTGCCTGTATAGGAGCCACATTAACACTACTTGAACTTGAATCCACCACTAAGCCTACCACATTAATTGGTGTAACCATATGTACACTAGAGGGTTTCCTTGGAAAATCTCTTGGGAGATGTTCTTTGCCACACTCAGGACAAAAGGCTTTTATTCTGATGGCCTATCCTTGCCCTGGAGTTGGTGGATGGAGGCATTCACGAACAAAATGGTTGCCCTAACATCTAAAACATGGTCCTCTAGGGGCTTGTGATCTTACTTGTCTCACTTGGGGCCTAGGGTTAGGATTCATGTACATGACATTGGAGTATTCTAGCTCCCAATTTGGTTCCATAGGTGGTGCCTCATACTGATAAGGATAAGTCTCACTATGCTCAGATGACTCTGTGTAATAAGCTTGTGGACTCTCTTCATAGGAGTATTCAAAAATCTGGGCATGAGGGTCATTTTCTCAAACCAAACGGGTTAGTGGCACCAATGATCTATTAGGGTTCTCCTCTACCACTACATACTTAACTGGAATTACATTAGCAAGAGGTGGTGGTTGGTTTCCTAGGACCGTTTGTGGCCTATATGGTGCCTAGTATTGTTGCTAGTATTGATGTTGATATTGTTGTTATGGCCTATAATATGGTTGATGGTATCAATTCTGATACCTACCTTGTTGGTAAGGTAGCTGATAGGTTTGTCTAACAACTTGCCTATTGTAGGGACAATCTTGAGCCATATGGTTTGTGTATTTTCTCTCAATGGTGCAATATGCAGCATTAGGATTTCCTGGGGGTTGAGCCATCATCGGGCAAACATTAGCCATGTGGTCTCCTCCATAGTTGTAACATCGCTTCAATGAGGTGACCCTTAGAATTTGTCTATTTTGAACTCCTAGCTTCTTGGCAACTTGCTCAGCGACCTCATCTATCTCAGTGGAGGTTCTTGAGGTATGACTATTAGAACTATCAGAATCCTTATAGAGTTTGGAGAGTCCTAACTTCCCACCCAAATTGTCTTCTATGTCAATACAAATTCGCACACACTATTCTATGGATCTAGGCTCTTTCAAGTACACATATGATCTTTACTTGCTTAGTAAGGCATCTAAAAACAAGGCCACTTGTTTGGCCAGTTTCGACAACTCTAGAATGGGGCATCTTTCTAAGTACTATCTGAACTGTCTTCCTACAAGTCGCACTATTTCTTGGGGTGTCTGCTTGTAGCTATGGATCAAAGATGATGGATTACACCTGATGCCACTCTAGGAGAACTCTACAATGAGTTCTTCTAGCAGTTGACCTATCTCTCAGTAGTTGCAACTATTCAGGGATTGAAACCAAGCTAGGGTAGTACCCTTGAGACTCAAACCAAATACCTCAAACTGAGTGAACAAGTCCTTGACCTGTTCAGCTCTCAACACTTGTTTGAGCTTGGCCATATGATCATAAGGATCTCCTATCCCGTCAAAATAGGTCTTCATTGCCTTGACCACTTGAGAGGGTCTAAGGGTTCTTGGGTGCTCGTGGGGTCGAGGCAATGGAAAATCATGTTCATTTCTTTGATCCCTATGTGCGCTATGTCTCTCTCTTTTAGGTCTTTCATTTTCAAATCTTGATCTGTATGTACCCACATTGTGTGCAATGCTTACCTCAGGTCTCTCTCTAGCTCGTTCCCTCTGATTTTCATGAGCATGGGATGATCCTACCCCTTGGAGGCCATGGGACTTGTTAGATCTTGATGGAGGGAAAATCAATTCACCTTTCCAAGTGTATGCATGCATGTCTTGCTCTCGTACCATGAACACTCTCTCGGATGTGCTGTCTAAGTAGACCACTTTGCCTAGGGTATCAGGATCTTTAAATTCATATATCCTCATATTCCCTGCACTACTAGGTTGATCAATCTTAAACCTACAAAAAGCTTCATCTGACTCCCTATTCCAGATCAATTCTACACTTTTGTTATCCTGGGGAATCCATTCTGGTGTGAGTATTTTGGTTAAGACCGATTTTCCTCGAGGGGTCTTGGGTTCTCTTCCTACATCTCCTTGCTCTAGGTCTCCTAGCTCATTCTCAAGAATGACATTTCCAAACTCATCTATCCTATCTGGTAAGTTGTGACCACGTACATGGTTCCTTACTTGTCAATGTATGAACCATCTTCGAACTTAACCATTGGGAGTTCAAGTCCAAAGGGTTGATCGGGATTTTTGAGTTGGACAATTGATTGCCTCAGACCATCCTCATGTGTGCACCTAATTGGTTGGTCCTAATATGTTCCAATTGCATTTTATAGGGACCTTCGGGTGTCTGTAGATAGATAGTCCCTGAGTTACATGCAGGTCTTTCCATGCTAAAGGACATTCTTGAATCACTTGTGTCGGAACTTAGTATGTAAGGATAACCACTTACTTGTTGTGCCCAAGACTTGGTTGTATGGTTAACACTAGCCTCAGAAGATCTAATGCTTTGTCTATCCTTGCCTAGGTATCTACAAGAGCTCAGGTTCATAAGCTTTGTCTTCTTGTTCCGAAGTTCCCCTTTGTATTGCTCAAAATCCTTTGGAGTTCCCTTGGTTTCCTAGTCCCACCTGAGGATCAACTTCAAAATACTATATCTATAAATCCAACGAGCTCAAAATCACTCCAAACGGAGTTTGTATGAGAAGCTATGTCCAATCAGCCTGTTGGGGGTCAAAACGGGCAAACAGGACCTCTCAAAGAATCGCAATTTTTTGGAAATCAGGTAGCAAGAAACTCGTGTTTTTTTATGAGAGAATCGCAATTCTCTCAAAATCCACGCCAAAAAATCACGACTTTCTCAAAAGTACTAAGTCCAAAGAATTGCGACTTTCTTCAATTTTCCTAGGCCCAAAGAATCACGAATTTCTTGCAAAGAATCGCGAATTTCTTGCAGAGAATCCTGACTTTCTCAAACTCACTAAGTATAGGGAATCTCAAAATTCTAGCAGAGAATTGTGATTTTCTCAAAATTTCTCAAGTCCAGAGAATTGCGAATTTCTTCAAGAGAATTGTGACTTTCTCCCAGAATCATGACTTTCTCAAGAATGCCCATCTAGAGAATCGAAAATTTCTTCAAGAGAATCGTGACTTTCTCCCAGAGAATTGCGACTTTCTCAAAAATGCCCAAGTCCAGAGAATCACGAATTTCTTCCAGAGAATCACGAACTTCTTGCAGAGAATCGTGAATTTCTCAAAAATACCTAAGTCCAGAGAATCACAAATTTCTTCCAAAGAATCGTGACTTTCTCAAAAATCCTTCACGATTTTCTCAAAATCCTCAAATCTAGAGAATCATGATTTTCTCCAAAATTTTTAGGTGGGAAAATTTTTGAATTTTTCTAGAGAATCGCAATTTTCTGAGAGTCGCAATTTTTTGAGTTCTTAGGCAGGAATTTTGAATTTGTGTACCGAGTGCCAAATGTGAAGAAAATCATGAAAAACACAAGTGCATGCACTCCCAAGCACTTCCTAACTCTTTGTTGCACTCGTACACATGAGAAATGATGTAAAAATGGTGAAAATGCACTCAAAAACAAAAAATTCTATGAAGATAAGATGGTGATGATGGTGATGATGAAGATGGAGAAGAGAAATCAGAAAATGAAAAAAAAAAATATTGTTTTTTACCTTCCAACATTGCAAATCCATGATCTTAATGTCACAATGCTCGTCCTCGAAGCTCTCTCCCTGGTAGAGGCGCCAAAATTTGGTGTAGCTCAAGCGTAAGCACTACCTCCTTTACTTGTCAATCCGCCAAGACGTGAGGACTGGTATGAAGACCATGAGCAAGTGAAGGCACAAGTGTGAGTGAAAACACACAAGCATCCACACATGATGTTATTGCATCTTAATCCACTTCATTGTTCAATTCCATGAAGAAATTAGTTGTGCCTTGTGGTTTCTTCTAGCCCCATTCTTTATATAACTCTACAAGAAGCTTCTAAATAAGCTCTTCTTGCTCATAGATACTTTATATCAAAGATTCCATAGCTACCAAGGATGGATTGTGCTCTTTTACCACGTAGCTCTTCTATAGTCACAAGATTTCCCCAATCATAAGCTTCATTTCAATAAAAAACAATAGAAGAGAGAGACGATCTTGCACAAGATAAGAGAAATTTTGAGGCAATAGACTAGGCAATATATGATGAAGAAAAAAGAGAAGATTAGGCATTATACATTTGAATTGAATACAGTAGATTAAGCAAAATAGCTTCATGAGGAAGCCCCCATCTCATGAAGACACCTAAACTATCTCAATATCATTTGCACTCATGCTCTCAATGACACTCTCCCTCACAATCACACTCTTAATCATAATCACAAGGAAAATGTTCGACTTGCAATCTCCTCTTGCACAATACTAATTCGCACAAAAAAACAAAATTGATCATCTTGATGAAAAAAGGAAATGTGCGATACACCAAATTTATAAAAACTCATGTCTTCTAGTGTTGCATGCCCAATTTCATTAAAAACATGCATTTAACAGGTCGATTGCTTTCTTCAGTGGTGCTTGTTAAAAGAAGATAAATAAAAAAAATGAAAAGATATATCCATCCACAACCACAATATGCATGAGAACATGTATGCCTTGTAACTCAAAAACCATGCAGTATTCCAAAATTATTGTGAGAGGCAAAAGTGTTTAGCTCTTCAACCTGCAAAATAATTTTAGAGATGTCCTAACTCCAGATCAGCCTCTCAATATCATTTTTTCATCCTTGCAAGTTCAAAAATTCTAGAGAGAGAATAAAATCAAGACATTATTTTATAGTGAATTAGTTTTAGAGCCCAAAATGTGTACCTAAAGCATGATTCACAAGATTTTTAGACAAACACTTTTACTGTACTATGCATACTCTACCTTTCTCTCATACAATGCTGTTCTTAATTCTTTCATCTAAATGTTAAGTTTTCAACTAGAGAACATGATGCACATAAATTTAGAGAGAGAATATAGAAATTTTCATCCCTTAATTTTCTTTTATATGAAAAAATGGCCAAAGCACTCATTATAAAAATTATCCACACAACTTATAATAAAAAGTTCAAAATGAATTATTTCACTACCAAAAGGCTTATTATAATTTTCCCCTTATGAAGAACTTTGTCCTTAGAGTTGGAAAGAATGCTAATGTGACAAAAAATCTTTTAAGTTCACCCATTAAAAATCATCAACTCAACATGTGTGCCGTCTTACCAAAATCTCTACTATAGATTGATTTCCAAGTACTCTTTTCCTCCTATCTAATATTATTTCAAGTTGAAGCTCAAAAGAACATTGTCTTTCAGCTTATAGTTGTCCTAGAAAACATGAGCATAGTAGGTACATATCTCTTAAGTAAGCCAATGTGAAATAAAGAGGCACATTTAAATGTTCAAGCAACTGGAACAAATAAGCAAGAGATCAATTTTTTTTTCAAAACTTCAAAGGGACCTACATATCCTAGAGAAATTCTATGAACCCTTCTTAACAACAACTTAGATCGACCGGGACTGATTTTAAGAAATATGGTAAGAGCATTTGTTAATCCAAAAGGTAAAACTATAAACTCATAGTATCCATAACTTGTTCAAAAAGATATATTGGGTTTGTCATTTACTTTGATCCTAATTTGGTGATATCTTGATCTTAAATCAATATTGGTGCATATAGTTGCTCCACTTAATTGACTAAAAAAATTCATCCATATGAGGGAATGGATACTTATTTTTTATTGTTCTTTTATTCAATCCCATAAGGTCAATGCATAGTCTATAAGATCCATCCTTTCTCTTATGAAATAAGACAGGTGCTCCCCAACAGGAAACATCGTTCCTATTGATCCTTTCTTCAAAAGATCATCTAAATAAATCTTGAGCTCCTTTACTTCATCTATGTAAAATCTATAGGCTGATCTAGAATATTCTTCACTTCCTAGATATAGTTCTATAGCATGCTCAACCTTCCTAGGTGAAGCTATACCATGTAGGTCTTCACAAAATACATATGCATATTCTTCCAAAATATTTTCTCCATATTTTGGAAGTATTTCCTGATTATCTTCCCCATTCAAACAATTCACATGCACTAGAAATGTTTTGGAGCCATCACATATACCTCTAATTATCTTCATGGTAGAAATGAGAATACTTAGGATTATATTCATCACCTAGGATGTGGATAAATTCAAAACATAGCATAAACATGAATATTTTTTGCTCACAATCAATTGTTGCATAAGTTTGAACTATCAAGTACATGCCTATAAATGTATCACACTTGAAAGTTCCAATAAGATAAATTTGAGGATTTTGATAGTTAATATATAAGATGGATCATCGACTTCTGCCATATTTTCAATCACTACTTTGCTAGTAGTGATCATACAACTTTTTGTTGGCCATGCTCCTTTCTTTGCACCTAGTACCTTTGGGAAATTCATCCATTTGGAGAGGATATGTCCGTCTTTTCTCATTTGCCAAAATTTGTGCCAACCTCTTCTTCTAGAAATTGGAGAATTAGCTTGATTAATTTACATATGTCTTGGCACTTCCAAGCACATCATCGTACAACCCTTATTCTTGTCCAACCACTTCTTTCTCCAAGAAGGGTTACATTTTTCAAATAGCTCCTTTGTGATTTCTATGGTTTCATCATATTCCAAGAAATCATTTGGGAAGAATCCTACTCTCCAAGTTTAATGATTCTTTATACTGTATAATACCATGTAGAATGGAATTTCCAATCCATCTACTATCCAATGATGTTGTACTAGATTCACCCCATTATCTAGTGCAAATTTGACTATTTTCTCTTCGTATCAATTATGAATATTTCTAATATATGACATTCTAGTTTCTCTAGAGGTTAACAATCTCTTTATGAATGCATCTGATTCTTCGTAGCTTTCTTCTTATTCTTGTTCATTAGTCCTAGTATCATGAATTGTTGAAGGTAACTTTTATTCTTCTATTCTAAGATCTTATGTTAATGGTTCGACATTCTCTCTACGTTTTGGCTAGCTTTAGCTTTCCATTTTTCTATTTCTTTCATTAGATTTGTCGTTTGGTCGTGCACGCGCTTCCTTTCTTTCTCTATTTGCTCATTGAGGTTATTGAAACCCCTCATGGCTAAAACATCATGCTTATTGGGTTGTTATTCTAGCTCTTTGCATCTTTAATTTTCTTCTTTTAATTTATTTAACTCATCTTTGATTGCTTTGATCTCGTCATTTGTTGCTTCTACTTTGTTTCCTTCTAGTCTATAATCTCCTTGTTTTAATACCATTTGATGTATCCCTTCATTGGAGCTTTTTAATAAATGTTATGAAATTTGTAATACTACATTTTTTTTACTCTAAATGCTTAATGTCTCCCAACAACTTCATTATCATACCCAACTATGTTTCACATTCTCTTCCATGATTTCAATTGTGTATTTGTGTTGAATAACAATTGCTTCTAACCTCATGGCATTATCCTACCATATCTCTATTCATTTCCTTTGTTCTCTAATCTCTTCTTGCATCTTTCCCTAATCTATTTTATATTCTTCTATTAGCTTGTCAATCTTTAGGACTTCTAACTCTATAGTTCTATTAGATAATATCATCTTTTTTATTGTTGGTCTTGAGTGTTCAACTTGGTTTACCAAATACTCATATATATCTTTGATAGCTTTTGGGATCTTCTTCAATTCTAGGTTTTCCTACCTTTGTATTATCTCTAAATGAGAGTCCATCTTGTCCTACTCCACATTTTCTTGTTCATTAATCACATCTTCTTCTTCTTGAGTCAGTTGTTCTTCTTTCTAATCATCTACCCTTTGTTCCAAAACTTTTTCATAAACTTTAAAATCACCATAAAGTATTTTTTCCTCTACCACACACATCATTCCTCATCTTCATTTTCTACTTGCTTCCAAATATCATGGATAACTTCATTCATATCCTCTTTATCCTTTTGAGCGCATTCATCATGATCCAACTACACCATCAAAGGATCTTCTTGAGTTTCCACTTCTTCTTTGATAGGTTTTACTTCCTTTATTCATTCGTTTTTCAGTTGTTCCCCAAATTTACTAGGGTTATTTGGTTTTGAAAAATTCAAACTTTTTAAGAGGAAGGATTCAACATCACTATCCTCACTTTTTTGTATGCCTTCCTTTATTGGGGCCTTCAATGTCTTTTGCTCCTCAATATCTCCTTCTAATTTTCTAATCAAGGTTGATCCTCCTACTAAATTTGTTTATGCAATAACTAACTTCTGAGCTTGATCTTTCTTTCCTTTTGATTTGGTTCCTTCACCTTTTGCTTCAACTTTGGTTCTTTCTTCTTTCTTTTAACTACACCCACTATTGTAGTTCTTTTTTCATGAGGGTTTTGTAACTCTTTGAGATATGGAAATACAATAGCTTCTTTTGTATAAAAAACACTTAGTTTTTTGCTTACATCATTTGATTATGGACATCTTTGTATTGATCCATTTCTAGCTAAGTTCAATCAATGGCCTTTTCTAAGAGACCCTCTAATATTTTTTGATATTGGGCCTCACAAAAACTCTTTTATCATTGCCTTGCATCACGTAAGTATAGAATCTTTCTCTTGAGGTTTGATGAGGATGAGGATTCTTATCTACATGTACCCTTCTGTGTTGTTGTTTCAGCTCCTCTTTTGCCATCTCTGCTTCTCCAAGAACAATCTTCCTTGGATCTAGCTTCATTTTTCTTCAATGGTCACTCAATCTCCATGTCTACCTCTTTTCTCTTATTTCATTCTTCTTTGTCCCCTGCCTTCCTTATTCGACTCTTTAATCATACTAGTGCTTCCCTTAAAGCTTGTGCAAGAGGTGCTAGATGCAACTTATCTTCTATATCTAGAATATGATAGATGATCTTTGTTGATAATTGAGTCCCATTCATGAATTTCTTGGGCTCTAGTTGCTTTGATGCTTCCTTTTGTTGTTCATGGATGTATAGGGATATATCAAGTAGCCCAAAAGGGTTATTATCATCTTTATTCTTCAACATAACTAGTGTTACTGGATTATGATGTATTTTGGACTTGAATAGCCTTGGGAAACATAGTAACTCCAAGAATATATTTATTGATACTTTTTCATTAGGATTTCCCTTAAAATTAATAAATTTTTTATACCTAGCATATGAGGAAGCTTTCTTTTTAACGAAATTGACATCAATTTATGTTCCCAATGGAGAGGACTATAATGTAACCTTAATATGCTTAGGCCTGATGGTGATCTCAATTTCAGAATGAGGCTCTTGTTGCTTACCTCCAAAAACAACTGGAGAGTGAGCATATGAATGAAGGCAATTCTATGGATAGTTTTCTAACAAAGATCAAAGATTTGAAGGAATAGTTAATTTGTGTTGATGAAGTCTTGCCTGACAGTTCACTTGTGTAGACTGTTGCGAATGGTCTTCACGACTCATATCAGAGTTTTTCTTTTACTCTTCGTTTGATGATGAAAGGCAATCCAAATGCCTTAACATTTGAAGAGTTAATTTCTGTTTTGTTGCAGGAAGATCAGTCTAGGGAGAACACATCTATTATGCATGTTGGAGATCAAGCTTTACTGGCTAGTCAAAAAGGGAAAAGTAAATGGAGCTCTTCTACTAGTAAGCATAAATATGCTAATTCTGCACAATCAAAGAAGGATGACAAAAACGACAAGAGAAAAGTAAATGGAGCTCTTCTACTAGTAAGCATAAATATGCTAATTCTGCACAATCAAAGAAGGATGACAAGAGAAAATAGAAAAGTTGAAATTGTTTTACAAGTACTCTAAAGCAAATGATCATGTCATAAAGAATTGTCCAAAATTGGCTGCAAAAGAGGCAAAGAAAAAAGAGGCTAGAATGGTTGTTGTAGAGGCCTCTACACCAAAAATAGAGTCCACTAATCTAGTGCAGAATGAAGAATGGTTGTTTACCACTGTTTGCAGTTTTGGCCCATCTTGTCTTGATCAATGTATGACTACAATAGACTCAAATGTTTGGTACTTTGATAGTGGGGCAACCAAACATATTACCTTGCAACACAGTTTCTTTACTTCACTTGAGCCTGCCCCTATAGGCAATACTGTCACATGGGCCAACAACTCCTCTTATCCTATCATGGGAGTTGGTAAGATCATTCTAACTACTACTGGTGATGGTTCTTTTACATTTTCAAATGCTTTATTTGTGTCAGGGATCAAGAAGAACCTATTATCAGTTTTAGCTTTAGCCAAAATTGGCTTGGTTGTGAGATTTGTTGATGACAAATGTACAGTTCATGATTTGTCAAATGGCGACGTGATTATTGCTTCTAGAATTTTATGTTGTGGATTGTATAAGCTCATAGACTATGAAAAATATGTGAATGATTCAGCATGTGTAGTACATGATTTTGAGGTTATGTCAGATGCAAAGCTTTGGCATGCACGCTTTGGTCATCTGAATTTTGCTAGTTTGCTACACCTACAGAATCTAAAATGATGTCCTCTTTGCCCAAACTTGAGGCACATGGTAAACATGTTTGTGAAGGCTGTATTTTGGGCAAAATGTAGCATTCATCCTTCCCAAAAAAAGGTTCAGTTTGAGCTACTCAAAAATTAGAGCTTGTACATAGTGATGTCTATGGTCCTATGCAGACGCCTTCTTTTGGAAACTATCTTTATTTCGTGACTTTCATTGATGATTTTTCCATGCATGCATGGATATATACATTGAAAGAAAAGTCTGAAGTGTTTATGTGCTTTGAACAGTTTTTGGTTTTGGCTAAAAATCTATCACCATGTAAAATGGGCACTCTGCATTGTGATCAAGCGGGGGAATATATGTCTTCTGACTTTAATGCATTTTTGGTTGAACGTGGGATAAAACATTAGTGTATAGTCCCGTATACACCTCAATAAAATGGATTTTCTAAACGGAAAAATAGTTCACTCATGGTGATGGCAAGGTGTATGGTCAAGAGTCACGCTTTACCACATAGTTTCTGGCTTGAGCTGTTATGTGTGCAGTATATGTACTTAACAGGTATCCCACTAAAGCATTGCAATCTATCACTCCATATGAGGCTTGGCATGGTTGCAAGCCATCTTTTGCTCATGTGTGTTTTTTTGGTTGGTTGGCATATGCATTAGTGCCTGAACAACATCGCCAAAAATTGGATAAAGTAGTGAAATGTATTTTTGTCAGGTAGAGTTTTGAAAGCAAAGGCTATCATCTGTTTCATCCATAGACTAAATGCATTTTGGTTAGCCGTGATGTTGTTTTTGTGGAAGATGCTATTCATCCATTACTTTCATGTGTTAAGGAGACATATGTTAGCTCCAAAGACATGCATGATACTTTTCTACCTCTTTTTACACGTGGTTAGTATAGTGTTGGCCCTAATGAGGCAACTTCTCAGCCTTTAGAGCTTTCATGTGATTCATTTCTCATGCAGATTTACATGATGCACTTGTTGATGAGAGAGTTGATAGTGAGGAGGCAAAAACTATGCCAGAATGGTTGGTGCAAACTTTGTGTGATAGTTAACTAGATGCACCTCTATCATATCGTACTCGATCAGGCTCTCATAGTGCCTCTTTTGCGTCAAATTCCTATGTTATGGTTGTCTCTAGTCTCTCTCTCTCTCTCTCTCTCTCTCTCTCTCTCTCTCTCTCTCTCTCTCTCTCTCTCTCTCTCTCTCTCTCTCTCTCTCTCTCTCTGTCCCCCCCCCTCTCCTCCCTCTCCCTCCCTCCCTCTCCCTCCCCCCTCCCTCCCTCCCCCTCCCTCTCTCTCTCTCTCTCTCTCTCTCTCTCTCTCTCTCTCTCTCTCTCTCTCTCTCTCTCTCTCTCTCTCTCTCTCTCTCTCTCTCTCTCTCTCTCTCTCTCTCTCTCTCTCTCTCTCTCTCCCTCTCTCTCTCTCTCTCCCTCCCTCCCCTCTCTCTCTCTCTCTCTCTCTCTCTCTCTCTCTCTCTCTCTCTCTCTCTCTCTCTCTCTCTCTCTCTCTCTCTCTCTCTCTCTCTCTCTCTCTCTCTCTCTCTCCCTGACACCCCCTCGTCTTTCCCCCCACCACCCCCGCAGCCACCACCCCCCCTCCCCTCCTCTTTCCCCCCACCACCCCCGTAGCCACTCCCCTCGCCACCCCCTCCTCTTTCCCCCCACCACCCCTGTAGCCACCACCCCCACCCTCCCCTCCTCTTTCCCCCCACCACCCCTGTAGCCACTCCCCCCGCCACGCCCTGTCCCTCTCTCTCTCTCTCTCTCTCTCTCTCTCTCTCTCTCTCTCTCTCTCTCTCTCTCTCTCCCTCCCTCCCTCCCTCCCTCCCTCCCTCCCTCCCTCCCTCCCTCCCTCCCTCCCTCCCTCCCTCCCTCCCTCCCTCCCTCCCTCCCTCCCTCCCTCCCTCCCTCCCTCCCTCCCTCCCTCCCTCCCTCCCTCCCTCCCTCCCTCCCTCCCTCCCTCCCTCCCTCCCTCCCTCCCTCCCTCCCTCCCTCCCTCCCTCCCTCCCTCCCTCCCTCCCTCCCTCCCTCCCTCCCTCCCTCCCTCCCTCCCTCCCTCCCTCCCTCCCTCCCTCCCTCTCTCTCTCTCTCTCTCTCTCTCTCTCTCTCTCTCTCTCTCTCTCTCTCTCTCTCTCTCTCTCTCTCTCTCTCTCTCTCTCTCTCTCTCTCTCTCTCTCTCTCTCTCTCTCTCTCTCTCTCTCTCCCCCCCCCCGCCACCCCCTCCTATTTCCCCCCACCACCCCGGACCTCCCCTCCTCTTTCCCCCCACCACCCCCGCAACCACTCCCCCCGCCACCCCCTCTCCCCGCTCTCTCTCTCTCTCTCTCTCTCTCTCTCTCTCTCTCTCTCTCTCTCTCTCTCTCTCTCTCTCTCTCTCTCTCTCTCTCTCTCTCTCTCTCTCTCTCTCTCTCTCTCTCTCTCTCTCTCTCTCTCTCTCTCTCTCTCCCGGCCACCCCCTCCTCTTTCCCCGCACCACCACCGTAGCCACCACCCCCACCCTCCCCTCCTCTTTCCCCTCACCACCCCCGCAACCACTCCCCTTGCCACCCCCTCTCCCCCCCTCTCTCTCTCTCTCTCCCCCCGCCACCCCCTCCTCTTTCCCCCCACCACCTCTGTAGCCACCACCCCCGCCATCCCCTCCTCTTTCCCCCCACCACCCCCGTAGCCACTAGCACAAAAAAATGAAAATTGGATGGTTGCAATGCAATTAGAATATGATGCTATCTTGAAGAATGGTACCTGGTCTTTACGTGACTTGCCTCCTGGCTAGAAGTTCATTGGCACTAAGTGGGTATACAAGATGAGTGTAAACTTGATGGACTAGTTGACAGGTATAAGGCTAGGCTTGTTGCAAAGGGTTATGCCACAGAAAGAGGCATTGATTTTGATGAGACCTTTGCTCCTACATGCTGAATGACTACTGTTGGTAGCATCTGTGCACTCACAGCTGGTCATGGTTGGAATGTACATCAGTTGGCCATTAAAACTACATTTCTGATTGGTGACTTGCATGAAGAAGTGTATGTTTTTCAGCCCCATGGCTTTTTGAAGAAAGTGCATGAAAAGCAGGTGTGCATGTTGAAAAAAGATTTATATGGTTTGAAACAAGCACCACGTGCTTGGTATGAAAAGATACATGCTTATTTGACTGCACATGGTTTTGAGAATAGTCCAACTGAGAGCACCTTATATGTTAAGCATGCCAATGATGTGCCTCTAATCATTGTTATCTATGTTTATGACATGCTACTCACGGGTCCTATTGAGAAGCATATTGCTGATTTTAAGGCTGATTTGCATGCCTCATTTGGATGTCTGATTTGGGGACCTTGCATCATTATTTAGGCATTCAATTTCTATAAGTTGATGGTAAAATAGCTTTGTGTCAAATGAAATATATTGACACATTGTTGTAGTATTCTGGCCTTAAATACTGCAAACCTATTACCACTCCTATAGATACACGTTTACAATTGAGTCTTCATGATGTTAGAGATGCATTTGATGTTGTTCTCTATTAGCAAGCTATTGGATGCTTGATTTACTTATGCATTACTCAGCCAGATATTCAATTTGTTGTCTCAGAGATGATCAAGTTTATGCATTGTCTAGGTGTCAAGCATTGGCAGGCATCTAAGCGCATCTTTCACTACTTGAGTGGTACCCAGCTACTTGGGTTGCTTTATCCCAATGGGGGATCATTACCGCGAGATTTACATGCTTTTTCTAACTCTAATTGGGATGGTTGCTATGACACTAGTCTATCCACTAGTGGCTTTTGCTTCATGCTTGGTAGCTCATGTATATCTTGGTTGAGCAAGAAGTAGTCTATTGTGGCCACTTCTAGTTGTGAGGCTAAGTATACGACAGCTTTCATAGCGACTACTGAGTGTGTGTGGCTCAGATGCCTTATGGATAATTTGGGTGTTGGTCACTATTTTGCCACCACCACCTTCACTGAGAGTCAAAGCACATTGACGATTTTGACGAACCATGTGTTCCATGCTCGCACTAAGCACATTGAGGTGCATCATCATTATGTCAAGGAGAAGTTCTCTATTGGAGAGATGAGCTTGGCATATGTGCCCGCGCACGAGAACATTGCAGACCTTTCACCAAGGCTCTGCCTATGGAGAAGTTTAAAGCTTTCTGCAAAGCTTTGGGCTTACTTCCTTTTGCTCAGTGATTCCACATAGCTTGGCACTTCCTTATACATGACTTCCAGCTCCTTGTTCACAGCATCACTCCTAGGGGGGATTTGTTGATATATTTAGGTAGTGATGTGTGTGAACACTCTAGGATCGCCGGAGCACTTTTTTCCCTCTTTAGGAGGATTTTTCCTCCAGCTTTTATATACACCTATTGCCCTAACAAGCCACTTATCTTTGTACATTCTAGTGGTAATACATTCAATATTGTGTGTTGTGCTCCAAGCCTCTTCTTCTTCCTTGTGTTGTCACGTGCTTCCACAGACTTCTAACTCCAACATGATCTACATCATCATATGAAACTTGTAAAGGCTAAGAAATTGCCTCATTTTGGACCAGCACTTCACTCTCCACTTGTAAAAAGAGGTAGCAAAGTATCACACACATCTTTGGAGCTAAGTGATGTCTCCTTAGTACTCAAAAGTAATAGTTGAATTGCATCTTCTACAAAAACATCACGGCTAACCAAAACGTGTTTATTCTATGGATGATATAGACTATAGCCTTTGCTTTCAGAATTGTACTCAACAAAAATACATTTTACTGATTGATCATGTAATTTTTTTTGTTCAAACACTAATGCATATGCTAGACAAACAAAGACATGTAGATGAGCAACAGATGGCTTGCAACCATGCCAAGCCTCATATGGAGTAATAGACTGCAATGTTTTGGTGGAACACTTGTTAAGTACATACATTTCACACAAACAACCTCAATCTAGAAGTTATGTGGTAAAGCTTGACTTTTGACCATACACCTTCCCATCTCTATGAGAGGCATGTTCTTTCTTTCACCAACTACATAGAAAGCTTGACTTTTGACCATACACCTTCCCATCTCTATGAGAGACATGTTCTTTCTTTCACCAACTCCATTCTATGTAGGTGTATATGACACTATACACTAATGTTTTATCCACATTCAGCCAAAAATGCATTGAAATGAGAAGAAATGTATCCCCCCATCAGAATGGAGGGTGCCCATTCTACATGCTGATAGATTTTTAGCCAAAACCAAAAAATATTTGAATCACATAAATACTTTGGACTTTACTTTCAATGGGTACACCCATGCACGCCAGGAAAAATCATCAATAAAGGTCACAAAGTAAAGGTAGTTCCCAAAAGAAGGTTTCTTCATAGGACCAAATACATCACTATGAACAAGTTGCAATTTCTTAGTAGCTCATACTCAACCATATTTATGGAGGGAGAAATGCAAAATTTTTCCCAAAATAAAGCCTTCACAGACATTTTTACTAGGTGCCTGAAGTTTGGGAAGAGAGTTTCATATTTCTATAGGCATGGAAAACTAGCAAAATTCAGATGACCAAAGAATGCATGAAAAAACTTTGCATATGAGATAGCTTGAGAATATTGAACTACACATGTTGAATCATTGACAAATTTTGCATCTTTTATGAAATTATACAACCAACAACACAAAATTCCAAAAGCAATAAGGACATTTCCATTTGAGGGATCATGAACTCTACACCTATCGTCAATAAATTTGACAATCAAGCCAATCTTGGCTAATGTTGAAAACTAAAAACATATTTTTCTTGATTTATGGCACAAACAAAGCATCTGACAATGTGAAAGAACTACCATCAATATATTCATAATGATCTTTTCAACTCCCATGATAGGATAAGCATTGTTGTTGGTGCATGTGACAATATTCCAATAAGGGCAAGCTCAAGTGAACAGAAGAAACTATGTTGCAAGGTAATATGTTTGGTTGGTCCTCTATCAAAGTACTAAACATATGAGTCTACTACAGACATACACTATTCATGAGAAGATGGGTCATAACTACAAAGAGTAGTAAATGCCCATTCTTGATTTCGCACAAGATTTGCAAAATCTATTCTAGGTGTAGAGGGTCCGGCAACAACTACTCGAGACTCTTTTTTCTTTGCCTCTTTTGCAACCAATTTTGGACAAATCTTTATGACATGATCATTATAGTATTTGCAAAATTCTTTCTGCTTCTTCTCTATTTCTTCTCGTCTTTGTCTTCCTTTTTGTCTATAGCACTAGCAGATCTTTTATTACTAATAGATCATCTCAATTTACCTTTGCCCTTTTGACTAGCTAAGAAAGCTTGATATCCAACACTCATAATGGACTTTTTTTGCCTGGATTGATCTTCTTGCAACAAAACAAAGACTAACTCCTCAAATGCTATGGCATTTGGATTGCCTTTCATCATCAATCAAATAGTAGAAGAAAAACTCTCATATGAATCTAGACGACCATTAAGAATGGTCTGCAAAAGTGAACTATCTCACAAGAATTCATTTGTAGAAATAAATTGCTCCTTCAAATCTTTGATCTTTGTCAAAAAACTATCTATAGAATCTCCTTATTCTATTGGAGTTAGACCTCTGCGGAAGCACGCGAACAACACTAGGAAGAAGAAGAAGAAGCTTGGAGCACAACACACAATATTGAATGTATTACTAGAAAATGTACAAAGATAAGTAGCCCATTGTTGGAAGTGAGGTAGGCCCTTAGGCTCATGTCACAGGTCCATGGTTCCATAGTTCCAGTTATGTACAACATTAATTCCAGCAATCTTCCATATTGACAAAACATGAACATACCACAACTTAATCATACAAATGATGAGATAAAGATAGAGAAAGAATAGACGTCATGTGTAAGGTGTTACGTAAGCCAACGCTTACTCATAGTATCATATATACCAATGTTCAATGTACAATGTGGGAGTAAAATTCTCAACCACTCTATGTGATGAGAAATAGATGAATGAGTGAATGTACAATGTAACAAACATATTCAGATGTGTGGGCAGTAATCTGAATATACATGAGATGTGTGACCTTATAGGTTATAGAAGAGTGAATATGAGTGACTGAAAGAGGAAGGATCAGTGTGAACGGAAATCCTCAAACTCATGTGAACACACCTTCTTAAACACCTCATAAAATATGCATAAAGCATATACGTACTGTTTCTCTTGTACCTATGCCGAATAGGACTCCTCCTGATATGAACGCCACAGCCTCCATAAACTTCAAGTAGTACCTGTGTGCATAAAGAGAATATGTACCTGAATACTTAACATAAGATGTGAATCTTATGTTAAACTCCATCCAATGTCTTTGAAGTAGCTAGACATCTTCTTGTAGAAGACAATCTTCAACCTAACATCTTCGTGTAGAAGATGATCTTCAAATACGCCATGTAGATGGTCCCATCCAATGTCTTTGAAGTAGCCAGACATCTTCTTGTAGAAGATAATCTTCAACCTAATATCTTCCTGTAGAAGACAATCTTCAAATACATCATGTAGATAGGCGATCCTCACCATCAAGCTGCTAATGACCAAGTCTTCTTGCCATGAACAAGAGATGACCTCCTCTCCATGAGCTAGAGTGTGAGCACACCCTTCATCTTCTCCAAGAAGAATCACCAAGAAGAACTCCATAGCTGCTCCTCAACATGCTTCAAGATAGCACCATGGCTGCCCCATGTGCTAGAAGAAACACCACCTCTACTGAGGTCCAAGCTCTAGAAAGCTTGTGTTGATCCTAGGTGAAGGATACATACAATGAGCCCAAAGTGCTTCTTATATAGTAGTTCTTGATACCAATAAAGCTACTTGCAAAAGCAGTAATAAAGCTATTCGTAATGCGTTCGCTCTCTTATGCGGAAAAGAAAACACTCCATCGGCGTTTTATGATCGTGATCTATCCGCTTTTGCTTTTAATTGTTGAAAAGCATGGTCAAAAATTTAATGGCGCTCCGCTACAGGCTTGGAGATTTGAACTCGCGCCACTGATGTGAGAGGACGACATCCTAACCAATGCGCCCACGCTTTTGGATGTACAAGGACTGAATAGAAGCGCTATACATGCTGTATCTGCCCGTCTGATTTGTAGAGGAAGTAGAAAAGACTACTAGACATGCTCTAAATTGTTGGACTACTGAACCAATAAGGCATTGTTTTTCCAACAATCCCCCCTGCAATGTCATATTGGTACAATCTAAACTGGATCTGCAACCGGTTACAAGCTGCAAATAATCACAAGCTTCAAGCTTGTACTGCCGCACTTCAGAACTTGTTCTTCAAAAGTCTTCTTCAAAACTGAATTTGACTTTTCTTCAAGAAAACTTGAACTTGCTGAATATGAACCATAATACTTGAGAAAATATGCAAACTAGATATCCAATAGTGTTATCATCAAGCAATCACTGCTTGACAACAAATGTAGCATGAAATGTCTCCGAACTTGCTATCTTCTGTCTTCAAAAAACTGAAAACATACACTGGGATCCATATATTTGCATTTACCTTCAAAAAGGTTTCTCAATGTACTTCTGCTGCGTCATGTAAATACACTAAACAAAATCAAGAACTGAATCCTGGAACCTGTGACTGTCAACTCACAACTTAGTGTATTATGAACACTGTTGGTTCATCTCTGACTGTACTCAACTCAATATGAGTCAAAACATCTATGATGTCATCATGTCTTCATCCTTTAAATCCTTCATACCTCTTTCCTTCAGAATCTGGTATAAACATATATGTGCGCACTTCTGAAATATACCTTTCTGAAATATCAAGCTTCTCTTCAATAGAACTCTGGAACCTTCTCCTGAACAGGAACATCCTAACAGGAACTTTCTCCAAACATTCTTCTTCTTCCTTCTTCTTTCAAAGCTGGAATATAAAGAGAACCTGACAAAGGAAATATAGGAATACCTGAAATAGGAATACCTGTAGGTATGAATCTGCATTCTTTCACATATGGCTGAAAATAAGTCTTCATGTTTCATCACCCCCCTGGATGATTTAACACTAGTATCCAGTATTCTTCAAATATATCAGACTTTATGAAATCTGGAACGTCTTCCTTCTTTCAATAAATCTGATGTTCAGTGAACAATACCTGTATCTGGAACAAAATCTCTGAATCCTTTTTATTAGCACTGTACACATGCCAATAGCTTTCCATGTCATTCCTCAGCTTTCCAAATTGTAGAATAAGGTTAGCTGATCCTAACATAACAAAACCTTGCTGAAAGCATTATAGGATTCATAACCTTCTGTAACATAACAAGTATCTTCTATCTCTCTGCAACACAAATCTGATAGAACCTGAATCTTTGACTTACTTCTTCCAATGTTAAGAATCTTTACAAACAAAGGATAGACAACTGAATCATAAATACTCAAGATCATATAAGATCTATTTAAGATCAATGATCTCTCCTGTGTAGAATCTGCTGTCATCAAACCTTCATGACTGAATGTTTGATTTACTTCCTGAATGTCTCCAAGTGTCCATGCTTCTCAAAAAGTTATAAAACTTTTCTTCAAACAAATCCTTCAAGGAATCTGAAACTCCTACTTGAAATATAAGTGGAAAAACTTCTCACCTTGAGAACTCCAAAAGCTGCAAGTTGATACTTCATAACTTTCATATTTTACCCGGGTGAAATGTGATAGTACCTGCTTGACTTTCTTTTGGCTAACTCCACTTTTCAATCAAGTTATAGGATCTAATGGAACACCTTTTTGAATACAAGCATGTATCCAAAAATCAAGACAATCATAAAAAGTAGATTCTTCAACTGACTGGTACATCAACAAGTCTGAATTTTCTGAAGTTTCTGAAAATACTGAATATGAGGTAACCTTTTCCAAACATAAAACCTCAACCCAAGTCTTCAACATCTGCTATAGAAAACTCTTTTACCTCAAGAGTTAGATAAAGAAGAAATATACTTCTCTGCAACTTGTCATATACCAAGTAGCTCTGTATTGACACTCCAAGAATTCTTTGAGGGAAGATATAAGCTGCCTGCTTAAATAGCTTCAACATAACTCATATATATATGAGTCAAAAGTTACATCTGCTGCTTTTTCTTTCTCTCAATGCAATTCTTTGTCAAATCTACTAAATCATGACCAAGTGTAATGCAAAACAAGAAACTGCTTCTTCTTTAAACAAGATGTTCTCGTAGACTTGTCTTTGGATGTAGAGGATAAAATAGGAAAAGTATATGGAAAATATATGAGAAAAGAAAGTCTTACTTTTCTTTTGGAAATGATGGACTTTCTTCTTCTGCATCTTTCTTCCACCTGATGATGTCAACATCTTCAAACTTCTCTTCCATACCTTTTGTTATCTTCATCTTGAAGTAGCAAACACTTTTGACTTCTTCAAATGAACTTTTCTCTTCCTCTAATGTTAAGAGTAAGAGATAAAACAACCATGGTATACAAATGGAAGTGAATATAGAATCATGTTTTATCATCTCCTCATATCTTTGAATAAAAAATTCTGCTTCAAATGTCTGAAACGACTAAATTCACCAATCGTTGTCTGAATGATGAATTGCCCTTCTAGAGTTACCTTCTCTAGATACATTTGTACCTTGATATCCAACCAACTTACAATAGAAAATTGGCTGAAAAAACTCATCTCATCTTCGCATTTGTCTTCTTAGATGAACTTTCTTGCCATGAAAGAGATCTCTCAAAACTCTCTAGAAAAACCTCTAGATACCTGTTTTGATGTAGCCTTTAACTTTCAAATAATGAAAGTGTATAAAAGTACTCCTTGAATTTCTTCAAATCTCTTCATAACTGCTCTTCTAAGATATGACCTGCAAATGATAATCTGATAGTAGAAAGTGATACCTCTGATTTGATGTTGATCTGCTTCATTCATCTTCTCTAAACCATTGTTCTTCCTTGAATTTGAAGTAGCCTTCTCTTCATCAAGTCTGGGTCTTCAAACAATACTTTTGTAAAGTATTTGCATACTCTTCCAAAAATATTCGGCTGCTAACAGATCATCAACTTCATACTCCACACTGATGAATACACATGTAACTGAATTGTCTAATTCTCAAATCTCTACTCATCTAGATTAAGTGTGTATGTCAAATGTCAAATATTAGAAGATGCTTTCAAATCATATGTTGTAAATCTGGAAGTCTAGGAACCTGGGATTATGAATGAGCCTTAATGCATTGATGCCAAAGATCTAAAGTTCTGTAACAAAACCTTAGTGCTCTGATACCAAATGTTGGAAGTGAGGTAGGCCCTTAGGCTCATGTCACAGGTCCATGGTTCCATAGTTCCAGTTATGTACAACATTAATTCCAGCAATCTTCCATATTGACAAAACATGAACATACCACAACTTAATCATACAAATGATGAGATAAAGATAGAGAAAGAATAGACGTCATGTGTAAGGTGTTACGTAAGCCAACGCTTACTCATAGTATCATATATACCAATGTTCAATGTACAATGTGGGAGTAAAATTCTCAACCACTCTATGTGATGAGAAATAGATGAATGAGTGAATGTACAATGTAACAAACATATTCAGATGTGTGGGCAGTAATCTGAATATACATGAGATGTGTGACCTTATAGGTTATAGAAGAGTGAATATGAGTGACTGAAAGAGGAAGGATCAGTGTGAACGGAAATCCTCAAACTCATGTGAACACACCTTCTTAAACACCTCATAAAATATGCATAAAGCATATACGTACTGTTTCTCTTGTACCTATGCCGAATAGGACTCCTCCTGATATGAACGCCACAGCCTCCATAAACTTCAAGTAGTACCTGTGTGCATAAAGAGAATATGTACCTGAATACTTAACATAAGATGTGAATCTTATGTTAAACTCCATCCAATGTCTTTGAAGTAGCTAGACATCTTCTTGTAGAAGACAATCTTCAACCTAACATCTTCGTGTAGAAGATGATCTTCAAATACGCCATGTAGATGGTCCCATCCAATGTCTTTGAAGTAGCCAGACATCTTCTTGTAGAAGATAATCTTCAACCTAATATCTTCCTGTAGAAGACAATCTTCAAATACATCATGTAGATAGGCGATCCTCACCATCAAGCTGCTAATGACCAAGTCTTCTTGCCATGAACAAGAGATGACCTCCTCTCCATGAGCTAGAGTGTGAGCACACCCTTCATCTTCTCCAAGAAGAATCACCAAGAAGAACTCCATAGCTGCTCCTCAACATGCTTCAAGATAGCACCATGGCTGCCCCATGTGCTAGAAGAAACACCACCTCTACTGAGGTCCAAGCTCTAGAAAGCTTGTGTTGATCCTAGGTGAAGGATACATACAATGAGCCCAAAGTGCTTCTTATATAGTAGTTCTTGATACCAATAAAGCTACTTGCAAAAGCAGTAATAAAGCTATTCGTAATGCGTTCGCTCTCTTATGCGGAAAAGAAAACACTCCATCGGCGTTTTATGATCGTGATCTATCCGCTTTTGCTTTTAATTGTTGAAAAGCATGGTCAAAAATTTAATGGCGCTCCGCTACAGGCTTGGAGATTTGAACTCGCGCCACTGATGTGAGAGGACGACGTCCTAACCAATGCGCCCACGCTTTTGGATGTACAAGGACTGAATAGAAGCGCTATACATGCTGTATCTGCCCGTCTGATTTGTAGAGGAAGTAGAAAAGACTACTAGACATGCTCTAAATTGTTGGACTACTGAACCAATAAGGCATTGTTTTTCCAACACCCATTAGGGCAATAGGCGTATATACAAGCCGGGAAAAAAACCTCCTAAAGAGGGAAAAAAGTGCCCCGGTGGTCCTAGTGTGTTCACACACATCACTACCTAAACATATCAACAAATCCCCCCTGGGAGTGATGTGGTGAACAAGGAGTTGGCACTCATGTATAAGGAAGTGCCAAGCTATGTGGAAATCACTCCAGAAAAGGAAGAAAGCTTCAAACTTCTCCCTAGGCAGAGCCTTCGTGAAAAGGTCTGCAATGTTCTCTTGCGTGGGCACATATGCCAAGCTGATCTCCCCGACAGAGAACCTCTCCCTGACATAGTGATAATGCACCTCAATGTGCTTAGTGCGAGCATGGAACTCAGGGTTCCTCGCAACTGCCAATGTGCTCTGACTGTCAATGAAGATGGTGGTGGCAGAAGTCTGACCAATACCCAAATCAGCCATAAGGCCCACACACACTCAACAGTCTCTATGAAAGCTGCCCTACACTCAGCCTCACAACTCGAAGTGGCCACAGTAGGCTACTTCTTGCTCAACCAAGATATACATGAGCTACCAAGCATGAAGCAAAAGCCACTAGTGGACACAGGAGTGTCATATCAACCACCCCAATTAGAGTTAGAAAAAGCATGCAAATCTGGCGGTAGTGATCCCCCCTTGGGATAAAACAACCCAAGTAGCCGAGTACCACTCAAATAGCGAAAGATGCGCTTAACTTCCTTCCAATGCTTGACTCTTGGGCAATGCATAAACCTGCTCATCTGTGAGACAACAAACTGAATATCTGGCCAAGTAATGCATAAGTAAATAAAGCATCCAATAGCCTGCTAATAGAGAACAACATCAAATGCATCTCCAGCATCATGAAGACTCAAACGTAAACCTGCCTCCATAGGAGTGGCAATAGGCTTACAGTCTTCAAGGCCAAAACGCTACAATAATGTGTCAATATATTTTGTTTGACACAAAGCCATTCCACCATCAACTTGCATAAACTGAATGCCCAAATAGTGATGCAAATGCCCCAAATCAGACATCTCAAATGAGGCATGCAAATCAGCCTTAAAATTAGCAATATGCTTCTCAATATGACCGGTGAGCAGGATGTCGTCAACATAGACAACAATGATCAGAAGCACATCATTAGCACGCTTAACATATAAGGTGCTTTCAGTTGGATTGTTCTCAAAACCATGTGCAATCAGATAGGCCTGTATCTTCTCATACCAAGCACGTGGTGCTTGCTTTAAACCATATAATGCCTTCTTTAAGCTGCACACCTGGTTTTCAGGCCCTTTCTGCACAAAGCCACGGGGCTGAAAAACATACACTTCTTCATGCAAGTCACCATTCAGAAATGCAGTTTTAATGTCCAACTGATGTACATTCCAACCATGATGGGTTGCAAGTGCACAAATGCTCCGAACAGTAGTCATATGGCATCTAGGTGCAAAGGTCTCATCAAAATCAATGCCTCTTTCCTGCGCATAACCCTTTGCAACAAGCCTAGCCTTATACCTGTCAACTGTACCATCAGGTTTACACTTCAGCTTGTATACCCACTTAGTGCCAATGGCCTTCTTGCCAGGAGGCAAGTCACATAAAGACCAAGTACCATTCTTCATTATTGCATCATATTCAGATTGCATAGCCATCCAATTTTCTGAATTTTGTGCTTCATCAAACAAAACAGGCTCATTCTCATCATAGAGACTAGATGCAGCCATAACATAGCAATCTGATGCAAAAGAGGCACTATGAGAGCCTAAACGAGTATGATATGACAAAGGTGCTCTAATTTGCTATCACACAAAGTCTTCACCATCCATTTTGGCATAGTTTTTGCTTGCTCAATATCAGCTCTCTCATCAACTAGTGCATCATGTAAATCTGCATCAGAAATGGAATGATCTGTATCATCACATGAAACCTGCAAAGGCTGAGAGGTTGCCTCATTGGGACTAGCACTAGACTGTCCACCTGTAAAAAGAGGCAGTAAAGTATCATACATGTCTTTGGAGCTAACAGATGTCTCCTTTGTACATGAAAGCAATGGCTGAATAGCATCTTCCACAAAAACAACATCACGGCTAACCAGAATGTGTTTAGTCTGTGGATGATACATACAATAGCCTTTACTTTTAGAACTGTATCCAACAAAAATACATTTTACTCCTTTATCATCCAACTTTCTGCGATGTTGTTTAGGCACTAATGCATATGCAAAACAACCAAAAACACGCAGATGAGCAACTAATGGCTTGTGGTCACGCCAAGCCTCATATGGAGTGATAGAATGCAGCGCTTTAGTGGGACACCTGTTCAGTACATATGCTCCACACATGATAGCCTCAAGCCAGAAAGTATGTGGTAAACCTTGACTCTTGACCATACACCTCGCCATCTCCATGAGTGACCTATTCTTTCATTCAGCAACTCCATTCTGTTGAGGTGTATACGGCAATGTACACTGGGTTTTATCCCACGTTCAACCAGAAATGCATTAAAATCAGAAGACATATATTCCCCCCCTTGATCAGAACAGAGGGTGCCCATTTTACATGCTGACAGATTTTCAGCCAAAACCAAAAATTGCTTGAAGCACATTAACACTTCGGACTTTGCCTTCAATGGATATACCCATGCATGCCTAGAAAAATCATCGATGAAAGTCACGAAGTAAAGATAATTCCCAAAAGAAGGTGTCTACATAGGACCACAGACATCAGTATGTACAAGCTACAATTTATGTGTAGGCCGAACTAAACCATCTTTTGGAAAGGATGAACGCTGCATTTTGCCCAAAATACAGCCTTCACAAACATGTTTCCCAGGTGCCTCAAGTTTGGGCAAAGAGGACACCATTTCATATTTCTGCAGGCGTAGCAAACTAGCAAAATTCAGATGGCCAAAGCGTGCATGCCAAAGCTTTGCATCTGACATAGCTTGAGAATCATTTACTACACATGCCAAATCTTTTATAAATCTTTCATAGTCTCATGAAATGTACACCTGTCATCAACAAATTTCACAACCAAACCAATCTTGGCTAATGCAGAAACTGATAACAGGTTCTTCTTGATCCCTCGCACAAATAAAGCATCTGACAAAGTGAAAGAACTACCATTAGCAGTAGTCAAAATGATCTTACCAACTCCCATAACTGGATAAGAGGAGTTGTTGGCACATGTAATAGTATTCCCTGTAGGGGCAGGCTCAAGTGAAGACAAGAAACTAAGCTACGAGGTAATATGTTTGGTCGCCCCACTGTCAAAATACCAAACATCTGAGTCTACTGCAAACATGCACTGCTCATGAGAAGATGGGTCAAAACTGCAGATAGTAGTGAACGCCCATTCTTCTTCTTGCACAAGATTAGCAGACTCTATTTTTGGTGTAGAGGCCTCTGCAACAACCATTCCATCCTCTTTCTTCTTTGCCTCTTTAGCAGCCAGTTTTGGACAGTTCTTTATGATATGATCATTCCCTTTATAGTACTTACAAAACAATTTATGCTTTTCGATTTCCTCTCATCTTTATTGTTTTGCCTAGACTGATCTTCCTGCAACAGAATAGAGACTAAGTCCTCAAATGATAAGGCATTTGGATTGCCTTTCATCATCAACCGAAGAGTAGAAGCAAAACTCTTATATGAATCAGGAAGACCATTCAGAATAGTCTGCACAAGTGAGCTATCTAGTATAACCTCATCAATAGAAATCAACTGCTCCTTCAAGTCTTTGATCTTCATTAGGAAACTATCCATAGAATCACCTTCATTCATGTGCTCACTCTCCAACTGTTTTCGGAGGTAAGCAACACGAGCCTCATTTCTAGCTTGGTACAATGTG
Organism: Ceratopteris richardii; assembly: GCA_020310875.1. Taxonomy (NCBI): domain Eukaryota; kingdom Viridiplantae; phylum Streptophyta; class Polypodiopsida; order Polypodiales; family Pteridaceae; genus Ceratopteris; species Ceratopteris richardii. Next base: position 135,901,532 of record CM035423.1, on the reverse strand, counting down.
GTAAGTGTATCCCAAGCATCTTAGTTGTTGTGCAAGAGTGAATGTGAGGAATAATGGCATGTTTGACAGACAAAGCTATCAATGCATGTGCCTCGGCATCTCTGCCATCCTAGCGAATCTGCTCTACAGTAGGTGTAGTAGAAACTGCAGCAGAAACAAGAATATGCAGAATATCATCATCTTGGACACCTTCTGCATCAGCTTTAGTACCTGCAGTTGTAACAGTTGCAGGTGTGATAAGACATTTTTCGACACCCTGTACAATGTTCCACAGTCCTTTTGCAACCAACACATGTCGCATTATATAAGCCCATAACGAGTAGTTGGTACCATCCAACTTATCCTCAAAAGCCAACATACGGAATACATCACTGCTTTCAGCCATGGCCGGTGACTAAAATACCTTGATGCAGAAAATTGACTGTATCTCAAAAAGTTGAACAGAACTGCCCAGACAAATTTCGCTAGACCTGTAAAAGACTTCGAGACGCTTATACTGGCAAACAAAGACTAGTATATACCTTTGGCACAAAAAGAAAAAATATCCTGCACAAGCACTACGATAGTGTGTTCGGAGGCCAAAACGAGCTCAGATCTCGGAAACACACTGAGTATGCTCACCAAAATTCATGCGATTCTGAGACTGCAAACAGAGGAGTGTCGACAGCACCCTAGATGAAGAGAGGACCTGCTTTGATACCAATTGTTGGAGTTAGACGTCTGCAAAAGCACGTGAACAACACTAGGAAGAAGAAGAAGCTTGGAGCACAACATGCAATATTGAATGTACTACTAGAGAATGTACAAAGATAAGTAGCCCATTAGGGCAATAGGCGTATATACAAGCTGGGGGAAAAAAACCTCCTAAGAGGGAAAAAAGTGCCCCGGCGGTCCTAGTGTGTTCACACACATCACTACCTAAATATATCAACACATTCATATTCTCACTTTCCAACTATTTTTGGAGATAAGCAACACGAGCCTCATTTCTTGCCTCGTACAAAGTAGTAAGCATATCCCAAGCATCCTTTGTTTTTTTGCAAGAGCAAATATGAGGGATAATGGCATGTTTGACAAACAAATCTATCAATGCATGTGGCTGATCATATCTACCATCCCAATGAAGTTGCTCTACAGTAGGTTTTGCAAGGACTGTAGTAGGAATAGGAATTTGAAGATCATCATCTTCAATGCCATCTCCATCACCTTCAACATTTATATTTGCAGGTGTAGTAGGTCATTTTTCAACACCTTGGATAATATTCCACAATCCCTTTGCTAATAATAAATAACACATATAAATAAATAATCCCTTTGGATAATAAATAATAAATAAATTCCTCAATAACCAACATATAGAATACATCATTCCTTTCATCCATGGCCACTCACTAAAATACGCTAATGTAGAAAATGACCTACTACATATAAATATGTGTGTGTGTGTATATATATATATATGTGTGTGTAGATGTCAAGGCAATACCATTGAATCCTATGGTACCTATCGTAGCTGAGTTGAAGACCATGAATGATTGAGAGATAAAAAACACAATGGTAATGTTTATGATCTCATAATTTGTTAGTAATACAATAATATCTAGTTAATGGAGACAACTAAGGACATGTGGGATTACTTGGAGAGGATGTTTACAAGTAACACCAAAGTTAGGAAGGTACAACTCAAAAATGAGCTAAACAACCTCAAGAAGCCGGGTAATCTATTAGTCTATGAGTACAATATGAAAGCAACATTAGGGATTCCCTTGCAGTAATAAGTACCTTGGCGGATGATGATGATGTGGTAGCCTATTGTTTGAATGATCTCAAGGAAGATGACAAATGGAGGCTATTCACTTCTTCTTTGTATGCTATAGAGAATACGTCTAACCTTGATCAACTTACTACACTCATGATCAATGAGGAGATGTTTCAAGGAGGAAACAAAGGCAAAGGTTCTCAATCTATGCTATGTGCAGGAAATAGAGGGAAAGTTAGAGGAAAGGGAAGAGGAAGAGGAAGGACTTATCAGTTTAAAGACATAAATGAAGATGAACTTGGCATGTCCTATGACAAAGGCAAAGGAAATGTTGAGAGCAAAGGATACAGGTTTTATGTTCCAGAGATAGGTGAAGCTATTCTTTCACGTAATGCTTATATTGCTGAAAATAAGATTTATGATGAAGAAGCCGAAATTGCAAGTTGATTACTGAAAATGGTTATGGATTTTTTAGAAAGATTCTAGATGCACATGTTCAGCCATATCAGGAGGGAGTAAAAATTCCTAGGATTCTAGAAAGAGTTGAAGAAAAAGGAGTTTCACAACCTTAAAGTCAGTTCCACATGAGACTTTGGTTCCAGAAATGGAAGAAGTTAGAGTTCCAGAAAGTCCTAACACCTCAACAAGACAAGTTCCAGAACCTGTGGAAGGTGAAAGTTCAGAAAGATTTTCACCACTATTTAAGGATACACCTGCGTGGTTATATCAAACTTGGAAAGAGAGTGGTATAAAGACTTTTAAAACAAGAACAAGGAGTCAGACTAGACAACAAAAACAAGATCATGCAAGAACGAGAAGTCAAACTAGAGAGCAACAACAAAAAGATCATGTAAGTTTTGCTGAAGACTTTGAGATTCATGATATTTTGGCACTTACGAGTGTTGAAGATGAACCTGCATGTGTTAAAGATGCATTTAACATTCCTATTTGGAAAAAAGCTATGCAAGAAGAGATTGATTCTATTCATAAGAATCAAACTTGGCAGCTATGTGAGTTACCAGAGGGAAAGAAGGCTATAGGTGTAAAATGGATCTTCAAAATCAAAAGGAAAGCAGATGGTACTATTGATAGATACAAGGCCAGGTTAGTTGTCAAAGGATATGCACAACAAAAAGGTATTGATTATGATGAGACATTCACTCCTACATCTAGTATGACTGTTATTAGGTCAATACTTGCTCTAGCAGCACATTTTGGTTGGTATATATATCAACTTGACATTAAGACTGCTTTTCTAAATGGTGATTTACATGAGGATGTGTATATTCAACAGCTATAAGGTTTTGAAGTGACAGGTAAAGAACACTTAGTGTGTAAGCTTATAAAAGCTTCGTATGGTTTAAAACAGGCACTTAAAGCATGGTATGAAAAGATACATACATATCTTTTATCCATTGGTTTCCATAAATCAGATACAGCTCCAACTCTTTATGTCAAAGTTGAACCGAGTATGATGATTATAGCAATCATTTATGTGGATGATATTATAGTCACAGGTCCTAGAGATGAAGATTTGCAAATGTTCAAAGAACAATTGAAGCAAACATTTGATGTGAATGATTTAGGCATTTTGCATTATGGTCTGGGATTCAGTTTTTGTTTCAAGATGAGTGTATCTATATGACACAGCAGAAGTGCATTGACAAACTTTTGGAGAGGTTTCAAATGAGTGATTATAAACCTATGCAAACACCTACGGATCAGAACATGTATTTACAAATGGTAGTAGATGCAGCACCATTTGATGCTACTCTATATAGTCAAGAAGTTGGTTGCTTGATATATCTTTGTAATACACGTCTTGATATACAGTTTGCAGTTTCTCAAGTATCAAGGTTCATGCAAAATCCGACAGTGTTACATTGGAAAGCAGTAAAGCCTATCTTTTGATATTTGAAGGGAACTTCAAATTATGCTATGGTATTTTAGAAATCTACACATTCGTTACTAAAGGATTTTTAGATTCTGATTGGGTAGGTGATAGAGACACAAGAAGAAGTACTAGTGGATTTTGTTTTTATCTTGGAGATTTTCTTATCTCATGGCTTTTGAAGAGACAACCCACTATTGCCACTTCATCGTGTGAAGCTGAATATTGTGCATCATTTATAGCTACTCTAGAGTCAGTTTGGTTGTAGAAGATTTTCAGTTATCTTTATGTAAGAGTACATGAACCCATTCAGATATTTTCAGGTAGCCAGAGTGCTATAGCTATAGCTAAAAACCTAGTGCATCATGCAAGGACAAACCATATAGAGGTACACTACCAATATATTCGAGAGCAGATAGCTAAGAAGCACATTGAGCCAGTTTATGTTCCTTCCAATGAGAATGTTGTAGATATTTTTACCAAAGCATTGACTAGAGATAGTCATGAGAAGATTTGCAAGTTACTTAAGCTTGTACCATGTGACATTGAAGGAGGGATTGTTGGAATCAATATCACATATGTCCAAAGTTCTTGAGAACAACCATAAGGATTTTTCTTCAAAGAGTCTCTTCAAGAACATGTCGCGTGGTATGTTTGATAAGGCAAAACATTCTCAAACTATTGACGAGGGTTCGATCCCTAGCAAGGGTAGAGTTCGTGAAGAAAGTTTTTTGGTAGGTTTGCTTTATTAAAAAGCACACGGATAGCTTTGGACAATGCCGTTTTTGTGGTATTTTTTTTTGGAGTTTTTTTTATAGCGATCAATTTGATCATAAATTTATTTTGCTTTTAGTTATGCTTTTCAAGGATTACAAACTACTATATAAAGAGGTCATTGGCTCATTGATCACTCACTCACTCAAAGATTTCAAGCAAGAGTTTGAAGGTCTTCTTGAAGAGAGAGTGTACACACACTCTTGAGGAGGTGGAGTTTTGGTGAAGGAGAGGCTACTCTCTTGGAGCAAGAACTCTTCTACAAGGTGGTGGTAACTATCTTTTGTGAGTTAACCTTATATTTTGTTTTAAGGGTTTCTCTACCCTAATCTCAAAATTAGGGTGGTTGATTTATATTTTTTACACTATTTTGTGAGAATAAGGTTAGCTTCGTTGCTCATTCACTTCACACACTTAGATTATTTCAACATAATCTAAATTTTGTATCATCATCTTCTTGGATATTCTTCCATTAGTGAGTGCACCACTTTATATGGCTGAGTAGTACTCCCATGTTGTAATTTGGACATCTATTTTTTAGTGATTAAGCATCCAGCTTACGTTCTCTATCCTTGTCTCAAGATCTCTTTCTTTCTATCTCTCACTTATCATCTTAATTAATTAAGTGTGTATGCTCAAAAGGTTTTAGTTTGGAACGATCATGGGGCCCTAAATTCCAACACTCGGAAAGTCAGTGCCATCAAATCGAGAAGACACCAAGCTAGAAATCCAAGAGACTATAAATATAACAAGAGCTTAGAAACAATACTCTATCCTCAATAGGATCACATCTGCATATCCATATGCATAACTCACATAAAAAATATCTCATTGAAGAAGAAGCCATGTGAACAACATATCACATAACCATGCATCTCTCATGCACATAAAATCATGAGCATAAGCCTTATCACCAAGTCTCCAAAGTGACCAAGTACATGTGAAAGAATCTTGAAACGATTCGACCGAGTATCCCCTATAAATTGAGCAATCAAATAAGATAACTAGTAGCAAAAGAACAATGAGTAACTTGTCACCACGTATCACTGATCCAATCAAATATAATGGCAAATACACATACCAAAAAACGTATGGCAATACACACCAATATAATGATGATACACCTCCCACTCAAGAATTAATCCTGCAAGATGGTCTAATTTGTCACAAATAACCTTTGACCAAGTCCAAGTAAATGGAGATAAGCAATGATCCAAAGTTATCGCATAAGCATAAAGGATCTATTAGAGTACTCTTCTAGCATAAAAGCCAATAACATTTTGGTAGTATCTCCTCTGTAAAATGGACTCTGAACCAAAATAACCATGTGGGAATCACCATCCACATATGCCAAGAATCACACTAGCAAGTAATATATCAAATCAATGAGCATATGCTAATAGAATAGCTAATCAAGATGACAAACAAATGTACAACTAGGGCTATAATCTCAATCACGTACCTACATAAAAACAAGAATATAAGTACCAAACAAGATAAAAAATAAACTCTCATAAAATGTGTGCAATCGGCAAGCTAAGTTGTATCCAAGTGGCAGAAATGACATAGAGATCACAATGCCACTATACATCCACTAACAATGCTATGGTCAAACTCATGATGACATAAACCTCAGAAAGAAGGTATACCACAATGTCATCTCACATCTAAACACATGACAAGATCATGCTCTACTCTCATACGAAGGAGCTACCATAGTGATCATACATGGACAATGCCTTCAAGCTCTAAAGATAAGTTGCACACCAAAAAATCTCTCTCAAAGAACTTCCACAACAAAATGAACCTCCAAAAGCAATATAGATTCTTGTGGTGAAAATATATTGCTTTGTGTTTTGTTGTTTCAAAGATGATAAGCTCTGAATTTGAACTTTTGCTCTTGAAAAAACTTTGAGAACTATCTCTTTGCTAGATAAGGATATATAGAACGCCTCAATCGGAGGTGTGTAGCTCAAGATATACACAAAACAAGCATCTACTATCAATTTCACCTTCATCTCCAACATCATTGCTCTCTATTTTGCAATTTTAGTGACCTAACACTCAGATTTTAGGCTTTTCTTCTTCTGCAAATTTGTACACTACAACAAATCGGTGGTATACCAAGGTTTTTACCGAGGAAAATGAACACGGCTTAATTTGCCGCGATGCCGGTGTAAAGGTCGGTTTGTGCGTCGGTACCAAAGAGTCTGTATATGCGTCGGTATATGCATCGGTATATGCGTCAGTATATGCATCGGTATACGCGTCGGTAATACCGACGTACATACCGAGGCTTCTGCTGGAAGTACCGTCGCCTATACCGTCGCCTGTTGGGTGTACCGACGGTTATTCCGATGACACTACTGGGAGTACCATTGCGTATACCGACGACCATACCTGCAAAATGTTTTTTGGGCAGAGTGTTTTGTCTTTTGCTACAACAACATTACCATGATGTTGCTTAACAAAAGACAATACACTCTGCCAAAAAAAAAACCGAGTACATGTGATGTGTACTCTAATGACAACCGAAATATGATTTCATGAAACAAAGTATTATTGGACACAAAAGAGATAATTAGAATGAACTATGAACCATGTACAAAAGAAGTTATATATGTCAATAATGAAGCATGTACAAGAGTGTGGCAAACCACTTTCATATATGACACTTTTACAAAATGTGGCAAAGCAATGTATTGCCATATGAAAATCAAATACAAACTATTGGTCTTCCACTGCCATACACATGCAAAGAATGTTCCATATCAACAGTCCTGCAACAAAGAACATTAATGGAATGAGATAAATTCACATGAAAATTACAAACAACAAGTAAAAAACAAGTTTATAAATTAATTACCTCATCGCAAATGCTCCCATGAAACTACCGCACCGCGTCCCTCCAAGTCCTGCAATAGTCCAGTCAACCCATGAAGATATCCGTAAGACTCCTCCGTTCGTGTTGGAGGATGACCCATTGCCAGCTCCTGAAACAAATATAAAAAGATTAGAGAAACATAGATGAGAAATTTAACACAAATAAATTCAATAAATGAAATGGTACTTACAAACTCATGACGCATCGTGTCATATCCGTCGCTGCCCAAATGTGATGGTCCAATCGTATCTAAACGTGTGGCTATGGCATCTCGCTGCTAGCGATATCGATCAAGAGTCTGCTACTGCTCGTCACGAATCATGTCCCACTCCTCAGCATCTAACCATACAGGCTTTGGTAAGCCTTCTCTGAATGCATCACATGCCTCGGATTGTCGATGGGACATGACCTCACGTGCGGTGTGCAAAATCCACTCTGAACTGACAATAGACTGTCCATCGGCTGGTTGGAACTCCTGGTAAATCGTCTGTGTGATATAATTCTTCCGATCTTTATCCTGTTCACTCCATTTCAGCATGATGGAGTGTCCAAATTGGATGTATGCGTGCACGCATTGCTTTGCCAGCCGCATCCATCACCGGAGCTTCATCTCGGATACTATACACCTTGGAGTCATCATGGTCATGAGCATCCCAAGGTGTACATGGTGTTCCACGTGGTGTACTGCACGGCGTACCTACATCTGAGGTACTCGTCCTAGGAGTAGAAGCGGGCAACACAATGTCGGTCGCACTGCCTCCACAACAACTGCCTCCTCCGCCTCTAGACCTACCCGTAGATCCACTCCTAGAACCTGTTGCTCTAGAGTGTGACCTCGATCTATGAGATGGGCCAGAACTTGTATCGCGCTGAGGTGTTGAACGCACATGTCTACTAGTAGACCTAGTAGGAGATGGCTGCAAAGATGGTCGTGGTGGAGTCACAAAGCTAGGAGACATACCTCCTACGAGAGTAGCACCACCCGCAAGAGTGACACCGGCAGGAGTGACACCGGCGGGAGTGAGGCCAGCGGGAGTGAGGCCGGCAGGAGTAAGGCCGCCAGGAGTGAGGCCGGGAGGAGTGCTACCACGAGCAATCCAATACTGTGATGCAGTGGCCATATACGTAGGAGGAACCTGAGAGATGAACTCCAAAAACTGCTCCTCTGTCATGGAATGTGGAGTGACTGGAGGACTGTCTCCCATCGTGCTCTGTAATAAAAGAACTCAAATAATTAGCATGTGATAACAAAAGTAATATAGAGAATAAACAAAAAAAAACAAAAATTAGTACGTACAAGTGTTTTATTCAAAATTCCTCTATTCTAGCATCCTCTTGAAGATCCGAGGCACGGAGAATATCTATCTCTATATGGATGGCTTCTAAATCGCTTGCTATGTTGATTTCCTCCTGATCATCATCTATTGCTTCATCTTCTGGAACAATGACCTCTTCTTCAATGACCTCTTCTTCTCGAACAATGATCTCTTCCTCCTCGACTATCGAATGAATCTCTGAGTCAACTAGAAATGGACTCTTTTCTACATCTATGTTTTCAAAAGTTTGTCTACTACGTGGAGCAACTTGTAAAACAAATAGCCACTCTAGGTCTTTTGAATCTGGTATAAAAACAACTTGCTCACAGTGTTCGGGAAGTACAAATGTACCCCTTTCATCTGTCCATAATCTTGTGGAGTCGATTTGAAGCAAACCGCTCTTATCTCGTCTCACCATTGTGTTTCTTCCAGAGGTGACTACTTTGAACCATTTCACATAAAAAACAAAGTAATCAAACTTTCTGAAAGATAGTTTCAAGATGTCTTGAATCACACCACAATAATCTAACTCGCCTTCTACAGCATTATCATCTCTTGCACTCGCTCTACTTTTTTGCAAAAAATTCACCATCACTCCACTATCAAAAGTAGACCTATTTTGATCGATTCGTGCGATTCGAAAGTGTCGTCCATGAGACCATAGTGCACCGTATTTAATATACTCCCAATCACATCCTTTTGCGAGTTCTTCTTCTTCTTCAGAGATATCTTCACCTGTTGCCTTTGCTTGTGAAACCATTGTATCTAGCCATCTGCTCGTTGGAAAAGGTGGGAGAGGTCGAAGATTTTCTGGAATAGCGTGCTTCAAGTCGTGGTCCGCATAAAGGACAAGCATGGTAACCCGAAATCGATAAACCTGAACATTCACCATAACCAGGCCAATCATGCATTGTCCACATAAGTATGCCTTGCACTCGCAGGTCTCGTCTTCTTATAGGTTGAGACATGTCACGCACAGTAATCCCATCCCATAAAATGCGCAGTTCTTCCACAAGTGGTGCAAGATATACATCCATGTTTTTTACCTTATACTTACCTGGTACAATAAGAGCTAATAATAAGTGACCTTTCTTTGTGGCCAACCATGGTGGGATATTATAATTGACAAAACATACAGGCCATGTGCTCCATGAAGAACTGCGTAATCCAAATGGATTCACTCCATCCATAGCTAGGCCTAGACGTATGGACCGAGGCTCACTAGCAGACTCTGGACACTTACTATCTATGTGCTTCCAAGCATCAGAGTCAGCTGGCACTCGCATTACATTATCTGTAGACCTGCTCTCTGTATGCCATGACATTAACTCAGCTATAGATTTCCATTTAAACATGTTCTTAATTCGTGGAATGATAGGAAAGTGGCGAAGAACCTTTGCGAGGATTGCTTCGCCTACAACGTCTTCTCTAAATCTATTTGCTCCACACTTTGGAGATACGTGGAGATGCTCATACTCATTCCGTAAGAGAATGCAATCATTCGGACAAGCATGAATTTTAGTATAATCCATTCGAGTGGACTATAAAAGTTTTTTCGCATCTCCACGTGTTGGAGGCATGTCATTGCCCTCTGGCAAAAATTGATCTTTAAGAAGCCTGCCATAAACAATTAAAATGATATTAGTAAATGAAGTTATTGTGATACAACAATGAAAGCCAATTTGTTCTCCACTTACCTCAACAATTCAGTGACACCACTATCTGACCATCCATAAATGGATTGCAGATTGAGCATCGCGAGTGAAGCACGTAGTACAGATATCTTTGCTCCATTGTAAAGCGGTAAACAAGCTAATCTTCGCATGTTTTCATATTCTTCATCAACTTCTGATCGTGGAATTTCTGTTGTGTCCATCTCGACACCTTCTTCACCATCATGATCTTCGTCCATCTCATAAAATGCTTCAAGCATCTCTTCCATATGTTCATTCTGTGTAATATTATTAGTGCTTGCTTGTACGTCTAACTCCTTTTTTGCTCTCTTTTGTCCACGAGATCAATCCACTCCTATCAAAGGATCCATGCTCTCTAACATGTGCCGTACAAATCCGTCGTTTCCGATAAATTTGATACTTGCACTGTGTGCAAGGACATGCCATTCTCTCTTTAGGATCCAAAGAAGCCATCTGCTACAATATGGACACTTTAGAACATTTGTTTTTTTATTCAACCTAAAAATCTAACTCTTAAAGACTTAAATCTGAAATACTAAACCTAAATACTTAAATACCTAAAAAAACTTAAAACCCTAATTTTAAAACCCTAATTTATATAGTTATCCTATTTTATCTATATATTCAGATTTTTTTCCTCTTAATTGAGTTATATGTATGCCTAAACCCTAAAACCATAATTTTAAAGATCTAGTTCACTCTATTTAAAATGATTAAATTTAAACCTATTTTTATATATTTAATCATATATATTTCACTTATTTATTCAAAATACTAGTTCTTATCATATGTTATTATCTATATAATTATCCTACTTTATATATATATATATATATATATATATATATATATATATATATATATATATATATATATATATATATATATATATATATATATATATATATATATATATATATATATATATATATATATATATATTATTTATATATTCAGATTTTTTCCTTACTTAATCCTGTTTTTATATATTTATTTATAAATATTTAATTAAATTTTTTAAAACACTAGTTCTTTTTATATTTATTTATCTATATAATTATCCTATCTTATATATATATTTATTTATATATTCAGATTTTTTCATTACGTAATCGTATTTTTATATATTTAATTATATATATTTAATTAAATTATTTAAAACACTAGTTCTTTTTATATTTATTTATGTATATAATTATCTTATTTTATATATATATTTATTTATATATTCAGATTTTTTCCGTATGTAATCCTATTTTTATATATTTAATTATATATATTTAATTAAAACCCTAATCTTAAAATTCTAGATCTAAAATATGTATATTTTTGTATGCATGTGTATCTACATATATATATGTATTATATGTGTATGTGTATGTGTGCATATATGTTATGT
>CM035423.1:135764815-135884815 GCA_020310875.1 Ceratopteris richardii | reverse complement strand
TAGAGCGTACACTGCATTGTACAATCTTTTGAAGCAGGCTCTACAAAACAAAGGTATTTTCCAGAGCATTTTCCCATGCCCTTACAAGGTACCTCTGAAGAAGAAGATGACCAATGAGGATGTAGCCAATACTCTTGGCAATTACCTGCATATAGAATATGTTATGCCTGCATCCATTTATCATTCATCTACATCAAACACAACCAGAAAGGGATTCATCTGCACAAAGTACAACAACATATTTGTCAATTTGGAGAGGCTTCAAAAGGAAATGGTTAAATTTTACAAATCCACACTTCAAGGTATATCCATTGTTTTGATAATGACATTCATAGTATTTTTAATAATATAATGTTTGTTATTTGATGTAGATTGTGGTTCCAAACTCAAGTTTGTATTGAAGCTAGACGAATGTCAAATCATAAAGGGACGCCGTATGGAGAGACTTAGTGTGAAACTCATGAACGAAGCTATGGCCCATGCTATTATTGATGATAGTGAAGAATCTACCCATCACTCTACATATAGTGTCCAATCCGAGAAAGGTATATGGTGGTTAGGTGCTATTGAAGTACCTAAAGAATCCAATGATGTTCTTACATGGATTTTCAGTAGGACCCCATGGATCACAGAGGTGATAACTTCTCAAATTCATGGTGGCAAAATCATTGTAGAAAGCCTTGGTGATTCTGAAGTAGAGTGGCACTTAGGTGGAGACTTAAAGACTATCAAATGCATGTTAGGGTGCAAACAAGGTGCATCTACTCTCTATCCTTGTCCATATTGCACACGAGGTTATAAACGAACAAAGAGAAAACAAAACAACATAGATGATTTAGATGATGACACAGATGCAACTCCATCTGTTGAATGGGATATACCTTTAATGAGGTGTCCCATGTTAGGTACACCTAATCGTGACATGTCAGATAATGATTGGAATCCCATTATTCCATTCCCTTTAGTCAATGTCCACTTTTGCACCTTGCATGCCTTCATGAGAATTTTTGATAGACTATTAAAGCTCCATATAGAATACGCATTTGCCATGAAGCCAGTTGATAAATCTATTCAAGCTATAAAGTAATTGGAGGAACTTCTTAATTCAATTGGTTGTCATGGTGGAAATGTAACCCTAGTTGTTAAGAAAGTTGGAGAATCTCAAGATAGCTTGCAACAAGTGTCAATGAAAGGCAATAAAGCAAGACATTTTTTTAAAAGAGGTACTAGCACTCAAAATAATGAACGTTATGAGCTGTGGAAAGACCTATGCATGATCACAATAGAGAATGACTCTCAATTTGATCTTTGTAATAAGAGAAAGAAAGTTTGGTCGAGCTTTGATAAGTTGGTAGACTTAATGGGTCTGACTAGGTCTAGTGCTATTCAACGTCAAATGTTTCAAGAAACATTAGTGGAGTTCACAAAGTGTTTCATTCAATCTTGGGGAGAGAGCAATATAACACACTACATTGTAAGTGTAATCTTCTTCTACAAGTGTTCATTGCACTTACCTTTTTCCAATGTACTTAACAATTTTTTAGCATATTTTGTTTGCACATGCAGCTTTTTTCATGCATCGATATGGGTCATTAGAGATTTTCAGTACCCAAGGAATGGAAAAGTCACACTACAAAGTGAGGGGTGTCTACTTCAAAAACACCCGACATGGTGGTGGCCCAATGCAATCAAACTACATGGAGGAGATGTTTAATTGGTTTTACCGCACTACATTCTCCAGAAGTTTTTTGTGGAACGACTTAGGGATTCAAAATTGGCAAAACTTGCAAGAACGATGCAACACAACATTGCCAGTGAGAAATGGAAGTCATCGTTAGGTCCTTTTCATCATGCTCAGTGGCGTGCAAGGAGACAACGAGAAGGCTCAGCTTGGAAGTAAAGTGAATTCGTTATTTCCCATTATGTGGTAATACCTATGATTACTGTAATCTTGGTTTCAATGTGTTATTATTTAATATATAATATTCTGTATGGTTTTAAACAGGTTTTATCCATTCTAGTGTGAACAAAGAGTTTTTTAAAAAACTCTATAAATAGAGAGAACTCACTTCATTTCACACTTTTTGCAACTCAAGAGAATGGCACGCACCAAGCAAACTGCAAGCAAAGATCGTGTCTTCTTTCCTAGCCCTCATCTAGGGACACAATGCCCACCATGGTTGCAACCCCCCCAAAGACCTCGAAGTGGTTCCCAGAGCACATCTGTGCCTATGTCACACAATGGCACACCACCTGGGAGCAATTCAGTGTGAGAAAATGAAGTGTCCAATAGACAGGAGTATTTCACTCCTAGACGATCAGAGTCCATTTCAGATGATGAGCCACCAACAAGGATACCCATCAAGTCAAGACCCAAACAGAAGTTGATCAGAAGGAGTGTACCGGAGAGTAAAGAAGAGTCATCCCCGAACGAGGAAAGCAGCAATCAACCAACATGGAATGATATGCAAATTCCAACGAGCCATAGGGTGACACATGGAGGTAAGACACTTCCACAAGGACAAGGGCAAATACCAACAGAAGAGGAAAGAGAGCAAAGTCAACAACCACATCAACAACAAAATGTGCAAGATGAAGCTGGGCCCTCACATCGTGTACATTGGAGAAAAAAAAACTATCAACCAGGACGTTGACCTCAACGCCAGCCAAACATACCTCCCAACACAAGAGCTCCACAAACACGAAGGAAGCATTGCAGGGCTTTTGCAGAGATACAACACTACCAAAAGTCCGTTGAACTACTCATACCACGAAGAGCTTTTGCAAGGGTAGTGAAAGAGGAACTACAAAGCTACCAAGCAGGTCTACAAATACAAGGGATAGCACTTGAAGCACTTCAAGAGGCAGCTGAGGCCTACCTCATCTCCATGCTTGAGGACTCTAACCTCTGTGCTATCCATGCCAAGAGAGTAACCATACAACCGAAGGACATTCAGCTAGCAAGAAGAATAAGAGGAAATAACCCATGATGTGTATATTATACCCTATGATAGGCCTACTTTGCGATGTAATGCAATGGATAATAGAAAATTTTGTTTTAACCTATATTCTTTGTCTCTTTTTTTTCTCTCACTCTCTCTCTCTCTCTTTCAGTCAGTTATATATGGATTCAATTAAACATGCATGCACTTGCCTATTGTTTTGTGACTAGATATGTTCCTTTTCTACCTATTGATGTCCCACATGTCCTTTTCATACCAAAAAACCCCAGCCACAGAAATGCAGGATTCAGCCCTGCAAAATTTTTGTAGGGTTGAATCCCACATTTCTGTGGCTGGGGTTTTTTTTGCATTATTTGCTCTTGTGTAAGCATAAAAGGTATGGTAGAGATGTAATGGTCTAGTAATTAAGAGGTTATACACTACAGGTAATCATTGTATGCATAAAAGATATGGATGAGATCTTTGATCTAGTTAAAGCTGAGGTTATACCCTACTGGTAATCTTTGGTCTTGATTCTACCAAAACCAAGTGAAAATCTATAATTACATACTTTCCTATGTTTTGTAGCACCTAAAAACACTAGATAAGGCCAAAAAAGCCCCAGCCACAGAAACGCGGGACACAGCCCTGCAAAATTTTTGCAGGGTTGTTTCCCGCGTTTCTGTGGCTGGGGCTTTTTTGGCCTTTTTTATGCATATAATTATACAAAGGACCAAAGGACAATACAAAGACTTCAAATTAGATACAATTTGTGGAGAGAAGATAAGTTCAATTTTTTAGCACATTCATATACAAGACTAGACAAATGATGAAAAAAAAAGTTTGTATTATCAAGACATTACATCATTTCTCAGCTGCCTTCAATTTCTCTACAACTTTCTTTCTCCTTTGTAGAGATTGAGGCAGCTGGTAAGTCAATACAAATCTTGATATTACATGGGGGTGTTGCATTCCAAGACCCATGGTGATACCTATTTGCCCTTATACTTTTCCTCTAAAATTAAGTCCTAATGTAGTTACAACTAAGGATTTCCTAACCAAAATGACGCAATTAGTGCCTTGGGTAATTGTACATAAACACAAAATCTTGCTAAGGGCCTTCAAGCACCAAGTCATGAAGTGCCCATCCGTACTGTAGTCTTTGTGTATGATAAAAAAATCATCCTTTGGCAACTTTTTGATGTAGTTTGCCAAGGATGCACCACTCTCGCGAGAAGCTCGATCCCCACCAGATCTTGCTGCAAACTTGTCGAGCTCAATTGCTTCCTGTTAAGAGAAAAATGAGAATTCAAGCTCTTACAATGTTAACTTAAATTATCCATTTATTTAATTCAACTAACACTTACATCATGAAGCTTGTCTTCTTCCTCCCCTCTTCCAGGGGCATCAAGATCAATGCTAGAGTGGGCCATGCCACTCTGCTCTGCGACAGGGGATGTAGGAATTTTTTGCTTCATTATCCTCTCCCGTGCTGCACTGAACTCCTCTTCCGTAGTAGAATTGTTGTCATCATTTAAAATATTAGCACACACCATTGCTATGGTGTCTGCCACAGAATCCCCAAGTGGGATTGACTTCTTTTCAAGTATGTCAGATGTGTTGACAAGTGGAACATCTGACATTGTGGAGAAAATACTCAAACATTCATCTAGATGTAGACCAAATGCCTTCTCAATGTCATGAAGTAAAATAAATTCCTCTCCATCCACAACGATGCTGGAGAGATATTCAAGTTCCACCTCTGGTAATGTGGGCTCAGAGGGGTTGAGATTTGAAGGGGGGGCCTCCTCCATGCTTGATTGCACATGTAGACCTCAACACCACCAGGAAATTCTTGGTGGATTGTAATGCTTTCTTTGGCAAAATTTATGGCCTGTGGTTGAGGCTCATTCTTCTCCTTAACAAAACCTCGTAGTGAAAAGGTTGGGGAGCTCAACAGGTGTAGGTTCGGGCTCCTCATTAATGATAAAATATGTTGTTGCAATGTAGGGTAGGTACTTTGTACCCATCCTCTTCTTTTTGTTAAGTTTTTTTACTAATGGCACAGAGTCATCTAGTAAGTGCCCTGTAGTTTCAGCAATTGCCATCAAGCGCTTAAGGCGCTTCATGAAGGCTTCATTGCCTCTGTGTATGTAGAGTAGAAGGTCACATGGGACCCATTTACCCTCATAAGGTTGTATTTCTATAGAGAAACACAAGATGTAGTACTCAAGGAACTCTATGATTTCCTTGAGCACATCAGAGTTCAGTTGAATTGTTTTGTCTAGATCAGGGACTCTAGACAGTAGGTCATACAAGTGGTTTTGACCTTTGAACTCAGTTGATTCCAAGAACTCATTGAAGAGTTCACGTGGACATTTAGGTTGCAAGGTAGTGGAGGATGCGGTAGCCATTGCGCGTGATGCTAGCTTGTGTGCATGCTCTGCAAGTGATTGTAGCTCTTCTTGGTTGCAAAAGTGAGAAATGAGAGAAGAAGTGTTGCTTTTATAGTAGTTTCAAAATTTTAAAGTGATTGGGATCCATTTTAAAACTAAAACTGATACCTTCAAATAAAACAATCATGCACAGAACTCTCAGAAAAAAAACTTTTGCTCATAAAAAAGATTGAACAGAATCATTAACAAGAATAAGATACACCACAACACAATAGAAAAAATAAATTCTCAGAACTTTAAAATTATAATAAATTGCCATTGGAAAAACCAAAGATTTGGCAAATTGTACATCATATTGAGATAAAAAAATTTTACATGCTACATGTCTTGCATGTTAAATACATTGTTGTGGACGAAGGATTATAAATGGAACATAGGTTGTGTGTACACTGTAGCACTCAAATAGTTCTTGAGCTATGACAATGAAAGTTGAGTTCCATCCACACTCCATTCAAGAAGGACTTTAATTTTATCCTCCAACCTCTTACCAATCTGCAGACAAATAGAAAACTTTAAATGAACATATTTGAGTGTAAGAATTTGTATAAACAAAAAAAATACCATATGCTACTTACATTATGCCCTTGTATTCTGAACTTTGATTGATCCAGATCCTCAAATCCCATGATTACTAGATGTTCTCTCACGTTGGCAAGAGTCCAATGATGATTTACTGAAATAACTTCCATTTTGTTGTTGGGTAGATTTATCTTAATTTTGAATGAAATTAAAAAACCCTCAGAACTTTGTAATGGTATCCATTCACCAAGTTTACACATCCAACGATCATAATAGAATCTAATGTACAATGAAGTACGATGTACAAATGTATCTATCCCCTTTGGTGCATCCTTCTACAAGTCCCCAATTTTCACCTAGCAAACCCTCTACTTGCTCATACGTGATATCTTTTAACATGAACATTGTTGAAGTCTCTAGAATTGTGAATATCTGAAATAAATGTACAAAACAATGAACAGGAACACACGAATGTAATCCTATAGATCTTGAAACTCTTGTAAATTTCAAAGAGTTGTGTATGTCCATCACCATCTTATGCTTCAAAGATGTTAATGTCCATACATCAGGTTGCGGCCACTCGAGCTTTAAGAGAGAATCTACCTTAATCATCTCTAACCTGCCAAAATCATTTGATGAAGAGGGTACAACATATGTATGTGTGTGAAAGAAAAAACTCTCTCACGTAATAGCTAAGCAGGACGGGCTTGTGGAAAGACTATCGACCCAACATCTGCATGCAATGCTTGGAAAGTACATGTAAGACTATGAAGTGGTTTTTCTTCCACCAAGGTAGAAGGAAATATGTCTACAACAAAAAAAACTACACAACTTAGCTAGGTATATTATGAAATTTGGACAAAAGTCAATGAGTAATACTTATAGTTGATAGGATATCTCATTTTGTTAGAGTTTTCCAATTTCATGGTTGACATTGTGAACACATGTTGTACAATGGCAACAGTTTCACCATTTTTGAGCTTTTTGAAGCCCAATAACTTCCCTTTCCAATGAAGATCCAAGTTTCCACGATCTCTCACACGGTGAGGACCAACACCAGAGGGTTGCATGTACACCCATGCACCTTTGCAGAACTCATGTCCTAACCAAAATCCTTATGTAGCCTTGATATTGTGACATTTTATCGCGATAACCTCATCTTTTGGACGTCTATGAGATTTAGGTTTCTCCATTGGAGTTCAGGCTATGGAAGTGACAGTAGGAATTCAAAGAAGATGATGCACAGAGAAAGAAATGGAGATGCAAGAGCTGCAATGGTGTGCTAGCGAGAGAAAGTAGTGGAAAGAGATGACTTTTTGGGACCTGGGTATGAAAATGTGAGGTTTTGGAGGGAGAAAGTTGCATTGTCAGTTACTTTTTAAAAAGTCACTTTTTTCACTTCAGTTCATGCATGGATTTTGATTTAGAACCCAAAAATAGCACTTTTGATCCTAAAAAGTGGTTGGGGGATCATTAAATGGTGTTATGATGAGTTTTATAACTTTTTGAAAATTTTGAATTTTTGGGCCCAGGTAAGTTACGAGATTCCTTTCTCTCTTTAGAGGCAAAACCTGAACATAGGGGAATCATGTCCCCTCATCCCCCTCATCCCCCTTTAGCCTAGTGATTTATAGGCTATAGACTGTGTCCACCACTCTCCTCTCATTGGTCCATCACTAATCACTCCTTAATCCAAAAGGCCCATGCAGGGTTCATTTTTTTCCCTAATGAGCTAGTGAGAACAGAAATAGCCTTGCTACTTACAATATATCAACAAGATTGTTGATGGTTAGCTAATACAAACTCCTCTTAGATCTCCTGATGTAGAGCACACCTCCTCCAATTGTAGAAACTCTTCTTCATATAGAGGACCTCCAAGATCTCCTCCTTAGCGTTGAGCACTTGATAGAGCAAAAACTTGATTTTTTGAAATATATGCATTGCATGAGAGTAGGATATCACCTGTTTCTGGAACATAAAAATCTGTATCCTTTGCTTTCCATTGCATAACCAGTAAAGATGGTTGTAATGGCTCTTACATCGAGCTTACCACGATCCTTCTTCTCAATGCGAACAGAAGCTGGGGAACCAAAAACCTTGAAATAACTCACATTGGGTTTCTTACCATAGTAAACTTCATAAGGTGTGCTAAACTTCAAAGCTTTTGTGGAAGACCTATTCATAATGTGATTAGCCATATGTATTGCATCAAACCAAAACTTGGGAGAAAGGTTTTTGGATGACATCATACTATGCATCATCTCAACAAGTATCCTATTCTTTAGCTCTACAATAACATTCCGTTCTGGAGTTTAAGCAATAGTGAGTTGATGAGATATAGCTTTGTCTTCAAGAAAAGACTTAAAGTCTTTCGACATGTATTCTCCTCATTTATCACTTCTCAAAATCTGGATCTTTGATTGATCATTTTCAACCATAGCTAAGAACTTCTTAAAAGCAGGAAAAACCTTTGACTTCACTTTAAGACCGTAAATCCATGAATATCTTGAGAAATCATCAATGAGAGAGCAAATTCTTCTTCATGTCTAGAACATAAAGAAGACGAGAAATTATGAAATTTCCACGTGCTCTTGGCTTAAGATTTACTTCTCCAACACCTAAAAGATCTAAATCATGATCATCTACAATGGTCACTCTTCTCTTTGAAGAGTTAGAAAGTGAAGAAAATACCATTCTACAACCTACCATATGCTTAGTAGCTCTAGAATAAAAAATCCAAGGATTATCTAAGATTGCATTTAATGCTTCCTAACCAAAACCTATTTCTAATACATGCACATAAATCTACCTTTGAAGTTTTAGGTTTTGGATCATCTTCAGCACTATTTTCTGATGCTTTCTTTATTTCGTTAAAAATCCTTGTTTTGCATTCAGTTATGTAATGACCTAGTTTCTTAGAGTAATGGCATACTCCTTTCTTTGAATCATATGTTGTCGAAGACTTTTCTTTGGTTGTAAAGGATGTATTAGTAGAAAAACTCATAGACTTTCTTTCCTTCCCCTTCAATCATGATAACATGGCTTTATCGTTCTGTTCCATATTCTTTTGTTGATCTTCATCTTGAAGTAACAGCAACTATAGTTCCTCAAATGAAATTTCTCTATCTCTTGTAGTACGAGTAAGAGAAGTAACAAAAGCACGATATGTAGATGGAAGTGAATCTAGAAGTGTATTTTTCATCTCTTAGTATGAAATGTTGACTTCCAACATTGAGTAAGTGATCTCATAAATCTTTGAGTTTCAAAATATGTGTATGAACTTATTCACCAACTTTCATTTGTGTGTTGGCTAGCTATCTCCTTAAATGAGCTTTCCAAACATGGTTTCTATTCTGATAGAGATTCTCTAAGTCCAACCAAGCCTGATGAGAGGTTTTGCATGACCTGATTTCAGGTACAATATACCTTTTGACTCCCATAGCAATATATGAAATTGCTAGTGCATCCCTTGAATCCATATGGATTGCTCTTCTATTGGAAGCAATCTGGTAGTAGCACGGAGTCATGATGATGAAGTAGTTCCTTCTTCTTCACTAACCTACTATTGAGCAAAAATAGGAACAAAAATTCTTCAAGAAGATGAAGTAACATCTTCTCCAACTTGTCTTGGCCTTGGATAAGTGCCATTGACAATATTCCATAAGTCCTTTGATACTAATAGATTCATTATCATAAAACTCCACATTGGATAATTAGACATTCCCTCAAGCTTGTCTTCATTCTCAAGTATATAATCACTCATCTTGTTAAGGGTGTATGTCAACTATTTGATACCAAATATTGGAAGTGGGGTGGGCCTCAATAAAAATTAACAAAAAGTTTAAAGGATCTTCCAACACATGAACTTTTGCATACAAATCGTAATACTAAAAAAGATGATGAGTGAGAGATAGAGAGAATAGACAGGATCTTTCAAAGTGTATCCGTAAGCTAAGATGCTCACCTACAATATATATATTCCAATGTCAAATTACAATGTGTGAATATGACACAAACTAACAATATTTGAATCTAGGCAGAAATAGGAACTAGATACAAGAGATTGTGTGCCTAAGAGGTATGAAGAGTGTGTGTGTGATCAAAATATGGAGAATGTGAATAGTTTAGAACAATTTTATGGCAAAACTTAATTTTCATTAACCTAAATAAAAAATGAGTGACCTATCAAGTGAGAACAAAAATAACCTTGCTACTTAGAGTATGTCAACAAGATTGTTGATGGTTGGCTAACACAAACTTCTCCAAGATCTCCTAATGTAGAGCACACCTCCAAGTGTGGAAACTCTTCCTAACACAGAGGACCTCCAAGATCTCCTCCTTAGCGTTGACCACTTGATAGAGCTCCTTGAAAAGATTGATCACCTTGAGTGATGCTTGAGAAGATGATCTAACAATGAGCAAGCCCCTTCTTTTATAGCTTGTGTAATCCCTTCTTTTATAGCTTCTTTTATAGCTTCTTTTATAGCTTGCAACTCAGAGTATGTCAACAAGATTGTGATGGTTAGCTGACACGAACTTCTCCAAGATCTCCTAATGTAGATCACACCTCCAAGTGTGGAAACTTTCCTCACACAGAGGACCTCCAAGATCTCCTCCTTAGCGTTGACCACTTGATAGAGCTCCTTGAGAAGATTGATCACCTTGAGTGATTCCTGAGAAGATGATCTAACAATGAGCAAGCCCCTTCTTTTATAGCTTGTGTAATCCCTTGAAAAGCACACCTTGAAAAGCTAGAATCGCTACAATCTTCTTAACAAAAAAGCCACAAAAAGCTACACAAAAATGTTTGCAATAAATCACCACAAAAATGAGTGCCACCTAGCTTTTCTGAAAAACATGTCCACCATTTTTGCATTTTCTAGGAATCGAACCGGCATGGGTTGAACATGAAGTGCTTTAGTTAGTCCAAGTCTCCACATGCTTTTTCTTGTGGACCGCCGTTTTTGCATTTTCTAGAAATCGAACCTGCATGGGTTGAACATGAAGTGCTTTAATTAGTCCAAGTCTCAACACACTTTTTTGTGTGGACCTCCTATTATGCTATATTATTGGATACATTTTGACATTGTATCCAACGCTTGCCAAGCTATCTTTGATGCACAACTGAATCTAGTTTTTCTCAAAAGAAGACAATCTAAGATGGTGTCTTATATCATGTCTTTTTCTTCTCTGCATAGAGAAGCATAGAGAAGTACGCAAGACATAGAGAAGCACGCAAGACATAGAGAAGCATGCAAAGAAGATCACATAGATTTGGAATGACTAAGATTTGCAAATGAAGCCTCAAAGTTGGAAAATGGCTCTTGTCACGAGATAATGGATGGATGTTGTTATTTGTGAAGCTAACTAGTCTTTTAAGTTATGCTTGGTTTCAATATATGTTTGCTGTAGTTCTCATTCTTTCTGTATTAATGCACAATTGAAGCATAGAGTAGAGTTTCAGTTGTTGATAATTGCTGAATCAAAGGCAAGAATTTAATAAAGGTTACATAGGTAAATATATATGTATTGAAAAAGAAAAAGAAATCAAGCATTAGAAATATTTTCATACATTTATAAGCTACCTTCTACTTAATGCATGACAAAGGAAAGAACGATTTTGCATTCTTCTTTTAGAAAGAATGTTTTGTTGTAGAAATTCACGTTCACGGATTACTATTTCACACACTACAAGGTTTTCCTCCATTAGGAAAGTGTTCTAGATGCACAAAAACCTATGCATAATCATGTTGTATCATAAACGGAAGTGTGAGTAGTGTGAATGCAAGAAGTACATGCATGCAAAGGATGCAAGCATATGGTGACTTGCATGAGTTACAACGATAATATTTGCTTCTTTGCATAGATTATGCATGCATTCAAGTAAAAAGATTATGCACGCAAGAACAAATGTGGGGTATTGCAAATATAATAGAAAACTTGAATAGACTCTAATTAGTTAGATGGTAAAGGGACCTTCAAAAAAAGATTGGAAGAAAGCCAATCTTGATCTAAACTTATAAATTTTAACTAGAGTAGTTTATCAACTCTTATAATACAAGAATGACACAAATTCTAGAGATTGAGTACTTCATCAAGTCTTATAAGACATGAATGACACGAATTATAAAGATTTTAGACCTAAACTCTAAAAGAGTTCATGTGGATACTGTATTGTAAATGTAATTGTCATATAAAGTATGGGACAAGTTAATTCATGATTCTTTGTGTATTATTCCATAAATATGAGTATATAGCCTATACTTAAGTGTGGAATAGTACATAAGGCATTCCAAGACTTGAGTGAAACTTCATCAAGTCTCTCCAAATATATAACGTTGATAATTTGAAGTCAAGACCTAATGATCCAAGGAATCAGAAGCTAATATGTATTCTTGAATAAAGTATATTCAAGAACATATCCATGATCATTGTTCAACATTAAGGTATGTTGAAAATCCAAAGTAACATATCTTTGGAAAGGATAAAGAAGCTCAAACATAAAATGTTTTTCATAAGGTGCATCTAGTATGAGAAGTAGAGCATTAGATTTCATGATATTCAAGTAAGCAGGAACTAATTCAAAGTAGTACTTTGAGTTAGATTGATACTTAAGAAATCAATAGATGATTCTATGAATGATCAAAGGCACATAAAGTCAATCTTCCTAACAATTGTATAATGACTCATAGGTCTTTTAGACAAAGATGAATCTTTGGTATAAGTTTCATGAAAGAAGATTGGAAAAGTGTATCTTTTGGAAAAGCTACTCCTAAACTATCACTTTTAGTAAAGAATCCAAATGATTATTAAGTGATAAAAGAACCAAGTCTTGTGTTCATTATACATTGGTTCAATCACTGAGATAGCTTGTACTTCAAATGCATGCAACCAAATCGGTTTGTTGAAATATTTTTAAAGTACAGAAGAAGCAAAGTTGGATTGAACAATAGAAATACTTCTTATTTCTGACTCAAGAGAAAGGAATGAATTTCCAGGATGGAATGGCAAACCATATCATAAGATGATAATTAACCTTTTCTTTGCCAGGCAGGAAGTGATGCAACTCAAGCAATAGAGCTTTAGAATATATTCTAAAAGTATAGAACTCCTTTCAAGGGTGATTCAGCAAGTGTAGAAGATTCCAAGATCGATCATGTTGTTGATTACTTAGGATTAATCACAAATACTTGAGGAATAAAACTATCCACAAATAGTGAGAAATAGTTTCTTTGGTGAGGGGAGGGTCATTGCCGTCAAGGAGGCTAGACTTCAACAAATCCCAAGCAATCATTGCATTTTTTAATATGAACCAGTCCTAATAGTCCACGTTCCAAGATCGATTAATGTCCTTAATGAATCTGATGCAATGTCTTCTGTCATGATTCTAGAGATGCTTCCAAAAGTGAAACCCTTTGTTCCATAATTTCTTCTCTCACTGGAGATTATCAGAGTCAACAACCCTATTTCCCTTGATCAGGAAACCAAATTGAATCATTTATCCTAATATCGGCCTCTCACTTCCATTCTTCATTGATCTTTAGGTAAGGTTTCATCTTTTTCGACATTTTCCATGACAAGCAAACCGAATTCGACCCTTTGGGAGTGAATCGGACTAGGGAGAACAACAAGGTGAGTAATTCATGTCCCTTCCACTAGGGCACACCAACAAGAGTAATATACCCTTTTTGTAAAAATAAGTTTAACCTAGGAGGTTTCCCTATTGCTCCATGGTTTTGTTAGCCACTTGGCTATAAACTTATCTGTTGAGTCTTTGATGTCCAAAATGCTCTGACCTCCCAATTCTTTTGAGTTTCCACAAAACATCCATTTTATTTTGGGCATGCCCCTTCTATTTTGGTCACCCATCAAAAGGAAATTTCGGAAAATTCTCTCCAACTTAGCTAGACATTTGTCTTTCGGTCTCTAGTATGATAGAAAATAGATAATCAAGGCTATGAGGAATGTGTTGATCACCATCCTCAAACCCCCCAAATTTATTTGCATTCCCCTTGAGTATCCCAATTCTTTTTTAGTCTTATTAAGAGCCCAATCTCACCTCTGGCCCATATCGACATCAAAGCCCAAGGGAATGCCTAGAAGAAGAAATATTTGACCACTTGAAACATCTGCTCATAATTCTTGAAGTTCTTCAATCATAGTTGTTAAGCAAACATCCATAATTTTCACTTTATATTTCTCTAGTACAATCAATGACAACATCAAATGTCCTCTCTCGATCGTGAGCCATGGTGGAATGTTGTAACTCACTAAGCACATAGGCCATGTACTCCATGAACAAATTTTTAATACATTAGGATTCACATCATCCATACCTTCATAAACTCCAAGGCTGGATTTCATATTGAGCCCATTGTTGCCCAATATGTTTTCATGCGCTAGAGTCTATAGGGACATGACATGCATCATCTTTAGATCTCTTTTGATGCATGCCACTACATCTCAAACCTACAATAAATGACATCGGAACATACACTTTATTCTACGAACTATAAGAAAATGATGTAGTACTTTTGTTGTCACAAATCGTCCAAGTGAATCTTGTTTGTATCATTTTTCTCAACGTATGAGACATTCCTAAATATTTATGAATTCCCTTCTGTACGAAACTTAATCATTTGTATATGCATCGATCTTGCTGTAGCTCATGCCAAGACATTCCTAAATATTTATGGATTCCTTTCTATATAAAATTTAATCATTTGTACATGCATGGATCTTGTTGTAGTTCATGCCTACCGATGTGAGCCATTGTACCTACAAAAAAGAAACATTCCATATGCAAAAAGGAACAAAAAAATCCGTATGCAAAAAGTATGTGTGTATGAATGTATGTACGTGTATGTATGTATATGTGTGTATGTATATATATATATATGTGTAAGTATGTGATTGTATGTGTATACGTATATATATATATATATATATATATATATATATATATATATATATATATATATATATATATATGTGTGTGTGTGTGTGTGAGTGTATGTGATTGTATGTGTATACGTGTATGTATATGTGTGTATGTAAGTGTGTATGTTTGTCTTTGTGTGCATATCTCAAATGGGAATCTCAAAAATAGTGAGAAGTCACTACAAGAAAAGGGGGGCGTAGCGACGCCCCCGAATCGGGAAAAAAACGAGGAGCATCGCTTATGCGACGAAGTCGTCGCATAAGCGACGGTAGGAATTTCGGATTTTTTTTTTTGCCCGACCCTCGTCGCATAAGCGACACTACTTAAAAAGCATCGCTACTACCGTCGCTGATTAGCGACGCATTTACGACGTTGGCAAACTGCAGAGCGTCGCATATGCGACGCTCTGCAATGTAAAAAAAAATTTCATTTCTCTCGGCACATTTGTGCGGGGACTTGGACGCGAGCAAGAACAGAGAGACCGAGAGAGAGAGAGAAAGAGCGCGCGCGAGAGGGAGAGAGAGAGAGAGCGAGACCTTTGGCAGGTATGCGCGCACACACACACTTACACACACATACATATGTACACACACATATACACGCATAGACACATACACACATACGCATAGACACACACACACATACACACAAATACACACACATATACACACATACACAATGCATAATGCATACACATACACACATGCACACATAATGCATACACATGCACACACATATACATGCACACACATAATGATGCATTCACACACATACACATGCATACGCACATAGACACACATATACACTTACACATCCAAACATACACACTCATAGACACACATTCATACACACACACACATCCAAACATACACACTCATAGACACACACACATACACATAGACGCGCACACACATACACACACATAGACGCGCACACACATACACACACATATACACACACAAACACATACACACATAATGATGCATCCACACACATACACATGCATACACACATAGACACACATATACACACACACATATATGCATACACACACACATATATGCATACACACTGTTGACCTAAGTACCAACTTAGGGATTTGTGGAGAAAGAGACTATACCTCAATCCCCCTTAAGTGCATATAGTGGGGATTCACGCTTTAATTATCAATCCGATGAGTATACAAACCTAGCCGAGTGTATGAAGACATGCAATCAAGTGATGATCAATGCAAATGAACTACTCAAAGAGTGCAAACAAGGCAAAGACTAATCCAAACAAGCTTCAACTGTCGGTCATGGTGTCACGATACTTGGTGCAGCAGCCTTCAATAATTTGGACTTTTCTCTCAGCTCCAAACTCCAAATATAGCAAATAGCATATGCGTTTCAAAGCTCTCAAGAAGACGCATCCAATGGCAGTAGTTTGACTCAATTTGGACACTCCTACTTCAAGTTATGAGCAAAATACTGAGTCGTGGGAAAACTTTCCTACACTTCAGCACTTCCTACACTTCAGCACTTCCTACACTTCGCACACACCTTAACTACAGCAAACAAACACTTTCATGGATAGAAAACACTTCCTAATACTCCTTCCAAGCAATACACATGCATACAAGCTTAGAGAAAAGAAGATACAGAGTGAAGAAGACACAAAATCGAATTTCTGTGCTCTCTATTCTCACAATGGCAAAAAGTGTTTACAAAGAGTCACAAATTGACTTATATACTTGTGCCCTAAAAATGGTCCTTTCACACAATAGACCGGCACTTTATTCACTAAAAGACTAATTTCCTACTATTTTACATGGGTAAGCTTCTAATCTTCTGTGGGGATGCATCTAGAGGACTCCTCTAGTGCATTAAAGATATGATGTCCAAATCGGAAAAATTTTGGGACCCCTCTTTTTCTCTGTTTTGTGCTCTTTTTAGCTCTGCAACACTCTCCCCCTCTTTGTCTCTGTCGTCCCTTGACAGGCTTGACTTCTTGTCTTCAGTTTCTTGTCCGCATGCATTTTTTGGTCAATTTTGCCTGTTCATCAGTCTTGCTGTATTCAACTGCTTTTTTAATTCATTTATTTCTTGACTGTGCTTCCGTTCCGATTCTGCTTTCAATTCTCACTCTTGTTTCAGCAAATCTGCGTACTGTGCCACTTGATCTCTTAATTCTTTTTCTTTGGTTTCAGATAATTCCTGTTGCTCAATAGGTTGATCATATAATAATGATTTCATCAATTCTTTATTCCGGCTTCGTAAGGTGTCATTCTCTTCCATGTGCAACTTTAGCTGTGTCTCAAGTAAAGTGCTTATAGTCTTCATTCTTTCTTTGTCAGCTTCGTTTGCATCATGTAATCTTTGTAATTCCGCGAGCTGTGTTTGGAGTTGACGATGCTGAGTGATTAATGTGTCACGTTTTGTTTTTACTTCAAGTAACTCCATGCTAGATATCAACTTAGGGACTTGTGGAGAAAGAGACTATACCTCAATCCCCCTCAAGTGCATATAGTGGGGATTCATGCTTTAATTATCAATCCGATGAGTATACAAACCTAGCCGAGTGTATGAAGACATGCAATCAAGTGATGATCAATGCAAATGAACTACTCAAAGAGTGCAAACAAGGCAAAGACTAATCCAAACAAGCTTCAACTGTCGGTCATTGTGTCACG
Organism: Ceratopteris richardii; assembly: GCA_020310875.1. Taxonomy (NCBI): domain Eukaryota; kingdom Viridiplantae; phylum Streptophyta; class Polypodiopsida; order Polypodiales; family Pteridaceae; genus Ceratopteris; species Ceratopteris richardii. Next base: position 135,867,286 of record CM035423.1, on the reverse strand, counting down.
ATACTTGGTGCAGCAGCCGTCAGTAATTTGGACTTTTCTCTCATGGCCTTATCATAATCTGCATCTATGTCCATCATCTGCTGTTGTGTATCCATAGTCGTCTGAATCATTTGCTTGACTACAGGCTTCAGCTGAGTGACATCTACATTAAGCCATGTTGTTGGTATGCTAGGTTCCTTGCCTGTTGTGACATCTTTGCCCTGTGAGACATGTAACGTAGCATCATGGGGCTGCTTAATCTGAAGTTGGATCCTTGGCTCAGCCACCATGTTTTCCTTGTTTCCTTGAGGTGTATCATCTGGTACCTCAATCACAATCTGCTCTTTGTTTTGTAAAAACTCCGAATCCGCGTTCACTGGAGTTTGTAGTTCCTCTTTGATAGGTGGTTTTGCATATGTAGTAGTTGTTGGAGCTTCTTTGATGCTGATTTTTGTAGTATCATTCAATTGAATGACGTGCTCAGGCTTATTGGAGTCTTCTATGTTCTTTTCCTTTTCTTCGTGGTTGTCTGGCGTGACTTCGACTTGATTGATCTCATTCCAGTCTTCTTCGTGAGTTTCTGTCCTCATATCAGTGTCTAGGGTGTCTTTTTTGTGACTGGATTCTACATCTGAACTAGAATCATCTAGACCTAGTTCTTTGTATCTCCCAGGTTGTTTTGAGGTCTTTTCTTTACTCTGTTGTTGTTTCTCTTGACTAGCTTGTCTATAATTATGACCTTGAACATTTAAATTTACCTGCCCTTGCATGTACTGATGTGTCTCTTCTAGGGGGGCAGAGAGGTCTCTCTTGGTAATAGGCATTTGGGTCATGGTAATCTTTGGAAGAACATGTGTCCGTTTTGATTGTGGTGTAGCTTGGGCTTCCTCCTCTCTTAGGCGCTTTGTACCCCTCATGGGTTTCTGTGAACTGGTCCCTGCCTCTTCCACGACAATAGCTGCTTTCTTTTTCTTTGGGACTGTAACGGATTTGGCATATTTGGCTAGCCCTTCTGAGGTCGGCATCTCCCGTAAGCAGTTTTTCATTTCAAGAGCTTCATATATAAGTAATGTCAAAGCCGAACTCCCATTGAGAAATTTCTTCTGACCCCACTTCTTCTATGCTTCAAATAATCTTTCTTGGACATAGCCTATCATATTTACTTTATTCCCCACTTGTCTCATTGCATGCGAGAGTAGTTGTACGACAATTTTTTGTGGTGCAGTATATCTGTGCATACTTGGGAAACAGAAATGTTGGTGCACTAGGCGGACAGCATCTTCAATATCAGTTCTATTGATATCCAAAAAGGATCTCTTTTTAGGATCATGACATTCCTCTTTCACATTAGTGATCCCCTCTTGATTCCATCCGAAGGCTTTGTTAATTAGTTCATGGGTAAATTGAATGGTTTTCCATGTTCCTACTTTATCCAACACTCGTGCTTCGGGCACTAATATCTTAGTTGCGGCAGGCTGCAATGTATTCATTACTTGCGTGCATCTTTGAAAATCGGGTAGGTAAATAGGCAATTTGAGAAATGCCTCTAGGCCTGCCTGTGTCCATACATCCTCGATATGCGGTAATCCTTGTATTATAGTCTTGAAGTCTTGCGACATAATAGGGAAATAATGATCCCTATCCATAATCTTGATAGTTGCCATGAAAATGAGGTCCGACACTGGTTGGTCATCCAGGAACCAATGGCCTCTTGCTTTGGTTATGGATTCGAGTGGAAGAAGGTGCACCTCTTCCTCTTGCGTGGCTTCGGAATTAGTAGATGCCATCTGCACTCAATATAGAGTATGAATTAGTGGCCATATACTATCAGAAATCCTCCTTTATTTACTTGACATTGCTCCGAGTGAATGGTGTCGTCCCTTTCCCGTGGGTGTGAGAAAGGTGATACCTGGATTTTTCCAAAATTTTTATAGATTTTTAGGTTTTCATCTGAAAAGAAAAACAGAAAGGTTAGATCATAGCTGAAGTGGTTATCATTTTTTGAGTGATTTTCTTAATGTATGTACAATCGCTCTCCTATTTCCCAGTAGGAAAATGTGCTCGACTATCCTGAAATAGAAGAAAGATGTGCCGAATGCTTGGCCTTGTAATGTGGCCCTATCATGCATACTTTGGGTACCGATAACTCCACATGTGTGCAACTTGAAGTAGTTGGATGATGCATGCAGTTTGTTTTGTCTTTCGGTATCCAAATCTGCTTCATTCTGTTGGGACGTATTGTATCCCGAACATTCTTGATGAATGTGGTGCTTCTCCTGTTGTACGTCTACTCCATCTGCTTCTTGAAGCTTGGACTGGCTGTTGTTGCAACTGCAGACTTCTTTTCTTTCCTATAGCTAATCTTCTTTGGTTGTTTTGCCCTTAGACCATATTGGTTCTTCTCATGCTGAGGTTCATCGTTTCGGTTTAGCGTCTTAGGAGCACATGATTTTGGAATCCATATTTGCACTCGATCCGGTTGGGTGGCTACTACTTTCTTTGGAATCCAAATCCTAACACTTCGTTGTTGACTTTGGTGCTCAAAATGATTTACTTTCTTATTTGATTGGTTGCTCTGATGTCGAAGATGTTTCTGTTGTTGAAGATATGCATCCTTTTGATCCTTTCTTATCCACGCTTGTTTGGTGTATGGTATAGGGTATATTCTAATAGGTACAGACGCTGGATTACTCAGAGGACTAGTCTCTCCTGTGCATGATTCTTCACTGATGTTGGTTTCAGATAGAATGATACTCTTGTGACTTGCTAGACTAGAAGATGGTATGCAAGCAGGAATCATTGTGTCCGCACATATAGTACTTGACGAAGGGGTTTCTATAGTGCTATTGAACATACACTCATGACTTTGTTCATTGAAATGAACTTTTGGCTCTATACAAGTGGCTTTGATTGGTCGTTCGTCTAGCAAACTGAATACTTCACGATGTCCTATCCTGGCTGAGATGTACCCTAAAGCCAATTGAATGGTCACCTCATATTCGCAAATCCAGTCTTGACCCAACACTATCTCTTCGAGTAAATCCTGATCATGACACACTAATAGCTTCTGTTCCATAGTGTTGTTGCCAAGATGCAGAGGTAGGGTGATCTCACCTATACATTGTGTAATTGTTCCTCCTATTCCTATCAATTGTGCCATTGATGGACGTAATTCCTCCTTGAGTTTCTGAGTCAAAGAAAGTTTGATACAGCTTATGGCAGCTCTTGTGTCAATGAGAGCATCCACTAAGTGGTACTCTGTTTTACCTGCTCCCAAGTTCAAATATGGTTGTGTTCTTTGTGAACCTAGGTTTTTAGTGGCTCTAAAATTAGCCATTGGGATGAGTTCTTCTCCTAGTCTATATCTCTCATCTCTTTCTCTCATCCACTCTTTCCGTTTCTTAATTTGTTCTAGGGCTTCCTATCTCGCTTCTTCTCGTATCCTTTCCTCTTCCATACGTCTATTCTTGCCCTTGATTAATCGAGACAATGTTTCTTCTGTCAATGGTTCTAGATATTTTTTCACTCGACATCCGCTGATGTAGTTTGGTAATACTTCCCCATCTAGGGTTGCTAAGCTGATGGCTCCACTTGTTGATATACGATTGATGATTAATGGGCCATATCCTCTCTTCTGCAACTTCTTAGAGTGTTGTTTCAAGGTATATACCAAGACTAAATCTCCTTCCTTCAAATTTTTGTCCTTAATGTGAGCATCAAAGTAGGCTTTCTGTCACCGTTTAGCAGCATAAATGCCTGCTACTGCTTGTAACCTAGTTTCGTGAAGCTTTTCTATTTGATCCAATTGAGCTGATAGTTCATGTCCCATCCACTCGTAAGAGGTTGCTACTCTAAGAGTGGGAATTAAGAAATCAATTGGCAAAATAGCATTTTTTCCATACACTAAGTTAAAAGGAGTAGTGCCTATGGCGGTTTTGTAGGCTACTCGAAATGCCCATAAAGCATGATGTAATTGCTTATCCCAATCAGATCTACCATTGTTAACAATTTTTGTGAGAACTGTACACAAGATTTTATTCGAGCTTTCAGCTTGTCCATTGGCTTGTGGGTGATAGGGAGCTGATTTTTTATGAATTACTAAGAATTCATTCAGTAAGGCTTCTATAACTTCATTCACAAAGTGCATACCTCTATCACTCACAATTTCTATCGGTAGTTCAAATCTAGTGAAAACGTTCTCAAAGAGAAACTTGGCCGTAGTTCTTGCATCATTTTTCTTGGTTGCTTTGGCTTCTACCCATTTGGTCAGATAGTCTGTGGCTACAATTATATATTCGGCATGGGATCCTTTCGCTGGGGGGCTAATAGGTCCTATAAATTCTAATTATATATATTTGGCATGGGATCCTTTCGCTGGGGGGCTAATAGTCTATTCCCCATTTCGTGAAAGCTCTGGCACTCATCATGGGTCTCAGTGGCATCTCATCTCTTCTAATTGGATATTTTGTTCGTTGACAAGTATCACATCGTTGCACATATGTTAAGGCATCTTGATGTAGAGTTGGCCACCACATGCCAGCAAAGAGGATCATTTTTGCTGTTTTATCTGTAGAGAAGTGCCCTCCTGCAGCTCCTGTATGTGCCATCTCTAAAACAGCAAGATATTCGTCTTCATGAACGCACAATCGTAATTGATTATCTCTCCCTCGCTTGAAAAGTTGTTTTCCTATAATGGCATAATCCTTGCTTTGTTCTACAAGTGCACGTTTCCTTGTTGAAGTGGCTCCTTCTGGGTATTCTTGAGTCTTTAAGAACTTTACCAGAGGCATGCTCCATCTCGGTGCTACTGTGGAGTAGCATAGAGTAGAGTTCTCATCTCGATTCTGTTCTTGACAGGTTTGGCAAGCTGATACATAGTTATGTGCATCCCTCTGCATGGTTGGCCAATATATGCCTAATCTCCTCAAGGTTTGCCATGTTCCGTTTGCGTCCAAATGAGTTTTCCATTGATTCACATGTGCTTTCTGAAGCCACATTTCCTGTTCCTCCTCTTCAACGCATCTCATTAGCAATCCATTTGAATCTTGGTGATACAAACTTCCTGCAATGATATGAAGGTTTTTAGTCTTCCATAGGTCTTGGGTTCGGTTTGGTGTGATCCCATCTTTAGGTCCATGCGTGAGTATAGGGATCAATTTTTCTGCCCATTGGGGACACTACTTCCAAGTTAAAAAGGTACGTATCTGGCAAATCATCTGGTACTCCTATGGGTGGTTCTCCATGGGTCATTCTTGATAAGTGATCTGCTCTTATGTGGGTATTTCCTTTCTTGACTACTATTTCAAAATCAAATTCCATCAGCAATAAAAACCATCGTACTAATCTTCCGGTATTGCAAGGTTTATTGACTAAGTACAATAGGGCTTGATGATCAATGAAGAATTTGAATTTGTTTGCCAACAGGTAATGTCTGAACTTTTTCACTGCGTAGACCATCCCTAGGCCTTCTCTTTCAGTGGTGGTATAATTGCGCTCTGCTTGATTGAGTTGTCTACTGGCATAGGCTATAGGGTGATCTAGTTTTCCTGTGTCTGCAGGTTGAGCTAAGATGCAACCAATGGCAAACTTGGAAGCATCCACATGAATGTGAAATGGCTTATTCCAGTTAGGTACTCGAAGGATTGGTGCTGAACTCAATCGATTCTTTAACTCATTGAAGGCTTCCTCACATTCTTCGGTCCAATTAAATTGAGTCAAGAGTGCATAGAGAGGTCTAGCAATTATGGCATACATATGTATAAATCTTCGGTAGTATCCACAGTGTCCCATAAATGCTTGTACTTCTTTAGCAGTCTTTGGTCTTGGTAAATCCAGAATTACTTTGATTTTGTCTTCATCAGTTGAAATTCCATTTTTAGAGACAATATGTCCTAATATTTTTCCTTGTCCAACCATGAAGACGCATTTTTCTGGGTTGAGGCATACTCGGTATTGTCGACACTTGGCAAAGATCTTTTCTAGTTCAGGGATGTGCTCTGATCGTATAGCTTAATAAGTACATAGATCGTCCACGTATACCTCCATACTTTTTCTCAAGAATTCTTTGAATACATGGCACATCAATCTTTGGAAGGAGGCTGGGGCATTTGTTAAACCAAAAGGCATGACTCTAAAGGCGTATACTCCCCATTCAGTTGCGAAAGCAGTTTTGTGTTGGTCCTCAGGAGCAATGGGTACCTGATTATACCCTGAAAAGCCATCCAGAAAGCTATAAACTTCCTTCCCTACCAGTCTTTCCAAGAGATGATCCGTAATTGGTAGTGGGTAACTATCCCTTATGGTCACGGCATTTACTTTCTTCAGGTTGATGCACACTCTTAACTTCCCATTCTTTTTCGGTACAACCACCAAAGGTGACACCCATTCCGTGTGCTCAATCTCATATATGAATCCAACATCTAATAATTTATCTATCTCTTCCTTTATCTTTGCTGAATATACATCATTCTATGTATACGGTCTTTGTTTAGACGGTTTGGCTTCTGATGTCATGGGGATTCTATGGGCACATATAGATGGATCTACTCCTTTCAAGTCCTTATAGGTCCAGGCAAAGACATCCCGATATTCCCTTATGAGGCGTATTAACTCTTGTTCTTCCTCCATTGAGACATCCTGTCCTATGAAAGTACATCGTTCTTCTCCTTCCTCTAAGGTTACTACTATCTTCTTGGTTTGTTCTTTATTGTCATATGCTATTCCTGGCTCTGCTTCTCTTTTAGGCATTTGAATAGCAATTTTTCTCTCTTCTACTTCATATTTTTTGAAGTGGGCTGGCACTTCAAACTGATCTTGTGGCTTGTTTTCTTCATTCTCTGGCTCTTTATCTAACTCCATCTCTTCTTCCTGTGTAGGTTCGTGGTTGTTTTCGTTAGCTGTGACGCTTATTTTTTTATTTTCATCCTCAGGTTCCATTGGTTCTTGTTCCATCTCAATGCTCTCATAGTCCTCCTTCCATTCTTTCTCTATCACTTCTCCTTCTTCAGCCTCCTAAAGGACTACTACATATAGACTTACGTCATATCCTTCCTCATCAATACATTCATTCATAGTTATTACTTCTTCGTTCACACATACATCGAGAGTCGCTAAAATCTCCATCCAACCGTGAGGTTCAAACTCTTCATCCGAAAAGACTTGAGGCGTGTAGGCTGGATCTTGTACAGACCTAGCTACTCCTTGCTTTTGCTGCCATCCATTTCTCCTATCCTCTTCCTTTTTGGCAGTTTGGCATATCCATAGATGAGTGTCCTCGTTCATCCAAGATTGGTCACTAGAATCTATGCTGTGAATTGACTGATCGTCTTCCTCCTTATGAATTTGATTACATTGTAAGGGGGAAACATCTTGATATGTATGTGGAGATTTATTCTCGTGGTAGTTCCTTCATGTTGTAGGTATACAACATCTTTAACCCAATCTTGCACAACCTTTAGCTGCCTCATGAAAGGTCTCCCGAGTATCATTTCATAGTTGCTCGTCCTTTCAAATTGACATATTGCTAAGGTGTGTTCAAATTCAACTCCGCATGTGGTGAAAACTACTCGTTCCAATAATCCCAAGGGTCTTTCTGTGTGTCCGTCTACCATTTGTATCTTCATACGCATTGGTCTTAAAGCTGGTTTTCCCCATTTCTCCCATATTTCTCTACTCGCAATGCCAACACCAGCTCCAGAATCTAAGATGGCTTTGGTGGTATAACCTCTATAAGTAATTGGAAGGCAAGTGTTTCCTTCATCTCCCTCACTAAAATCTCCTACCTTATCCACTGGGATCTTTACTGTGTTTACTTCATCAGATATCTCTTTTTCCTCCATCTTGATTTCCAATTGATTGGTTAATTTCTCCTTCAAATGTGGTTTAACCTTCAACAATTCTTCTAATGTTAGGGTACACTTAGGGATTTTTACCTTTTTAAGGTGTTCTATGATATCCGATGTTTGGACTGATGGGTTCAGTTCTTTTTTCCTTATTGAGGGAATGCAATACAATTCTGAATTATGTTCGTACTCTCCTGTGTAATTTGGCAAAGCTTTTACTCCGTCATCTCCTTTGTCACTTGCATCAATTGGTAACATTTCATTTGAATTTAACTCAGGTATTGAATCCTCTATTCCATCTTCTGCTTCTATCTCCTCAAAGGGTGGTTCTATTCCTTCCACTTTCTTCCATCTGTCTTCTTGGACTCTTGCCCACAAATCTTTAGGCCATTCCCCTTCTACTTCAGGAACAATGGATCCTTCCCTTTTATCCTCACAATAATTGCCATTCTGTGTCTTACTCACCTCGGTTTTTTCATGGTCATTAGTGATGACGCACTCTTGGAATTCTCTTTCAGAAATTCGGGTATTGGGTAATGGCAATGCAGGTTTTTCTAAGGTCTGTTGAGCAACTTCTATTAATTTTTTGCAGATCTCCAACCTCTCTTTCTCTAGGTCTCCTCTAGGATATTCTCTTTCATGTTGCTCTATGGTAGGTCCTGCTCTTATTCGTGCCTTGTATGCCTAAATCCACATGGCTAATTCTTCAGGCATGGGATCTGCTAAGACTGATCCAACTTCTTTTTTATACTTTTCATTTTTGTTTTCTTCTTCCATTTTCTGCCCCTCTTTTGGATCCTGTTCGTTCTTCTCATTTTCCTTCTTCTGCAGTAATTTTTTTTCTTTTATCCTATCTCTTCGGTTCTTCCATCTTTGTGTTCTTTTACTTACAACACTTTTTTCTAGCTCTTCCGAGTCTTCAACTCTCTAAGGTGTGGGTGTATTCATCTCTGAGCCACTTTGATTGTGTTTTTCAGGTTTTTCTGGGGTCTCTCTAGCTTTGGCTCTTGTTATCGCCTTTAAGGGTACAGTGTATTCCTTATCGCTCCCTGATGATTCGATTACTTCTATCACATTGATTTGAACGTTGGATGTAACCTTGTTAGGGTTCTTGGGGCAATCTCTGAAAAGGTGTTCCTTACCACAATCACTACAGTAGCCTTCCCAGACTCGTTGTGGTGGTGGTGGGTTTGGCAATGTGCATTCTCTGATATAGTGATCACCTCCACATCTGTAGCATGGTCCTCTGGGCACCGACGGTCTGTTCATGGGTCGGGGTGGTATGGTTGCTCTAGGGGCTGTGTACATTAATGACACATAGTCCTGCTCATATCCGTAGGAACTATCTGGTACTTCCATGCCATAGGCATATGGTTCATACAGTTATCCATATTCTATCATAGAGCTTTCATAATTGGGATATGCTCCTTGACTATGGTCGTAAGATGAGTCATATGGTTCATTACTAGCCAATGGTGTGGCTGGGACTATTGCTCTCTCTAGGTTTTCTTCAGGTTGAGCTATCTTGACTAGGACAACGTTCTGAGGATGGGGCGGTTGCTTTCCTAGTACTGGTTGTGGTTGGGTGTATCCTTGATACACATATGGTCGTGGCACTGGAGCCTGCTGCTGATAAATAGGGTACCTCCATGCGTCACCTCCTTGCTCTCTCTGAGGGTATCCATAAGGTCTCATATATGGCTGTGCTGGTCTTGATTGCCTATTGTAAGGGCAATTTTCCATACTGTGATGTGTATATTTTTGTTCTATACTGCAATATTGTAGAGGTCCTGGGATGGTGGGTCTATTATAAGCATAAGCAGGTGGTGGGACTACTCCCCTAGTGCACAAGTGGGAAGGATGATCACCTCCGCACTGCATACATCTTCTGACCATGGACACCCTTAGAGGATTACTGGGGTAGTTCCTCTGTCCTTGAACGTTCAGCTTCTTTGCTACCAAATCGGCTATTTCCTCTACATTGTTTTTAGGGCTTGATGTGCTACTGGCTGAATCTTCACTTTTCAAGCTACCTTGAGGTATTTTCAAATCTTCTGCTAGGTTGTCTTCTAGGTCTATACATTCCTTCATGCATTCTTGCAAGGTTTGAACTCTCTTTACAGATACCAGAGATCTTAATGATCCGTTCAATAATCCTTCCAAAAATAATGACACCATTTTATTTTGGGTAGGTCTCTCTTCCACTGGGCATCTGTCCACATACTGCTTGAATCTTCTTGGTGCCAATCTCACTGATTCTGTAGGGGCTTGCTTAAAGCTATGGATCAATGATGAAGAGTTGTTTTTAATTCCTGACTTAGTGAATTCCTCAATCATTTCTTGATAGACTTGTTCCATGTTTTGAAAATTATTAGGGTCCAATGGCTGGAACCATGCTAACGCAGTGTCTGACAAAGTAAGACCAAAGGACTCATATTGGATCAAGAAGTCTTCTACTTGTTCGGCTCTGATTACTTGTTTGAATTCGCCTATATGATTGTAAGGTTCACTAGAGCCATCATAGTGGTTTCTCATGCATTTGGCAACTTGAATTGGCCTTAATCTTCTTCCTGCTTCGAGCGGTCTAGGCATTACTGGGAAAATTGGTCTTCCTATGGGTATGCCTGGTCCTCTTGCTACAGGTGGTCTGACTGGGGCAGGAATTCCATGTCTTGGGTCAACAGGTGGTTGAGGTCAGTAATTAGGGTTGTTTGCAGGCATTGCAAATTGCACATGTGGTCTGATCGGGGTTTGTGTTTGGTGTGTTTGTTGTGCTTGCCCTGACTGTTGATATGAATCATTCTGAGATGTTCCAAGTGGGTTTCTTGAAGTAGTGGCGTGGTCCCTAGGGGGAAACACTGGAATATTCTGATATTTCAACTCAGCTCTTTCTAATTCTGTTACGGGCCAATATCTTCTCTGATTCTTATCCAAATATGTGATGATGGTGGGGAAATCAGGATCTTGTAACTCATAGATGGTGACAGGATTAGGGGCAGCTTCCCATATTGAAGAATGTGCTCTAAGAAGATACTCCATTCCATTGATCAAATATACATCCAATAGGGAGTCATCTTGAGGAATCAGGTCATATCCTAGCAATAGTAGATCTCCCTCTAGGAGTAGTTACTTGCTCTTCATTCCCTCCTCCATTTAAATTTGAAGCATTGTTTTCTCCCCCATGTTCATTAATGTTTTCCGGGTGCTCCGTGACAACATACTGGATATCTCTTTTGTCCATGTAAAATCCTCCTACATACTTGATTGTTGGCCTAGGCACTATGTAAGCCTCTGACGCCTTCTTCAACCTGGCCACTGATCTGTTTAGACCATCCAAATAGATAGGGATCTCATTTTGGTTGGTGTTCACGTACTCCAAGGAGGTCTTGTACTCTCCTTCAATGATTGACATCATGCCAATCATGGGCACTGTGTTCTGCATATCCTCTGAAGCCATGGGAATTTCTTCCTCTGACTCACTAGAGGTCTCATAATAATGTGACCAGCTACTTCGTTCGGCTACACTACCTACAAAAGAGATTACACTTCTTCGGCTTCCTAGGGTTCTTCCAGATCTCAGGTTCATCCACTTCACAGCTCTGATCAGTCCTTGCTAACCTCTAGCTTCTAGAACTCTTCACTCTGGATTAGAATTCCAGAAAAATTTTGGCTGGGAATTGACTGAAAATGAACTTGTTAAGTCACGATACTTGACTGCTAAGTTACACGATACACGATCTTTGAATCCAAACAATACACGATACTTGATCGGGGACCACGATACACGATACTTCTCAAGTATCGCGATCTGCAAACCATGATACTCGATACCTGGCACTCACGATGCTTGGACCACACGATAAACGAACTTTGATAGGTATCGCGATCGCTGTATGCACGATACACGATACTTGACTATCACGATACACGATACCGGATGGAAAACGATACTCGATACACGATACTCAAGAGGGACGATACTCGATACTTGGATAATGCGATACTTGGACCACCTGATACACGATACTTCTCAAGTATCACGATCTTTCCTAAGACGATACACGATACTTGTCCAATGCGATACACGATACTTGTCCAATGCGATACATGATACTTCCCAAGTATCGCGATCGATAGATCACGATACACGATACTTAGTAGGTATCGCAATCGGTGAGAGCACGATACACGATCTTTGCAAAATATCGCAATCTCTAAAACGCGATACACGATATCTGGGAAATATCGTGATACTCAACCATAGGAGATCACGATACTTGCCAAATATCGCGATACTCGACCGCGGGAGAACATGATACTTGACCCTTTTTCAAATTTTTGCTAGATTTTTTAAGTTTTGATTGCACACAGATGTTTTACAAGATCTTCTACCCTCTCCTCACTCTCTGATTCATTCAATCACACCTTTTTACCCCTGTAAGTCCTAAACGATACCTGACGCAGATCGTTTTGTTCTGAAAAATTTTATTTCCTGAGAAGTTATGAGTAAGAGGTGGGTTTGCTTACCTTGGATACTCTTTCCCAACACTCCTAACACCCCCTCTTGCTCAGCACAACTCCCGATCGTTGTATAGATCAGGCACGATACTCGGCAGCTCCTCGCACGATACTTGCTTACAAGACAAGTGATTTTCAAATGGCAATTTTTCTTTGCCTTTTATACTTGGCTTTTCCTACTTACTGAAAACGAAACAAGGAGTGAAAGCTACTCTAACTACCTAACCTACTCCCTTGCTCCTCCTACTCTACTCATTCTACTCACTTCCCTAGACTAACAACTCACTACACACATTCCAAGAATGAGAAGTAGTAAGTGCGGCTGAAAATGACTTACCACAGAAGAGAAAATCACCACTCCTCCTCTCGCTTCAATGCAAAAAACTACTTACCATCACACGAATGCCTCGGTTTGATTCGACACTCCCCGGCAACGGTGCCAAAAAACGTGTTGACCTAAGTACCAACTTAGGGACTTGTGGAGAAAGAGACTATACCTCAATCCCCCTCAAGTGCATATAGTGGGGATTCATGCTTTAATTATCAATCCGATGAGTATACAAACCTAGCCGAGTGTATGAAGACATGCAATCAAGTGATGATCAATGCAAATGAACTACTTAGAGAGTGCAAACAAGGCAAAGACTAATCCAAACAATCTTCAACTGTTGGTCATGGTGTCACGATCCTTAGTGCAGCAGCCGTCAGTAATTTGGACTTTTCTCTCAGCTCTGAACTCCAAATATAGCAAATAGCATATGCGTTTCAAAGCTCTTGAGAAGACGCATCCAATAGTGGTGGTATCACTCAATTCTGACACTCCTACTTCAAGTTATGAGCAAAATACTGAGTCGCGGGAAAACTTTCCTACACTTCAACACTTCCTACACTTCGCACACACCTTAACTACAGCAAACAAACACTTTTATGGATAGACAACACTTCCTAACACTCCTTCCAAGCAATACACATGCATACAAGCTCACAGAGAAGAAGATACAGAGTGAAGAAGACACAAATTCGAATTTCTGTGCTCTCTATTCTCACAATGGCAAAAAGTGTTTACAAAGAGTCACAAATTGACTTATATACTTATGCCTTAAAAATGGTCCTTTCACACAAGAGACCCGCACTTTATTCACTAAAAGACTAATTTCCTACTATTTTCATGGGTAAGCTTCTAATCTTCTGTGGGGATGCATCTAGAGGACTCCTCTAGTGCATTTACAACGGAAAATTTGTACAAGAATGGTTATGATACAAAGATATGATGTCCAAATCGGAAAAATTTTGGGACCCGTCTTTTTCTCTGCTTTGTGCTCTTTTTAGCTCTGCAACACACACACACACATAGAGAGACATACACACACATACACATACATGCATACACATACACACATAAACACATACACACACATAGACACATACACACATAAACATAGACACACTCATAGGTACACACACATACACATAGACACACACACATATAGTATATACACACACATGCACACATAGACACATACACACATACACATGCATACACACACATACACATGCATACACACACATACACATGCATACACACATACAGACACATATACACACACATACACACACATATATGCATACACACACATAGAGAGACATACACACATAAACACATACATGCATACATTTGCATACATAAGGCATATGCATATGCATATAATGTACATACATACTTACATGCATACATAATGCACATGCATAGATACATACACACACACAGATACATACACACATAGACACATACACACACATGAACACATACATACTCATAGATACACACACATACACATAGACACACACACATACACACACATGCACACATAATGATGCATACACACACATACACACATAATGATGCATACACACACATACACATGCATACACACATACAGACACATGTACACACACATTCACACACACATTCACACACATATATGCATACACACACATACACATACATGCATACATATTGCATATGCATATGCATACATACATACTTACATGCATATGCATACACACACATATGCATACATACATACTTACATGCATATGCATACACACACACATATGCATACATAATGCATATGCATATGCATATGCATACATAATGCATATGCATATGCATACATACATACTTATATGCATACATAATGCACATCTTTACATACACTGTCATAATGTATACACACACACATACACACATAGACACATACACACATAATTATGCATACACACATAATTATGCATACACACACATATGCATACATACATGCATACACATACACACACATAGATACATACATACACATAAATACATACACACTCATAGACACACACACATACACATAGACACACACACATACACACACACATACACACATACACGTAATGATGCATACACACATACACATGCATACATAGACACACATAATGATGCATACACACACATACATATGCATACACACACATATGCATACATACATGCATACACATACACACATAGACACATACACACACATAGATACATACATACACATAAACACAAACACACTCATAAACACACACACATACACATAGACACACACACATATACACACACATACACACATAGACACATGCACACGTAATGATGCATACACACATACACATGCATACATAGACACACATAATGATGCATACACACACATACATATGCATACACACATGCATACATACATGCATACACATACACACATAGATACATACACACACATAGATACATACATATACATAAACACATGCACACTCATAGACACACACACATACACATAGACAACACACCCATATACCTACACACATACACACATAGACATATACACACATAATGATGCATACACACTCATACACATGCATACACACACATATGCATACATACATGCATACACATACACACATAGACACATACACACACATAGATACATACACACACATACACATGCATACACACATACAAACACATATACACACACACATACACACATAGACACATACACACGTAATGATGCATACACACATACACATGCATACATAGACACACATAATGATGCATACACACACATATGCATACATACATGCATACACATACACACATAGACACATACACACACATAGATACATACATACACATAAACACATACACACTCATAAACACACACACATACACATAGACACACACACATATACACACACATACACACATAGACACATGCACACGTAATGATGCATACACACATACACATGCATACATAGACACACATAATGATGCATATACACACATACATATGCATACACACACATATGCATACATACATGCATACACATACACACATAGATACATACACACACATAGATACATACATATACATAAACACATACACACTCATAGACACACACACATACACATAGACAACACACACATATACCTACACGCATACACACATAGACATATACACACATAATGATGCATACACACTCATACACATGCATACACACACATATGCATACATACATGCATACACATACACACATAGACACATACACACACATAGATACATACACACACATACACATGCATACACACATACAAACACATATACACACACACATACACACATAGACACATACACACGTAATGATGCATACACACATACACATGCATACATAGACACACATAATGATGCATACACACACATACATATGCATATACACACATATGCATACATACATGCATACACATACACACATAGACACATACACACACATAGATACATACATACGCATAAACACATACACACTCATAAACACACACACATACACATAGACACACACACATATACACACACATACACACATAGACACATGCACACGTAATGATGCATACACACATACACATGCATACATAGACACACATAATGATGCATACACACACATACATATGCATACACACACATATGCATACATACATGCATACACATACACACATAGACACATACACACACATAGATACATACATATACATAAACACATACACACTCATAGACACACACACATACACATAGACAACACATACATATACATACACACATACACACATAGACACATACACACATAATGATGCATACACACACATACACATGCATACACACATATGCATACATACATGCATACACATACACACATAGAAACATACACACACATAGATACATACATACACATAAACACATACACACTCATAGACACACACACATACACATAGACACACACACACATATACACACACACAAACACACATAGACACTTACACACATAATGATGCATACACACACATACACAT
Organism: Ceratopteris richardii; assembly: GCA_020310875.1. Lineage (NCBI taxonomy): Eukaryota > Viridiplantae > Streptophyta > Polypodiopsida > Polypodiales > Pteridaceae > Ceratopteris > Ceratopteris richardii. The sequence continues at coordinate 135,850,528 of CM035423.1, read as the reverse complement.
GCATACACACACATACACGAGTATATATTGATTTCTAACCATTTTGTTTTATATGTTAGGTATTATGGATCCCAGTAGAGAGAGAAAGGCGAAACTCACTCTCATAAAAAGTCTTATGAGAGCAAGAGTTCCGTGAGATACTCTAGGGGCCATAATGCGGGACTACGCAGAGATGTCTGATGAGGAGCTGGATCATACGATCCAGATGCTTACGCAATCAGACGAGGGCTCTTCTGCGGCTCCACACGCAGGAAGAGAGCTATCTGCTCATAGGTATGTTTTTTTTCATAAACTTTTTTAATGATATTATAGCACATATTTTTATTTATTTCTATCTATCTATTTTCAGGACACCTATACCACCTCCAGCACGTGATAGCAGAGCAGAGACGTTGCCTATGAGGACATGCATAGGCACGTTAGGACTAGAGTGCGACATAGAGCCAGAGGGGAATATTGTATACATAGGAAATGGATTGGAGTTCAAGAGGAGAATGCGCGCACTATGCGACTCTTACCTGCGCTTTATCCCACTTACCGTGGAAGTAAGTAAAAGTTTTACATATAAATTAAAATATATATCTTATGTTTTATTTATATTATGTTTTTTATTTTTGTAGTGAGCATGATGAGAGGGATAAAAAGTACGTGCTCAGTTCACTTGAGACGTAGTTTGGGACAGGGTGGTCTCTTAAATGGTGTTTAAAAGAGATGTAGACACTTATGGCTCATCGTCGCGACAATGCACGGTATGTATGTATATGAGAGAGAGAGAGAACACTAATCTCGATATTAGGGTTTTGAAATCCTTAATTTAAAAACTCTAATTCAACCTTTTAGCCATATGTTTGAAGTATATGTACACCTCCGATGTCCTACTAGAGAGATGTCTCTCCTCCCAACCTTATGCCTCTATATATAGCTACTCGAATCAACGAGGATCATAATATATGTAAAGATATATACATATCATGTAGATAGGATACATAAATATAAAATGGAGTAGATATATTATGCATCACACATACATGCCTAAATGCACACATAAATATATATATACATACTAACATATTTACATGTACATATTTACACATACATGTACATGCCTAAATGCACACATAAACATATATATACATGCATACATATTTACATGTACATATTTACACATAGACACATATACATATATACATGTACACAATTATAAACACTTGCATATATTATGTACATGAATACATGAATATTTTACATAAATGCATATGCATATATACACATATGCATATTTAACACATGTATACATATATCACACACATGCAAACACATACATATACATGAAATACATATATATGCATACTAATATATGTATACATATAATACACATGAATACACACACATATGCATACATACATGATAAAAATTTACTCCTCGAAGATAAAGCTTCAAGTTACTATCTAATCTGCTCATATGTTTTCATTATTACCATCATTTTGGTAAGACATCAATATAGTCTCATCTTCATTATCCTTATTGATTTCATTTATTTCTTCTATTGTTAAATCTATGTTCTCATGAATCACATCATCTATTGGTGGATTAAAATCTATTTCTGGTAATTCCTCTTCCTCATCAGTAGAATCAGCATGTAGAGAATTATCCTCTTCATCAAAAAGATTAGTATCATTATCACGTATAATGAGTCTAATTTCTATTCTAGATGTTGATGTATCAGTATCTGATGTTGAATCATCAAGAGGACTTTCTTCAATCTCTCTAACAATAAACTGTTCAAACAATGACCTACCTCTAGGTTGCACATGAATGACTTGCCACCAAGGATGAGCATCTAGGTTTTTATAAAAAAATGCTTGTTCAATATGCCTAGGAAGAATATATGGTTCTTTAGTAGATCGCATTACCTTGGAAGAATCAATTGCCCAAAACCTAGATAATTCCTTTCTTATTGTAGAATTACTACCTTTATACTCCGCTCGATACCAGTCAACCTTCAAAATGACCTATCAAAATATATAACAACAAAAACGTCCCATTATTAGGTGCTTAAAAAAATAACTAACTCTAAGAAAAATATATAAACTTTTTTCTACCTGTTTGAATGTACGAAATGAAATTTCGTAGATACCAACAATAGTTCCTACGTAACCAAGTTCACTATCTATACGGTTCGTGTCTTTTGAGCTAGCACGTGATAGTTGCTTGAAACAAGCAACAATACTAGAATCCTCTGTTTTACGTAAAGAATCAATGGCTTTGATTCTAATATGTTGTCCAAAAGCCCACATATTAGTGAACATTCGAGCCTGCAAAATAAATTCAATTAGTAAATAGAAACTAACATACATATATGAAAAAATTAAAATATATATTTTAATAAAATTACCTTTTGTTCACAACCTATCATTAACTCTCTTTGCTCATCTGAGATTTCTTCATTATTTGCATTGGCGCGTTGCAAATGACTATATAGCCAATCCGTGAAAGAAGGTATATCTGTAATCTCATTATTATCTTGATTACGTCTAGATCTTTTGTTTTTTCGCCTTTTACTTTGGAGACTTTGAAGTTCCTCGTACTCGCTAAGGAATGCTTGCATGCATTCGCTATTATATGCTACAAAAGTAGAAACATCATTTTTTTCTTGAAATGTATATAAGAATGGAACCCCCTTACCTGATAATACCTCATCTGTTATTTTTGAAGAAGACTCGTTGGTCCATGCACATGGAGCTTCTTCATGAACTCTTTCAAGGTACTCACTAACGTAATACATGCACTCTTCAAGCATCCAACCCTTTGCCATGGATCCTTCTGGTTTTGCTCTTTGTCGCACGTAACCTTTTAGTATTCCCATAAATCGCTCGACCCAAAACATCCATCGAGTGTTGACAACACCAGCAATCTCTATCTCATCTACAAGATGGACTAGTAAATGAACTTGAATATCAAAAAATGAACTAGGAAGTTCTTTTTCCATCAAACATAGTAGCTCTTTGCATTCACGTTTTTTTTGTGGGATCGAATTTTTATCGATCTCTTTGGATGTAATCCACCTATACAAATCATAAAAACAATTGTAAAGAAGTTAATTAAAAAATAAAAGATATCCAATATTCATACATATTAAATATAAAAGTATCATAATTACCTCATAAGTGATCCAAGACGATAGATCACATCTCGTACTCCTTTCGTTGTACATCCATCGATAACCAAAGGTAAAATATGTTTCAAAAAGTTATGCCAGTCATGGGTCTTTAACCCAGATAAGCTCTTATCATCCATAGTAAACATGTTTTGAAATGATGCTCCATATCCTGTAGGAGTCTTGATCAATTGAATTCTATTGTTGATAGTCTCTATCTCTTTTGTTGTAAGTACCCAAGGAGCAGATGCATAAGTCGTTTCTTGTCAATGTCTATCAAAAATTGGCCATAACTTTGGTTTGGATTTTTTATCTTTCAAATCATCCCTTGATGTTGTGGTATCTATTAGTCCAAGAAGATGCTGCCATAGTGAATAACCAATATTTTTGAATATATTCTTTCCAATACTCCAAAGAATACCATATTGATATGTTCTCTGCGAGTGCCAATTTCCCTTTACCTCTGTTCACATACTCATATCCTCCAAAACAAACAATCGTATCCCGCCATCCAAACAATCGTATCATGCCATCCAAACAATCGTATCTTGTCAATTCACACATATGTTCATATAATGGTGACCTGGATGAATCGCATGCACAGAGGTTACTCAAGATAGAGCAGGATTTCTCGGGTATGCAGTAAACCTCTTGCATGTCAATGATGAGCATCTGAACTTTAGGATACAAAGTGGACTACTCCATTATAATCAGATTGCTGTCTCTTGAGTAACCTCTGTGCATGCGACTCATCCAGGTCACCATTGCGAATATTTGGAAAGATGCATTAATAGTTTTAAAAGATGCGCGGACAAAAAGTTTCCATTCAATTCAAGTTCTTGTTCTTACCTTATCTAAAGTAAGAATAAAGTAAGAATATATATATATATATATATATATATATATATATATATATATATATATATATATATATATATATATATATATATATATATATATATATATATATATATATATATATATATATATATATATATATAGAGAGAGAGAGAGAGAGAGAGAGAGAAAATTGAAATTTATACCTTAATAGTGTCGAAACAGATATATTACTCCATCCAAAACGATTTAGTCGTGTCAAATGACTTCCTTCATATACATGCTTTAGACATTCCTCTCGAAGATATTTCTCATTTTTTGAAATATCCATGCTCTCACTGTCATTTTGATACCAATCCTCAATAAAATCTGCCATGCCATCATCTTCATCATTGTCACACAAATCTTGTACTTTATCATCTTTTGAATATAGATCTTTCAACTTTGCATATTGCACAGGATTAGTTTTGCGTAGCCTCCTCATGGAAGCTTCTGATAAATGAGGTCTTACTGGTAATTGTGAATGCTTTGGACGAATATCATCAACATCATACGTTGGAATCTACACATATAAATAAAACTCATTAGTATTCCATAAATGAGTAAAAATTAAACTTCAAATATAAAGTTAAGTATATAACTTATTAAATATGGTTAGAAAATTTTTATTCTCACTAGCTAAAAGGTGCTCTTGGAGGTCTACGCCATCCATAATTCACTAATAGTTCATCACTAGCATGTAATGTAGTAATAGCATTGACAACTATGTATCTTGATAATCTCTACTCATGTATGGTGATTCATGACTATTTTCACGCTCCTCAAATGTGCAATTAGTCATTGAACTATTATGTAACCCTCGACTACTATTTATTAAACCTGCTATATTTCCATGTCTGTAAGGTCTTCCATCAATATATAATCTTTCATTTTCTGCATGTAAAATCCTTCTACTAGTAAGGGATGCTGCGTTCAAGCATATTCCATAAGTACTCATGCTTTGAACATAACGTGAAAGTCGATGCCAATCTCCCCATCCATATATAGGACCACAAAATGACATCATATAGCGATTACCCCAAAAGTTGAAAACCTCTCCATCTAAAGGAAGTGGTCCTCTATTCCATCCTCCATATCTTCTTCTATCATATGTTTGTACTAAAGAACGATCACGAGCTGGCAATGGATAATCTCCAGCCGTTTCATTCTCTAAACCAGGAGGTAGAGGATTTCTAGAAACCTCTGCTTGTAATTGATGAACAGCAAGTCCATGACGTGTACGAGGTATATTAACATTATGAGAAAAATCATCATCATCATCATCATCGAGCAAGTATTCTTGTATATCAATAATAATTTAATTTTATACATGGTTTTTAAATAAAATAATGATATTAATATATAAAGAAAATACATACCCAAGCATTATCACGTTGGCTAGGTGATGGTGCACGCTCAAAAGTACCATAGTCTGCCTCATGTTGAAACATTCCAATCGTGGTCTTCGATACGTGCCATAACAAGAGTTACACCAACATATAATATGCTCTTGATAGTAAAATTCATCATAATTCCTATCCGAGGACACATGTGAAGTCGTTGCATGGGTAGGAGGTGGTGGAGTACCCTCTGATTGATCAGAATCTGCACATCATAAGAAACATAAAAAAAAATATAAGTTATGTATCCATCAAATATAGTTAAAATTAAATATTTCATATACTTACAGTATAAAGTCGTTGCACGATGAGGAGACGGTGGTGGAGTTCCATCTGATTGATCAGAATCTATAAATAATGGTATTTGATATTAATAATTTGATTATCTACATAAATAAAAAATTCACATATACATATTTACACATACACACATATTCACATATACACATTTACACATACACACATATTCTCATATACACAACTACATATTATTGTGGGATAAATGCATGTATTTTGTATGAATGAGTGTATATGCATGCATGTGTGTGTACGTATATATGTGGATATGTATATGTGTGTTTATGTTATATGTATGTTGTTGATATATTTAGGTAGTGATGTGTGTGAACACTCTAGGACCGTAGGGGCACTTTTTTCCCTCTTTAGGAGGTTTTTTCCCCCGGCTTGTATATACGCCTATTGCCCTAATGGGCTACTTATCTTTGTACATTCTCTAGTAATACATTTAGTATTGTGTGTTTGTGCTCCAAGCTTCTTCTTCTTCTTCCTTGTGTTGTTCGCGTGCTTCCGCAGACGTCTATCTCCAATAATTGGTATCAGAGCAGGTCGTCGCTTCTTCTAGGGCGCCGTCGACACTCCTCCGTTTGCAGTCTCAGATTCGCACGAAATTTGGTGAGCATACTCAGTGCTTGTGCAGGCTATTTCGTCCTTTTGTGCCAAAGGTATATACCAATTTCTGTTCGCCAGTTTAAGCATCTCGAAGTCTGCTACAGGTCTAGCAGAACTCGTCTGGGCAGTTCTGTTCAACTTTTTGAGATATAGTCAATTTTTTGCATCAAGGTATTTTAGTCACCGGCCATGGCTGAAAGCAATGATGTATTCCGTTTGTTGGCTTTTGAGGATAAGTTGGATGGTACCAACTACCCATTATGGGCTTATATGATGCGACATGTACTGGTTGCAAAAGGATTGTGGAATATTGTGTAGGGTGTTGAAAGACGTCCTGTTACACCTGTAACGACAGGTACTACAAATACAGGTGTTGGAGCTGATGAAGATGGTGTCGAAGATGATATTCCGCAGGTTCCTATTCGTGCTGCTGTTTTTGTTGCACCTACTTACTGCAGAGCAGATTCGTTGGGATGGCAGAGAAGCCCAGGCACATGCATTGATAGCTTTGTCTGTCAAACGTGCCATTATTCCTCACATTCGCTCTTGCAGAACAGCAAAGGATGTTTGGGATACACTTACCACTTTGTACCAGGCTAGGAATGAGGCTCGTGTTGCTTACCTCCGAAAACAGTTGGAGAGTGAGCACATGAATGAAGGTGATTCTATGGACAGTTTTCTTACAAAGATCAAAGACCTGAAGGAACAATTGATTTCTGCTGATGAGGTTATACCAGATAGCTCACTTGTGCAGACCGTTCTGAATGGTCTTCCTGATTCATATCAGAGTTTTGCCTCTACTCTTCGGTTGATGATGAAAGGCAATCCGAATGCCTTGTCATTTGAGGAATTAGTCTCTGTTCTGTTGCACGAAGATCAGTCCAGGTAGAACATGTCCATTATGCGTGTTGCAGATCAAGCTTTCTTGGCTAGTCAGAAGGGCAAAGGAAAATGGAGCTCTTCTACTAGTAAGCAGAAATTTGCAAATGCTCCACAATTGAAGAACCAGGATAAAGATGAGAAGAAATCAGAAAAGCAGAAAATTGTTCTGCAAGTACTATAAAGGAAATGATCATATTATAAAGAACTGTCCAAAATTGGCTGCTAAAGAGGCAAAGAAGAAAGAGGCTGGAATGGTTGTTGCAGAGGCCTCTACACCAAAAACAGAGTCTGCAAATCTTGTGCAGGAAGAAGAATGGGCGTTTACTACTGTCTGCAGTTTTGATCCATCTTCTCATGATCAGTGCATGTCTGCAGTAGACTCAGATGTTTGGTACTTTGATAGTGGGGCGACCAAACATATTACCTCGCAGCGCAGTTTCTTCTCTTCACTCGAGCCTGCCCCTACAGGGAATACTGTCACATGCGCCAATAACTCCTCTTATCCTGTTATGGGAGTTGGTAAGATCATTCTGACTACTGCTGATGGTAGTTCTTTCACTTTGTCAGATGCTTTATTTGTGCCAGGGATAAAAAAGAACCTGTTATCAGTTTCTGCATTAGCCAAGATTGGCTTGGTTGTGAAATTCGTTGATGACAGGTGTACAGTCCATGATCTCTCAAATGGCAATGTGATTATTGCTTCTGGCATTTTATGTCGTGGGCTGTATAAGCTCATAGACTATGAAAGATCTGTGATTCGGCATGTGCAGTTCATGATTCTCAGGCTATGTCAGATGCAAAGCTTTGGCATGCACGCTTTGGTCATATGAATCTTGCTAGTTTGTTACGCCTGCAGAAGTCTGAAATGGTGTCCTCTTTGCCCAAACTTGAGGCACCTGGAAAACATGTTTGTGAAGGCTATATTTTGGGCAAAATGCAGCGTTCTTCCTTTCCAAAAGATGGTTCAGTTCGGGCTACGTAGAAATTGCAGCTTGTACATAGTGATGTCTGTGGTCCTATGCAGACACCCTCTTTTGGAAATTACCTTTACTTCGTGACTTTCATTGATGATTTTTCCAGGCATGCATGGGTATATCCACTCAAAGCAAAGTCCGAAGTGTTCATGTGCTTCAAACAGTTTTTGGTTTTGGCTGAAAATCTGTCAGCATGTAAAATGGGCACCCTCCGTTCTAATCGAGGAGGAGAATATATGTCTTCAGATTTTAATGCATTTCTGGCTGAACGTGGGATAAAACACCAGTGTACAGTGCCGTATACACCTCAACAGAATGGAGTTGCTGAACGAAAGAACAGGTCACTCATGGAGATGGCGAGGTGCATGGTCAAAAGTCAGGCTTTACCACATAGTTTCTGGCTTGAGGCTGTCATGTGTGCAGCATATGTACTGAACAGGTGTCCCACTAAAGCGTTGCAGTCTATCACTCCATATGAGGCTTGGCATGACCGCAAGCCATCTGTTGCTCATCTGCGTGTTTTTGGTTGTTTGGCATATGCATTAGTGCCTGAACAACATCGCAGAAAATTGGATGATAAGGCAGTAAAATGTATTTTTGTTGGGTACAGTTTTGAAAGTAAAGGCTATCGTCTGTATCATCCACAGACTAAATGCATTCTGGTTATCCGTGATGTTGTCTTTGTGGAAGATGCTATTCAGCCATTGCTTTCATGTACTAAGGAGACATCTGTTAGCTCCAAAGACATGTATGATACTTTGATGCCTCTTTTTACAGGTGAACAGGCTAGTGCTGGTCCTAATGAGGCAACTTCTCAGCCTTTGCAGGTTTCATATGATGATGCAGATCATTCCATTTCTGATGCAGATTTACATGATGCACTTGTTGATGAGAGAGCTGATATTGAGCAGGCAAAAACTATGCCAAAATGGCTGGTGCAGACTTTGCGTGACAGCAAATTAGATGCACCTTTGTCATATCGTACTCGTTCAGGCTCTCATAGTGCCTCCTTTGCATCAGATTGCTATGCTATGGCTGCATCTAGTCTCTGTGATGACAATGAGCCTGTTTCTTTTCATGAAGCACAAAATTCAGAAAATTGGATGGCTGCTATGCAAGCTGAATATGATGCTATAATGAAGAATGATACATGGTCTTTATGTGACTTGCCTCCTAGCAAGAAGGCCATTGGCACTAAGTGGGTATACAAGCTGAAGCGTAAACCTGATGGTACAGTTGACAGGTATAAGGCTAGGCTTGTTGCAAAGGGTTATGCACAGGAAAGAGGCATTGATTTTGATGAGACCTTTGCACCTACATGCCGTATGACTACTGTTCGGAGCATTTGTGCACTTGCAGCCCATCATGGTTGGAATGTACATCAGTTGGACATTAAAACAGCATTTCTGAATGGTGACTTGCATGAAGAAGTGTATGTTTTTCAGCCCCGTGGCTTTGTGCAGAAAGGGCATGAAAACCAGGTTTGCAGGTTAAAGAAGGCATTGTATGGTTTAAAACAAGCACCACGTGCTTGGTATGAGAAGATACATGCCTATCTGATTGCACATGGTTTTGAGAACAGTCCAACTGAAAGCACCTTATATGTTAAACGTGCTAATGATGTGCTTCTGATCATTGTTGTCTATGTTGATGACATGCTGCTCAATGGTTCTATTGAGACACATATTGCTGATTTTAAGGCTGATTTGCATGCCTCATTTGAGATGTCTGATTTGGGGCATTTGCATCACTATTTGGGCATTCAGTTTATGCACGTTGATGGTGGAATGGCTTTGTGTCAAACGAAATATATTGACACATTATTGCAGCGTTTTGGCCTTGAAGACTGTAAGCCTATTGCCACTCCTATGGAGACAAGTTTACGATTGAGTCTTCATGATGCTGGAGATGCATTTGATGCTGTTCTCTATCAGCAGGCTGTTGGATGCTTGATTTACTTATGCATTACTCGGCCAGATATTCAGTCTGCTATCTCACAGATGAGCAGGTTTATGCATTGCCCAGGAGTCACGCATTGGAAAGCGGTTAAGCGCATCTTTCGCTACTTGAGTGGTACTCGGCTACTTGGGTTGTTTTATCCCAAGGGGGGATCACTACCGCCAGATTTGCATGCTTTTTCTGACTCAGATTGGGCTGGTTGCTCTGACACTCGTGTGTCCACCAGTGGTTTTTGCTTCATGCTTGGTAGCTCATGTATATCTTGGTTGAACAAGAAGCAACCTACTGTGGCCACTTCCAGTTGTGAGGCTGAGTATAGGGCAGCTTTCACAACGACTGTTGAGTGTGTGTGTGGCTCAGATGCCTTATGGCTGATTTGGGTGTTGGCCAGTCTTCTGCCACCACCATCTTCACTGACAGTCAGAGCGCATTGGCAGTTGCGAGGAACCATGTGTTCCATGCTCGCACTAAGCACATTGAGGTGCATTATCACTATGTCAGGGAGAGGTTCTCTGCTGGGGAGATCAGCTTGGCATATGTGCCTACGCAAGAGAACATTGCAGACCTTTTCACGAAGGCTCTACCTAGGGAGAAGTTTGAAGCTTTCCGCAAAGCTTTGGGCTTACTTCCTTTTTTGGAGTGATTTCCACATAGCTTGGCACTTCCTTATACATGAGTGCCAGCTCCTTGTTCACCGCATCACTCCCAGGGGGGATTTGTTGATATATTTAGGTAGTGATGTGTGTGAACACTCTAGGACTACCGGGGTACTTTTTCCCCTCTTTAGGAGGTTTTTTTCCCCCGGCTTGTATATACGCCTATTGCCCTAATGGGCTACTTATCTTTGTACATTCTCTAGTAATACATTTAGTATTGTGTGTTTGTGCTCCAAGCTTCTTCTTCTTCCTTGTGTTGTTCACGTGTGTCCGCAGACGTCTATCTCCAACATATGTATATGTGTATATATATACATATATGCATGCGTATATGTTTGCATGTATATGTGTATGTGGGTATGTGTATGTGTATGTGTGTGTATATATGTGTAGCTATTCTGACTTTTTTTTCTGTTTGAGATTAAATTAACAGGAGATATTGTATGGTCGAAAAAAATAAGAGGCGAGCTAACATACCACCTGAGTCGTGGCAGTTTTTTCGTAGACAGCTACATCTTCAGGAGTCATTTCCTCAGCAGAAGGTACACAAATTAATAGTTTATATTTATAATTTTTATATATTTTAGTAATTTTTTACATTTAATTTATGTATGTTTTTCTTGAATAAACAGGCTGCTGCAAAGAAGAGAGTGGAGTCGGGCCACACATCGCACTTAGGCCAAATGGGCCATAATGGTTTTGTAGCTACGTTTGTAAGTATATGTGTTATTATGAGTATATTTTTTATTTTAGTTAAAATGCAAGCAACTAATGTTTTTTATTTGTTTCATTGCAGCGAAAGGATTATGGCTGATATCCTACAAAACACGAGATCGAGTATGCTACACATTTTGGATATCGGCGTTTGGGCGAGTATATACAAGATCATCCTGATGCCTTTGTGAGTATTTTTAAATTTTATATAATTATTTTGTTGTTATGAATGTTTTAATTATTTTATTGATTTATGTTTGTTATATGTAATACAAGAGTATTATGGGGAGACAAATATGGATGAGGTGGAGAGAAAAACACACGAGGGACAATCTCGATCGTCACAGGGTGATCATGACGATGAGGATGAGGAAGATCAGGATGATCATGATATTGCTGATGATGATGATGATCATCATCATCATGATGATGATGATTAGGATTTTAGTTGATTATGACATTGGATTATATGTATTTACATTGATATATATATATTTTTTTTTATCTATATATTTTTCATTTCAGTTATGTTTTGAATTGTGTGTATGGTATTAAGTAATGAAGAGTTTTGTTCTATTAATTGTTATTATTGTTTATATTAAGCATGTGTTTTAATACTTTAATTATATAATTCATTCATATGTGTGTACCTAAGTGTATATGTATGTGTGTGTATATGTATGTATGTGCATGTGTATGTGTGTGTATATGTATGTATGTGCATGTGCATGTATAAGTGTATATGTGTGTATGAGTATGTGCATGTGCATGTGTATGTGTGTGTATATGTATATACATGTATATGTATAACTCTATGTGTATGTGTGTGTATGTGCATGTATATGTGTATATGTAGGTATGTGCATGTGTATATGTGTTTTAATACTTAAATTATATAATTCATTCATATGTGTGTACCTAATGTATGTGTGTGTATATGTATGTATGTGCATGTGTATGTGTGTGTATATGTATGTATGTGCACATGCATGTATAAGTATATATGTGTGTATGAGTATGTGCATGTGCATGTGTATGTGTGTGTATATGTATATGCATGTATATGTATAACTCTATGTGTATGTGTGTGTATGTGCATGTATATGTGTATATGTAGGTATGTGCATGTGTGTGTGCATGTGTATATGTGTTTTAATACTTTAATTATATAATTCATTCATATCCGTGTACCTAAGTGTATATGTATGTGTGTGTATATGTATGTATGTGCATGTGTATGTGTGCGTATATGTATGTATATGCATGTGCATGTATAAGTGTATATGTATGTATCAATATGTGCATGTTCTTGTGTATGTGTGTGTATATGTATAACTCTATGTGTATGTGTGTGTATGTGCATGTATATGTGTATATGTAGGTATATGCATGTGTGTGTGCATCTTCATCATGTATAAGTGTATGAGTGCATATCAATAAGTGTGAGTATGGTATGTAATGAAAATAACACAATTCAAATGATCTACAAATAATAGAAATTGTACTTACAATTGTTAGCCATAGTTTTTGCTTGATTAGCTTCTTGAATAACCTGCAATAAAGAGAGAAAGAAAAGAGAGAGAGAGAGAGAGATCTAGAGAGAGAGAGAGATCTAGAGAGAGAGAAAGATGTAGAAAGAGAGAAACAAAGACAAAGGGAGATAATAACAGAGAGCTTAGGCAAAACAACAATTCTGCATGTACTTGCTTCAGCTCGTAAGCGCAGCGCAATTGCGAACGTTGGAGAGCTCTTTGATCGGATGCGTGAAAATGCCGATTGCAGAGCCTCCAATGTTTTAATTTTTGTCCGTCAACAGATCGTCGTGTAAGCGATGCTATTCGTCGTCGTATAAGCGACCTTTGCTTTAGCGTCACTTATACGACGGTTATCAGCATCGCATATGCGATGCAAAAAAACGTCGCTTAAGCGACGCCTTTAAGTAGCGTCGTTTAAGCGACGTTGTACGGGAGCGTCACAATCCAAGTCGCAAATACCGTCGTTTTTTGCGTCGTCTAATCGACGATCCGCACCCGACGCTAATTACGACGCAAGTTGCAATTTTATAGCGACGAAATTCTGTCGCCTTAACCGTCGCTATACGCCTGTATTCTTTGTAGTGAGTAGACCCTTCTAATGACAAAATTTCTTCCTAAAATCTTCAATAATTCTAAGAATTGATAATAGATATATTAGACCTGAGCAATATAAAGGATGTTGACACATCCGCTTGTTTGAGAAAATCTGTTAAACTATCAAGAATAATAAATAAATTGAAATTAAAGTAATGGCTTGGCCATTTCGAAACATATTGAGAACGTTTTGTAATAGCAACCATAAATCTAAGTTTGATCGGCCAAACAATATACAAACAGCATTCGCGTGGATTGTCAACTTAATTCACAAGATCCTCCACGTAAAATTTATGCAAGTAAATACTAAATTATTAGGACATTTATCCACATGAGAAATCACAAAATCTGTATGAAATTCAGACTAGATGTGCAGGCAAGGAAAAGGATTTGATGTTGATAAACCCAAAGAACCAAAATTACATCAGGAAAGCATTTGCCTTTTACAGAAGGCGATGCAGAACATGGCCTTGTTTCTCCCTCAGTTGCATAACACAATAAGCTCGTCCATTACATTTATTTCATTATTGCAAACAAGTGGGGACTCTTCATTATCTGGCACATTGAGCTTCCGCCCTATGCCCCTCAGAAATTGATATATTTCATACATTGTCGGTCTCTCTTTGGGATCAGGAAGAACACAAGCACATGCAACCCGAAGGAACTGATTCAGCTCATCATCAAAGCCTATCCCCCTGAGTGTCATGTCAATGGAATCGCCCAAGCAGCCATGTTTGGAAAGACAATCAACCCATTCTGTGAGGTTGCCTTTGAATTCAGGGCTCGAACGTACACGAGTTGCTCTCTGCCCAGTTATGAGCTCAAGTAGCACCACTCCAAAGCTATAGACATCTGTTTTCACAGAAACAACCAGAGATCTGCTGTATTCGGGAGCTAGATAGCCTGCATCCCAAAGGTCTCCATTGCCGAAAGTGCTGACATGGGTATCCAGAGGATCCATGAGGCGAGCAAGGCCGAAATCTGTGATCCGCGGAACATAATCCTCGTCCAGTAGTATGCTGTTGGAGCTGATGTTGCGATGAATTATTCGTGGGTTGCAGTTATGGTGTACCCATGCAAACCCACGAGCAGCTCCTATGGCTATCTTCAGACGGGTAGTCCAATCTGGTTTACATTTATCTGGTACCTCATGCAGACAATCTTCCAAGCTTCCATTGACCATATGCTTGTACACAAGGAGCTTCTCTCGTCCTGCACAGCAATATCCAAGTAAGGGAACTAGATTTTTATGTCTCAGTTTTCCCAGCGTCTCCATCTCCGCCGCGAATTCCTTGTCTGTGTAAGAGGTTTGTCGTAACCTTTTGACGGCCAGCATTGATCCGTCTGGCAGGAAGGCCTTGTAGATGGTGCCTGTTCTCCCAGACCCGATTATATTTTCTTTGTTGAAGTCGCACGTGGCGGCCATGAGATCTGCTAGCTTTAGTTTCTTCAGAGGCTTATCAAAGAGGGAAACAGGTATGGATCTAGGTGCCCTGATAAGCTTTGCCCACTTGTGATCGTCGTTCGAAGATGTCAGATCCTCCCTTCTTGTACGTAGTAGCAGCCACCAGATGCCAAACGCGGGCAAAGAAGCTAAAATGGCACCAGCTGCAATAGAAGCTCCTACAATGATGGCAACGTGGGAGCTTGACGAGCATGATGTACTCAGAGGAGCGCCGCAAAGATCAGGATTGTTCGCGAAAGCTGAAGATGCCAGGCTGGAGAAGCTGGATGGAATGGCTCCAGTAAGCTTGTTGTAGGAGACATCGAGCTCGTGCAGGCGAGGCAGAGTCCCGATCCCGCTTGGGAGAGGACCTGAGAGGTGGTTGTGATCCAGACGCAAGACGTTGAGGTACGCGCAGCCTCCGAGGCCGTTCGGGATGGGACCTGAGAACCCGTTCTGTGACAAATCAAGGATTGTGGCGTACGGCAGCTGTCTGCAGATGTCGTCTGGAATGGCGCCGTCTAGGCCATTTTCTGAGAGGTCGAGGGTTTGCAGGGCGCTGCACTCTCCGAGTCCCGATGGGAAATGGCCCGACAATCCTGCTCGTGGAAGCTTGAGCGCCAACACCTTGTTCTCCTGCGGGTTCCAACAGGTGACGCCGATGAAGTTGCAGACATATCCGCCTGATGCATTGGCGAAGTGCCAGCTCTCTAAGTAATTCCCTGTATCGTTCACGGACTCCTTAAACCTCCTCAGACATTCTATGTCGTCCTCACAAGAGATCCGCAGGTAGGGAAGCAGAAGAACTGTGAACAAGGTAAGCCGAAGGACGCGCATATCTGTGATGCGTAGCAAGCGTGGAACCTTCAAGAGTGGCTCGCTCTCATATTCTCATTACAGTTTGCTGCAAGATCCGTCTGTAATGCTGAAGACTGCCATCTACACGACTCGTGAAGGATGATCTCCGCAGAAACTGCTGAGCAAGGACGTCTAGCAGTCGGCGCCATCTAAATCAGGTGATATTAGGGATATGGTCGCGACTCGCATTCGATGGAAAGAGATCGTCTGCGCGGATGCAAAGCACGCGTCAGACGAGCCGTGTCTGAAAGTGCAAAATTAGGAAGGGAATACCGGAGGTAGGCCACCCAAAGGAGGTTCTCATGGAGCCCCCATGGCACCAGAGGCCGTCGCTGCAGAGCTGAATCGAGCTTGCAGAATTTAGGATGTGCACTGCCGGAGAAGGTGAACATCAGGTTCATCACTGCTCCATAATTTCGAGTTACTCGCAAATTGCAATATATTATACAGATAGTCCTGGTTTGCTGGCCTGGTGGTTGGGCCTCTTGCCTCTTTAGGCGGGGGCGAGGGTTCAACCCCTGGCAGCAACATGTAGGGACATATAAATCTAAGGAATTGATGTATGTGGCTGTTGGCCACCGTTTGATCATCTCTGCGGTAGTTGTCACCACCGTTTAACCCAGTTGTAAACCCCTGTTCTTGTGAGATAAGGGGGTTCCCATGGGTACTATGCCCTTCCTTGTACAGTTGTAATTTCAAAGTTAAAGTCCGGGGGAGTAGGCCTCGGCCGAACCTCCATTTTAAAAAAATATATATATTATACAGACACGAGGGGATCCAGATTCCAGACAGGAGGACATCCAGGTAGCATACAAGCGATTCTGACCAAATATGCGCGGTTCCCTGCAATGAAGCATTGATGCTACGAAGTGGGTCCTCTGCAAATGCTCTCAGCAGCGACTTTCACCAATCATTTGGTTCACATGTGTCGTAGTTGAATTAAGATATAGTATAAATTTTGTTGGCGCACGTCGCCGCTTCTCCTCCACGTCGTGAGCATGACCCGGCCGTCACTCGTCACAAGTTACGACATACGCACAGAGAGAGAGAGTTGCGCAATGCGACATACGCACAGAAAGAGAGAGAGAAAGAGAGAGAGAGAGAGAGACTTGCGCCCTACAGACCAGGTCTCGGACTGTCTCATTTTGGGCATGAGAGGTCCAAACGCGAATTCGTCGTTCCCTATTAATGTTTCATGTCCGTGATACCCTTTTAGGACTTTTAGCCAAATATGGATGATTATATTCATCGCTCAAAATGAAATAAATTAAGTGCAATTGTCCTCTCAAAATATTTCAGGTGCTATTGCTTGAATGTGCAACAAAATGAATTGAACAAGATTTTCCTGCTTCTTGGGATTCCCTTGGGCTTTGGTATCTCGTTGGAGCAATGGTGGAATTGGCAATGGTGGAATTGGGCTTGCCAGACTTGAAAGCAAGTTAAACTATTGCATCTCGCTGGTCGCGCTATGGTTATCAACACATTCCTCATTTCATCGACCATTTACTTCCTCTCTTGTTGGAGACCAAAAGAGCATGAGCTGTCCAAACTAGAAAGTATTTGCAGAAACTTCCTTTGGACGGGCGACCACAACAGGAGGGGGCCGCCTAAAATCAGGTGGTCCATCTGCACTAGCCAAAGGGATAGTGGGGGCCTTGGCATCCTGGACATTGCGTGCATGGCTAACAAACTTGTGGCAAAATGGTAGATTAAGGCATGGGGCAATGGGGAGGCCTCGTGGGCCAAGTTGATCTTTAGAAACAAGAATGCGTTGACTTTCGTGGGATTCCCAAACTAGAAGAATCTTGACATTCTGACCCTTTTTTTCCCGATCCCGATTTTCCCGAAAGGCTCAAATCTAGTGTGCTCCCTATGGAAGAGTTGGAATAAAGTCAAAAGCTTCATAAGAATCAGTGAAGATTGGTAGTGGGCTGCCGATGTCAGACAAAATGACTCCGTTTGGTTTTCGATCCATGGCATCCAGATCGTGGAATCTTGGAACATTCGAAGCACCAAGAGGCTATGGAACAAAGGCTTCAAAAAATGGAAACATCTCTAGAAGTAAGACACCAACCAGTGGATCAATTTCGAGGATATTGATCCTAGTGTCAACATTACCTATGAAGAATGGAATACCTTACAAAGCAGACATCTTGCTTGGGACCGCTCTAAAGTTCGTCTTCTCATGGGCCACAACCCATCGTGCCCGCTTGGTCTCAGATGGCACAATGGCAATTTCCTAACAAATATCCCAAACATCAAAGAAACTAGTGATTATCAAGTCAACCTCAACAAGAAGTGGTGCCTGTCGTGGACGTGGCTATAGTGGGGCATGAGGTTCATGGCTATCTAGCACCCTCTCATTGAAACCAAAAAGCATGTCCTCTTATGGCAAATTCTTCATCGAGGCATCTGGACCAACCTAAAGGCTAGCAAAATTTGTGGGGTGCCTCCCTGGTGCAAGCAGTGCTACCAGTCTATCCAAGATGTTGCTCACATCTTCATTACTTGTCCAAACTCCAATAGGCTCTGGCAGATTGTCAGAAAGAAAATTAGACTTCAGAAACATATGAGTTGGAGAAAAGCTGTGCTAGAAGAAGCGATCGGATGCTCCGCAACTCTCTGGAATGCCATTAGAGGGGAGGTCCTATGGTAGATCTGGCAGGAAAGATGTGCTTATAACTTTGGCAACTCCCCCAAAGAGTGGTCGATTGAGAAATTGTTGTTCCTCCTCACCAAAAGAGTCACTAACTGCAAGAAATCCCCCCCCACCTTCAGGCATCATCAAGTGCTCCTTCTGATCAACAACAAGCTTAAACCCAAGTGGGCTATGCATGAGGGTGATGAGAGAGTGATTAACCTTCTTCATAATGCCATCTAAATTCTATAAATCTACCCCTGCTCTGTGGGATTCAGGGGGTCCCGTGGGCACTAATCCCCTTCACTTGTACTTTTCTTTTAATCAATAGAAGTCCAAGAGATTAGGCTAAGGCTGAACTTCCTTTATTAAAAAAAAAAGATTAGTTTTTATTTTGTGAGAAAATTAGAAATGAACGAAATAAAGAAAATGGTACACAAGCTCCTTAGGAGGTGATAGAAAGGCTCCTTAGGAGGGAGGGTATTAGAGCCAATGTGGCTTGATGATAAAGAAGAAAAAGCTAAGCAGATACTGCCTCCTTATTTAATTAAATGTAAAATATATTTTCGATTTCTTAGGGCCACTAACAAAAATAACTGAGCACACTAGGGTCTTGAATCCTAATGTGTTGAGTGAGCTCAACACATGCTAGTTATGATGTTTTGTGGTGTTCTTCAACCTTCATTTTTCTCCCTAGGGTTACGTTTCTGAGTTTTCTAGCTAACATTCTCATGGGATACATGTTGCCTCCCTGCATAAAGGAGAGCATGGCCCTTTAAAAGGCTCTATAGGATGGTACCATGCAATAGAATGAGCATGCAATTTTTTCTCTAGCGACAAAAGCTACAAGATCATTACTTGAACATGTTGGCTTATTCACTATACAAACATCATTTGTCAAGGCTAGCAAGCAAGCATTTCAGGTCAGATATCCTCTCTTTAAGTACATGGAGAATACATGTATGTCTACTAAACGTGGGTCTTTATTTGTTGTTAAGGGTAAGCATATTTGTGAGGACAAGGTCCATATAGTTAACCTTGACAAAGATACACTTACTATAGATAAAAGTAGTTTTGGATCTTGCTAGGACCAAATGTGAGAACAAATGATGAATGCATTATGCAATGCTCCAAGGCCCCCTCACTTTAAGACAATCAATTAGAACCAAGAAACGAAATGGCTATTTACCCACAATATTCATTCTTTCCCAATAACAATTTCTTTTTTTCTTTCAGTGATTTTGCCATTGTGTCTATATGCATATCAAAGGAGAAAGGCTTGATTATATTGAATTGTATAACAATTTTTAAATGGTATCTTGGTTTTTATCCCAGAGGACCCAAGTCAACTAAGTTGCCCATATCATTTTATGCTTGATTAAAAAGTTTGGGAAAGTTATGAAGGAAGTTTCTTCGAAAAAGGGAAAGGGGAAGGGCACTAATTGTAAACACAAGATCCCTAAGTTCTTATAGAGATTGATGTCTGCAAGGATATTAAGACCTTATTATATATCAAGGACATTGAAATTGTATTTTGCATGAATAGAAAGTGATATATCAAAATTTTCCACATGCTTGTCACAACTATTTTAAACAAAGCCATATAGTTATAGAATGTCTCTTTAGTAACCAAAATTTATCATGCCCCTTCCTCCAATGTGCATTAGACTGAAATTGTTGGAGTTAGATATCTGTGGAAGCATGGGAACAGCACGAGGAAGAAGAGGAAGCTTGGAGCACAACACACAATACTGAATGTATTACTAGAGAATGTACAAAGATAAGTAGCCCTTTAGGGCAATAGGCGTATATAAAAAGGGGGGGAAAAACCTCCTAAAGAGGGAAAAAGTGCCCCGATGGTCCTACAGTGTTCACACACATCACTACCTAAATATATCAACAAATCCCCCCTGGGAGTGATGCAGTGAACAAGGAGCTGGCACTCATGTATAAGGAAGTGCCAAGCTATGTGGAAATCACTCCACAAAAGGAAGTAAGCCCAAAGCTTTGCGGAAAGCTTCAAACTTCTCCCTAGGCAAAGCCTTCGTGAAAAGGTCTGCAATGTTCTCCTGTGTGGGCACATATGCCAAGCTGATCTCCCCAGTAGATAACCTCTCCTTACATAATGATAATGCACCTCAATGTGCTTAGTGCGAGCATGGAACATAGGGTTCCTCGCAATCGCCAATGCGCTCTGACTGTCAATGAAGATGGTGGTGGCAGAAGACTGACCAACACCCAAATCAGCCATAAGGGGTCTGAGCCATACACACTCAACAATTGTTATGAAAGCTTCCCTATACTCAGCCTCACAACTGGAAGTGGCCATAGTAGGCTCCTTCTTGCTCAACCAAGATATACATGAGCTACCAAGCATGAAGCAAAAGCCACTAGTGGACACACGAGTGTCATACCAATCAGCCCAATCAGAGTCAAAAAAAGCATGCAAATCTGGCGGTAGTGATCCCCCCTTGGGATAAAACAACCCAAGTAGCCGAGTACCACTCAAGTAGCGAAAGATGCGCTTAACTGCTTGCCAATGCTTGACTCTTGGGCGATGCATAAACCTGCTCATCTCTGAGACACAAAACTGAATGTCTAGCCGAGTAATGCATAAGTAAATTAAGCATCCAACAGCCTACTGATAGAGAACAGCATCAAATGCATCTCCAGCATCATGAAGACTCAATCGTAAACCTGTCTCCATAGGAGTGGCAATAGGCTTACAGTCTTCAAGGCCAAAACGCTGCAATAATGTGTCAATATATTTCGTTTGACACAAAGCCATTCCACCATCAACGTGCATAAATTGAATGCCCAAATAATGATGTAAATGCCCCAAACCAGACATCTCAAATGAGGCATGCAAATCAGCCTTAAAATCAACAATATGCCTCTCATGAGGACCAGTGAGTAGCATATCATCAACATAAACCACAATGATCAGAAGTACATCATTAGCACGCTTAACATATAAGGTGCTTTTAGTTGGATTGTTCTCAAAACCATGTGCAATCAAATAGGCATGTATCTTCTCATACCAAGCACATGGTGCTTGCTTTAAACCATATAATGCCTTCTTTAACCTGCACACCTGGTTTTCATGCCCTTTCTGCACAAAGCCACAAGGCTGAAAAATATACACTTCTTCATGCAAGTCACCATTCAGAAATGTTGTTTTAATGTCCAACTGATGTACATTCCAACCATGATGAGCTGCAAGTGCACAGATGCTCCGAACAGTAGTCATACGGCATGTAGGTGCAAAGGTCTCATCAAAATCAATGCCTCTTTCCTGTGCATAACCCTTTGCAACAAGCCTAGCCTTATACCTGCCAACTATACCATCCGGTTTACACTTCAGCTTGTATACCCACTTAGTGCCAATGGCCTTCTTGCCAGGAGGCAAGTCACATAAAGACCAAGTAACATTCTTCATTATAGCATCATATTCAGATTGCATAGCAGCCATCCAATTTTTTGAATTTTGTGCTTCATCAAAAGAAATAGACCTATTCTCATCACAGAGACTAGATGCAGCCATAGCATAGCAATCTGATGCAAAGGAAGCACTATGAGAGCCTAAACGAGTATGATATGACAAAGGTCCATCTAATTTGTTGTCATGCAAAGTCTGCACCAGCCATTTTGGCATAGTTTTTGCCTGCTCAATATCAGCTCTCTCATCAACAAGTGCATCATGTAAATCTACATTAGAAATGAAATGATCTACATCATTATACGAAACCTACAAAGGCTAAGAAGTTGCCTCATTAGGACCAGCACTAGACTGTCCACCTGTAAAAAGGACATCAAAGTATCATACATGTCTTTAGAGCTAACAGATGTCTCCTTAGTACATGAAAGCAATTGCTGAATAGCATCTTCCACAAAAACAACATCACGGCTAACTAGAATGTGTTTAGTCTGTGGATGATACAGACGATAGCCTTTAGTTTCAGAACTATACCCAACAAAAATACATTTTACTGCCTTATCATCCAATTTTCTGCGATGTTGTTCAGGCACTAATGCATATGCCAAACAACCAAAAACACGCAAATGAGCAACAGATGCTTTGCGATCATGCCAAGCCTCATATGGAGTGATAGATTGTAGTGTTTTAGTGGGACACCTGTTCAGTACATATGTTGCACACATGATAGCCTCAAGCTAGAAATTATGTGGTAAAGCCTGACTCTTAATCATACACCTCACCATCTCTATTAGTGACCTATTCTTTCATTCAGCAACTCCATTCTGTTGAGGTGTATACGGCATTGTACACTGGTGTTTTATCCCACGTTCAGCCAGAAATGCATTAAAATCAGGAGACATATATTCCCCCCCTCGATCAAAACGGAGGGTGCCCATTTTACATGCTGACAGATTTTCAGCCAAAACCAAAAACTATTTGAAGCACATGAACACTTCGGACTTTTCTTTGAGTGGATATACCCATGCATTTCTAGAAAAATCATCAATGAAAGTCACGAAGTAAAGGTAATTTCCAAAAGAGGGTGTCTGCACAGGACCACAGACATCACTATGTACAAGCTGCAATTTTTGCATAGCCCGAACTGAACCATCTTTTGGAAAGGATGAATGCTACATTTTGCCCAAAATACAACCTTCACAAACATGTTTTCCAGGTGCCTCAAGTTTGGGCAAAGAGGAAACCATTTCAGATTTCTGCAGGCGTAGCAAACTAGCAAAATTCAGATGACCAAAGCGTGCATGCCAAAGCTTTGCATCTGACATAGCCTGAGAATCATGAGCTGCACATGCCGAATCATTCACAGATCTTTCATAGTTTATGAGCTTATACAACCCATGACATAAAATGCCAGAAGCAATAATCACATCGCCATTTGACAGATCATGAACTATACACCTGTCATCAACAAATTTCACAACCAAGACAATCTTGGCTAATGCAGAAACTGATAACAGATTCTTCTTCATCCCTGGCACAAATAAATCATCTGACAAAGTGAAAGAACTACCATCAGCAGTAGTCAAAATGATCTTACCAACTCCCATAACAGGATAAGAGGAGTTGTTGGCGCATGTAATAGTATTCCCTATAGAGGCAAGCTCAAGTGAAGAGAAGAAACTGCGCTGCAAGGTAATATGTTTGGTCGCCCCACTGTCAAAGTATCAAACATCTGAGTCTACTACAGACATGCACTTCTCATGAGAAGATGGGTCAAAACTACAAACAGTAGTAAATGCCCATTCTTCTTCCTGCACAAGATTAGCAGACTCTGTTTTTGGTGTAGAGGCTTCTGCAACAACCATTCTAGCCTCTTTCTTCTTTGCCTCTTTTGCAGCCATTTTTGGGCAGTTCTTTATGATATGATCATTCCCTTTACAGTACTTACAGAACGATTTCTGCTTTTCTGATTTTTTCTCATCTTTGTCTTGGTTCTTTGAATGTGCAGCATTTGTAGATTTCTGCTTACTAGTAGAAGAGCTCTATTTTCCTTTGCCCTTCTAACTAGCCAGGAAAGCTTGATCTGCAACATGCATAATGGACCTGTTCTGCCTAGATTGATCTTCCTACAAAAAAACAGAGACTAACTCCTCAAATGACAAGGCATTTGGATTGCCTTTCATCATCAACCAAAGAGTAGAAGCAAAACTCTGGTATGAATCAAGAAGACCATTCAGAATTGTCTACACAAGTGAGTTATCTGGTATAACCTCATCAGCAGAAATCAACTGTTCCTTCAAGTCTTTGATCTTTGTTAGGAAACTGTCCATAGAATCACCTTCATTCATGTGCTCACTCTCCAACTGTTTTCGGAGGTGAGCAACACGAGCCTCATTCCTAGCTTGGTACAATGTGGTAAGTGTATCCTAAGCATCCTTAGCTGTTCTGCAAGAGCGAATATGAGGAATAATGGCACGTTTGACAGAGAAAGCTATCAATGCATATGCCTGGGCATCTCTGTCATCCCAACAAATCTGCTCTACAGTAGGTGGAGCAGAAACAGCAGCACGAACAAGAATCTACACAATATCATTTCGACACCATCTCCATCAGCTCCAGCACCTGTATTTGTAGTACTTGTTGTTACAGGTGTAACAGGACGTCTTTCAACACCCTGCACAATGTTCCACAATCCTTTTGCAACCAATACATGTTGCATCATATAAGCCCATAATGGGTAGTTGGTACCATCCAACTTATCCTCAACAGCCAACATACGGAATACATCACTGCTTTCAGCCATGGTCGATGACTAAAATACCTTGATGTAGAAAATTGACTGTATCTCAAAAAGTTGAACAGAACTGCCTAGACGAATTCCACTAGACCTGTAGTAGACTTCGAGACGCTTATATTGGCGAACAGAAACTAGTATATACCTTTGGCACAAGAAGACAAAATAGCCTGCACAAGTGCTGCGATAGTGCATTTGGAGGCCAAAACGAGCTCAGATTGTGATTTCGTCACCACAAAGCGAAGCAGTTTTGATCTCAAAAACACGCTGAGTATGCTCACCAAAATTCGTGCGATTCTGAGCTGCAATCGGAGGAGTGTCGACGGTGTCCTAGATGAAGCGACGACGTGCTCTGATACCAATTGTTGGAGTTAGACGTCTGCGGAAGCACGTGAACAGCACAAGGAAGAAGAAGAAGCTTGGAGCACAACACACAATACTGAATGTATTACTAGAGAATGTATAAAGATAAGTAGCCCTTTATGGCAAAGGCGTATATACAAGCCAGGGGAAAAAAACCTCCTAAAGAGGGAAAAAAGTGCCCCGGCGGTCCTAGAGTGTTCACACACATCACTAGCTAAATTTGTCAACATAAAAACTTCTAAGAATGATTAGCATCTTGCTAAAAATGCGTAGAGAATCAATCAAAACTTGATCAAATAAAGTCTTGTAGGTATGGAAATCGATTTGAAATTCTCCTTGATTATGTTTTCCACCCTTTTGATGATCTTTCAATAAATTGGATGGGAGAAAAAAAATAAGACAAGAATGGAATGGAGAATATCTCCCCAAATAATTAGTTGGTAGTTTAAGAACTCATCCTAGTTTTAATGAGTATGTGATCAATGGAAGGGGAATGGATTAGAGTAGGTGCTAGAAAACAAAAGGAAAAATTAAATCTCATTTAGTGATCAATAAGGGTATCCATAACTTAGGACTTCGTAGTGGCACCCATAAAGTTAAGAGAACAATATGGACCTAGTTTAGTCGACTAAGTTGGAAGCTATGGAGGCTTAATTATAGAGTTTTGACAAATCTGATGAGAATAAAGGCTATCAGTTTCCACCTAAAAGATATTTCATTTTTTCATTCTATTACTTGCAATCAGTAGTTCAAAGCAAACATTGAAGACCTTTGTATCAGCATTAAAGGAGTATCTAACTCTTATTGATGGTTTTACATCGGTCATTTTTATAATCAAAGGGGAGATACCATTGGGTTTTCTACTTCTTTGAATCATTGCATTGAATAAGTTGAATTCAACCCTATATTTAGAAGTTCTTTTCAATATCACTATAATTTGCATCTATCTTTCTAATTCTAGATCTAGCAAATCCTTGTATTTGGGAGACATGGTTGGTATTAAGAGCCCTTTATTAATTTCTAGCTATTTTAATATGTTCTAAGATATCAATGACTTACTAGATAGAAAATATTATATTATCTATGGTACTCAAAAGTGTGACTATTTTAACTTCATTTCATCTTAAGATCTCATGGGCATCTCTTATTTGATTGGTTTTACTTGGAACAATAGGCAACAACGTAAAAATTTTCATTTGGCATGGTTGGATAGATGCTACTTGAATCTTTCTTACTTAAAAAATTATGGAATGTTAATTGTGAAGGTGACCATTCTTTTTTTCTCTCTAGCTATTACTCCCTAAAAATGACTTTAAACAAGGTTTTTCCTTCCTTCAATGTTGGGTGGACTCATATGGTCACCTCCATTCTTAGGTTGGACTCTATAAAAAACTAGAAACATCATTGATCAAAAGTTTTACCTTTTTATCTCCCTTTATAGATTGGGAAAAAGCTATGACATGCATTCAAAATCTCTTTACTCAATTGAAAAAATATTTCTAGAGCTTTGAGTAACATACAAGAATGATTATTCATATAGAACTTGAGTTGATTGGTAAAATTCAAGGTGTGGACTCAATAGTTATCAAGGGGCCTTTGAATTGGAGGTTAGATTAATGTAGGAAAATATCTTGCTACTAGTAGTACTCTATCTTTTAGAAGATAATTTTAGGTAGGCAAGATGGATAGGCCCAAGAGAAAAAATGTTTGAAATGTTGTCAGGATGTTTCTTATTCCATAAACACCAAGAGAACTTACTAGTGTTTTTTGGCTTCATGATTGATGTCTTTTGTAGTACCCCCAAGGTGGGGGAGGATATCTAGAGGGCCAGGTCATAAATTTATATGGAAAAGAAAAAAGTGTTCAGTGAAGATTTGGCTAGTCTCTTGAACCTAACCCTCTCTACCAATGAGGTTAAAGAAATCATCACTAGAATGAGACTCGATAAGTCTCTTGGTATTGATGGCATACCTAATGATCTTTTTTTCAGTTGTAAGTATTTCCTGACTCACTACATTCTCTTGATTTGGAAAGAAGCTATTGGAAAATGAATCCATCCTATTAAGATCAAAACTCATAAAAGTCATCCACAAAAGAGGTGCCAAGGAACAAAAGAGGTGCCAAGGATGACCTCAACAATTGAAAACCCATCTCTCTATATACAAGATGTTTTCCTCTTGCTTTGCTACAAGACTTTGCCCACTTATGGACAAAATTATTCTGCCTGAAAAATAGGTTTCATTAGAGGGAGATACATTCTTGATGCTACCATTTCTTTATGGGAGAATATGGATTGTGCTAAGGAGCTTGACTAGACTTTTACTTCTTTAAGGGATACTTTAAAAAAGCCTATGATAGGATTGAGTGGGATCTAATTCTTAAGTCCATGCATGACATTGGAAGTGGAAGGAAATTCATCAAGTTTATGCTCAACTATCTGGGACTGCTTACTCTAAGGTGGCTATTAATGGATCCTTATCTCAACCTATAAAACCCCTTCGTTCTATAACACATGGGTGTCCCTTATCTCCCTTCTTTCTTTCATAGCTAGAGAGGCCTTGGGTTTCTTATTAAAGATTCTCTTTCTAATGATAATAGGGTATTTGAAAGACCCTTCCTTGCTTGTTTTTCAATAGTTTATTGATTATATAGATATGTTAACAAATGCTAATTAAAGGTCTACCTACCTCCCATATGTTTATATCCTTCTTGTAGCCTAGGAATAGGGTGAAGTAAGCATCAAAGTCCTACATAAAATTTAAAGATCCCTCCAAACTATGATACTAGCACTAAAACTTTTATAATCCTTGATGTTTGGTAAAATATTTCACTTATAAATGTGGTAGCTAAACCATGGAGAGTCTTCCATCATCAAACATAGGTAAA
The DNA here is from genome assembly GCA_020310875.1 of Ceratopteris richardii. Taxonomy (NCBI): domain Eukaryota; kingdom Viridiplantae; phylum Streptophyta; class Polypodiopsida; order Polypodiales; family Pteridaceae; genus Ceratopteris; species Ceratopteris richardii. The sequence continues at coordinate 135,822,453 of CM035423.1, read as the reverse complement.
AATTAAGTTTTCTAGGAAGCAACCGATTCCCTTTTACCCTCATCCATGATTTCCAAAAAATTAAAGATGATTTTGTTACCATAAGTGAGAAATATAGCTAAGAGTGAAATAATCCTCATTTATTATTTTTGTGATATGTTTTGTCCCACAAGAAAGATAATGAATGTTTATTTTCTTGAAAAAAAATCCCAACAATAAATGCTATTTAGAATTTTGAGCATCTATTTAGGAAGAATTCATGTGGCAAGCAACTATGGATCAAGAACACATGGACCACCACAATCCTTAGGAAGTCAAGTACATGAGAACCATCTTACTTTACTTGTTCTAAATTTAAGTTCACAACCTCACCAAAGAAACCTTCTTGCAAGTCTTATTACTTGAGTCAATTGAGAAATAGAGAAGTTTAACAAAAAAGATAAGAAATGATCCTAGGAATGAGATAATGATATAACACAAACACTATTTTAGTTGAGGGTTGATTATTATACCATATGACTACCTTTGAACTCAAGTTTTCAATATCCCAATACACTCTTTGTTCTAATGTGACTTTAATACACTCTAGAATGTTACCATCTTCAATTACGTTGTAAAAATTATTGGCCACATTTTTGGGTATAAAACTATTTGTGCATTTACAATAATTTTTTAGGTAGCTTATCTTTTAAACCACTAGAAGTACAAAATAGTTATTTATTGACTTCTCATCGTCATCATGTGCTAAGGTTTTTTTATCATTTTCAAACATCCATAAACAAAGATCAGAGTTCATACCTGGGATTTTGATCATTTGAATTAACTTGTTGAATAATGTCTTACACAAGCCAACCAAGAGCATTAGAGGGGAAGGAAAAACTTGTTTGATAGAACTTTGAATCATAGGTCAAGATAGGAAACCATTGATAGTCACCCTTGAAAAAGCAATATTAGATATACTTTAAACATATTTTATAAAATTTCTACTTAATCTAATGTCTTGTAAATTGAAGTACTTTGATGGCGATGCACCACAGTGCACTCTCCTTCTGTTGAGCTCCACAACAATATCCTCAGAGCAGAAAACTGAGCTCCTAAGGCTACACACGATAATCCGCATAGAGACTCCAAAATACGCAGAAAACACAGTACACAGGGAGCACAAAGACAGACTTCTTAGGTCTTACAAATGTGGTCGAACTTACAGTCAGTGACTGACCAGGCCACTATATGTTTTATTAAAGAACATATATAGAGAAGTGTTCGATGGTCATTTGGCCTTTCACATGGACACTAATGGTAACAATCTCCCACTAAAGGCCAATATGGCCAAAGTAACTATGGGAGAAAAATAAAGAATGATAAAGAATACATGAGTGTAAGTATACAAACTATACCTCCCACCTGATGGGCATGTTACACAGTATACAAGTGATTGTGTAAGATCATGAATCAAGTAATACCCATCAAGTGACAACAATGTCAAAAGTTATCCTGTGGTAGAGCTTTAGTCAAAGCATCTACAACATTATCTCGAGTGTGTACCTTCTCAAGAATAATGCGAGCAATCTCTAATGAAGTGATACCTCACCTCAATGTGCTTCGTCTTTGCATGATAGATCGGATTCTTAGCCAAAGCAATGGCACTCTGACTATCACTGAGAAAACGAGGTACATACTGAGGTAAACCCATATCACAAGCAAGACGAGAAAGCCACAATGCTTCCTTACATGCCTCACTTGCTGCAACATACTCTGCTTCTGTGGTGGAAACAGATGTACATTCTTGAAGACGAGATCTCCAAGGGATACCACCTCTAGCAAAATGAAAAATGTACCCTCATGTAGACTTATGATTGTCTACACAACCAGCATAGTCAGAATCCATGTAACCAATAATGGATGCTTTTCCTCTACCTAAGCATAGACACTTGTCCTTAGTGCCACTCAGATATCTTAAAATCATCTTGATCGCGTCCCAATATTTCTTGCCAGGATTAGACATATATATATGCTTACAACTCCCATTGCAAATGCAATGTCTAGTCTCGTAGCTACCATAGCATACATGAGACTACCAGCAACAGACTGATAGGGAATTTTGTTCATGAATTCCTTTTCTCCATCTGATTTGGGGCAATCATCCTTGCTCAATTTCGCATATGTGGATAAAGGTGTACTCAATGCCTTTCCTCCCTGCATATTGAACCTGTAAAGTACTTTGGATATGTACTCACTTTGAGACAAGTATATGCATCTTTTACTCCTATCACGAGTAATGTGCATGCGAAGAATATGTTTGGCATCCCCCAAATCTTTCATATCAAATGTCTTACTCATGACAAGTCATAAGTGGACTTCCCAGCAATCAACATATCATCGACATAAAGTATCAAGCATATCAAGCTGCCATCTAAGCATCTCTTTGTGTAGAGACAATTATCCTCATTACTTCGAGAATAGCCTTGAGACTTCATAAAATCAAATTTTTGGTACCATTGTCTAGGGAACTGTTTAAGTCCATACAAGCTCTTCTTGAGCTTACAAACTAGACTTTCCTTGCCAGGAACTACATAACCCTCTAGTTGTTCCATATAGATCTCATCTGTAAGATCTCCATGCAAGAAAGCAGTTTTCACATCCATTTGGACTAGCTCTAAGTCCTCCATTGCAACGAATCCAAGCAACATGCACACGGTAGTCATCTTGACCACAGGAGAGAAGATTTCCTCGAAATCAACACCATGTTGTTGCTTAAAACCCTTTGCAACAAGTCGTGTTCTATACTTTGGAGAAGCACTATCTAATGTGAACCTTAGGTTATATACCCATTTACATGGTAAAGCTTTCCTGCCCTTCGGCAAAGGTACTAAATCCCAAGTACCATTCTTGTGAATAGAATCCAACTCACTCTTCATGGCACGCTCCCACTTGACATGATCCTCTATCTGCATAGCCTCTTTGTAGCAAGAAGGCTCACTAGCATCTATTAGCATAACAAATCTAAACCTGGAACATATCTATCAAGTGGATGTGAGACACATGTAGAACATCTCAATGGTTGCTGAACAGGAACATGTGCAGACTTATCTAAATGGACATTCTCTTGAACATCCCTATGTGCAACATTTTTATGCATGCTAATTAGAGGACTAGTATCCTCAAACACCACTCTTCTCACTTCAACCTCCTTAATGGGTTGTTTATGCATCTTAGACTCATTGAAAATGACATCACTACTTTTGATCACTGACCGTGTTTCAGGATCCCATAAGCGATATCCAAATTGTCTTTCTCGACCATATTCAAGAAAAATGCATTTCTTTGACTTATGGTCCAACTTTTGTCTAAGATTCTTTGGTATATGAACATATGCTTCACACCCAAAAACTCCAAGATGATGATAATATGGTGGCTTCCCTGTCCATAACTCTTCTGCCACTTTCAGACCTTTCACAGTACTGGGTGAAAGGTTAATCACATGAATTGTAGTCAATACTACTTCTACCCAAAAACCTTGTGAGAGGTTTGCATGATGCAACATAGAGACTACTCTATCTTGGAAAGTTATATTCATCCTCTCAGCTACACCATTCTGTATTGGGGTATATGGAGCTGTAAACTCTCTACGAATCCCTCTAGACTGATAGAAAAGGTTGAATTCATGTGAGGTATACTCACCCCCATTATCTGAATGCTCACAAAATGAAAAATCAGAGAAAGATAACACAGGTAAGTATCCAAAACGAGAAAGATTTTCGATTCCACTACACGATATATGGCCCAAACGACCACGCCAAATACAAGCCATAGGTTGTTCAGTAGTAGCTAACAAGTGTTCTTTCTGTGATACAAATAAAGGATAAAGTGAACCAACTTTGCTTCCTTTTGCAATAACCATATTGCCCTTTGATATGCGAAAGGACTCAGCATAGAAGACCACCTTGTAACCAAGGTCATCAAGTTGACCAACTAACATCACTTTGCATGATAACTGAGGTACATGGCGTACATTATGCATAGTAAATTTTGAACCATCAATGAACTGCACAACCACATCTCCAATCCCCACAACATCACACTGGTAAGAGTCACCAAGTCTCATAGTATGAAGACACTTTGTTGCATAATTCGAGAACCATTTTCTATGTGGTGCCACATGGAAAGAAGCACCAGAATCTAACAGATAGGTGTGGGAAAGAGAATCAGCCATAAGAGCCTCAGTTGGCACAATACTATCAAGTGTCAACACATCAGCATCATCAAAAATAGCATTAATTTCTTCAATCTTCACAGTGGAAGTAGATGGTGCAGGTAACAGTTTAAAATGCCCATCAACATTCTGTCCTTTACCTTTAGCATTCTTTAATGCATAATAGTCTTTCTTCATGTGTCCTTTCTTATGAAAATAATGGCATTCGATATCCCTCTTCCTTGATTTACTTCTACTCTTATTCCATTGACCATTCTTTTCCTTGTTCTTGCTCCTACCACATTGTTGATTCTTTCCTTGGTAAGAATCACGAACATTATATGCATCTCTACTCTAAGTGCCAACCATAGATTTTCTACGAATCTCCTCACTCAAGAGTGATCCACATATGTCATCATAGACGAGCTTACCACCAGGTGCACTGTTCCTAATAGCTATGCAAAATATATCCCATGATGATGGTAAGGTGCATAACAGCAATACTACTTTCATTTCATTATCCATATCCATTTTTTGCTCCTTTAGATGAGCAGCAACACTATCTGTGTCCTTCATACAAAGGTCATATAATTTTCTCATTAGATACACTTTATTTGATGTTGTCTCTTTTTCATATGTATTGCATAACTTCTTCCAAAGCTCCTCTGCACTTTCACAGTCTAAAACTATAAAGTAAACATTATCTGCCAGGTGCAAGCGAATGGTAGACCTGTACATTTCATCTAACTCATCCCAATCACATCCATGTCAGTAGGCTTCTTTGAAATTCCATTTACTGGCTTCCATTGCCTCCTTTGAATCAGCACATCTTTAATATGATTCTTCCATAGAGCAAAGTTTGTGCCATCAAATTTTTGGATCTCAAAATGGTATTTGCCCTGCAAGTTATAGCTCCTCCTTGGAACATTAGCACTAGACCCTAATCCACCAGATGTGCCTGAGATCTTTGATACCATGATGGTAGAGAACTGAATAAAATGATAATGGAGCTAGAAGAGTCTGAACACAAACGAATAACGGTATCAAGGAGTAAATCGACCACTATATAGTTGATAAGGCCAAAAATCTGGAACAATTTTGCCAGAGTATCCTCTGCAAAATGAGCATATGACCAGTGTCAAAATATCATAAAACTGCAAGTATTGACATGCCTACGTGCATAGTGAATCACTGACTCCACTGCATATAATCAGTTACCCACTAGAAGCGAACTAGGCTTATCGAGCACCCACTTATCTAGCACCTAGGAACAACTATCATACATCTATGGCGATGCTGGGTAACTCTTCCACCTGCATCACCAAAGAGACCCCGACATCTGGATGTCTCCCAGTTAAGAAAACCTCACCATGACCCTCTTTATCAAACGTAAAAAGCTTTATGCAAAAACATAAGTGCTATATCAATGACCACATGGACGTACATAAGCGGTATCCACAAAAGCATACATGGTGTGTATGTGCTCACTATATGCAGTAAAATCACAATAAAAGTTTGAATGCACAGCCCAAAAACTAGCCAATAACACCTGCAAGTGTCTGTCAACTCTGATGCTTTGGGCTCAAAAGAAACTGCATAGATTTACAGCGGTTGCTGCCACCAAAACTGAAAACCTCTCGAGAAACCTAGAGTTTTACGAGTGTGGCTGAAAAACACAGCCTCAAAGGTTGATATTTATTGTTAAAGAAGTACAAAGAACACTCTTGTTGATGTTCTTAGACGTGTGTGAAGAGAACTATGTGCGAAAATACTCCAAAATGGCTCCAAAAGACACCCCAAAAGTGCTTCAGAAATAGGCTTTGAAAGCAAAGAATGAAGCTTTGAGGGACCAAAACTTGTTCAAGGTAATGTCAACCTTAGTCTTGTTGAAGATTCACTCACTAATTACGCATAATGACATGAAGATAAAGGAAAGCAGAAACAAAGTGTTCAGAAAACCAAAGCCTTAGTGAAGGGACAAATTCACGACTGTAATATACAGTAGAAACTTCCAGAATTAAAGTCTGTTGAAACCGGATCAAAATGTATATAAGAGAGAGCATAGAACCGGAATGTAGAGTGTGTAAAGCAGTAGAGAGAGCGCATATGAGATAGAGAATAGAAGTAAGAATAGAAGACGCCAGAGATCGCGTATGTAGAGATGAATGACTAAACCTGAACAGTCGGGTATTCATCTGAGAGAGATGGTAAGGAGAAACTACTCAATATAGGAGAGTTCTCATGACTATGAGCAAAGTGAGGCCGATTCAATTTTTGTACACATCTTCTCTAATAGAAAACACATGTTCATGTGGAAGTTGAGTACATTCTTTGTATGTGAAGAAATCTGAGAATTTTCATGTTACGGTGAAAAGTTAGTTAACAGTTAAAGTTTTTTCTCAGTAAAGGTTTTTCCGGTACTTCTATGAGCTAGATCTCGAAGTACAGTGTAAAGTTTTGTATGAGATATAGCTTATCTTGTAGCTATAAGTCTCAACTATAAACTGATCAAAGATTTCTGTGAAATGGATATGTACACACAGTACAAAGTTTGATCGGAAAGAGACATTCAGAACCGATGAAGGTTTTTTCTTAAACTTCAAAAAGAGTTCATTCAGTAAAGGAAGGTCATGCATCACTTCCTTGCTTCTTGTATATTCATTTTAAATAACTACAAACAAAGTTACAGTTGATTCCGGTAGGATTCCGGTACAATTACGGTAACATTCCAATGACAGTCAAGTGAAGTTCTGGTGGAATTTTGGTGAGTTCAAAACACAGTTTTGGTAAAGTTAAATGACACAAAGATTGTTTAACTATAAATAAACACAGTAGTGTAAAGACTGAAGTAAATAAGATCAGAATTGAAGCTTGAAGGAAATGTGAAGCTTTCTGTAAAGTGAATTTTCAATGTTCACTGAATACAGTTATAAGTTCTCAGTTTCAGAAAGTTTGCTAAGCTACTGATGATTATAGAGGTGTTCTAACATCACTCTAGCTTAGTTTCTGTGGTGTAAGCGAATTCTGCAATTAGTGCTACACCAATAGTGGTATCAGAGCAAAGGTTATCAGTAGTATCAAAGCAGGCTAACCACAAGTGGTACCAGAGCAGAAAAGGTTTCTCATAAAAAGAAAATGGAGAGAGAATTTGAAGAATTCTCATAAAGAAAGTTGAAAGCTGAGGTGATCAACAGCAAACAGTGTCAAGAAACGTTTCGAAGTCATTCTTGAAGGTAAAGGTTTACAAAAGGTAAAATCCTTCAACATTACACTCACCGGAAGTAACAAAAACAAGAAGAATATGGCAGATCACATTTCTATTGACAAATTGGATAGAGATAATTATCCCGCATGGGTAATGCGCATGGAAGCTTTACTTATGAGTAAAGACTTAATGAAATATGTGACCAGAGAAGAAAAGAAGCCGACTTTCAAAGATGATAGTCAACCGAAGAAAGAAGAATTAGAAGCATTGAAGTTGTGGCATAAGAAGGATGCAACGGCAAGAGCATACATCTATAATACAGTTACAGATCATCTACTACCGCAGATTAGAGGTCTGGAGAAAGCAGAAGATATATGGAGAGCGTTGGAAGATCACTTCCAAAATACGACGAAAGCTAGAAAGGCTAGCTTATGGTCGGAGTTCACAACATTCAAGAAAAAGCAAAGTCAAAGCATTAGTGATTATGTCACTAAGATGAAGGACTTGGCAGATAGTCTTGGATCGATTGGTGAAGATATCGAAGACCACAGGTTAATAGCACAAGTGCTTACAGGTTTAAGAGGAGATGAAAGGTGGAAACCTTTCGTACTCTCAACTGAACTGTCTTTAAATCATTTTGTACCAGATTTAAATCAGTTGCTTGGACTAATGCTAACGTTTGAGCAAGATTTGAAGACAGATGGAGAAAAAGGACATAGTTCGGCTATGTACGCAAAGAATAAAAAGAAAGGTGATAAAGGTAAAGAAAAAGATGAAGAAGAAGTGACTGCTCAAGCAAATTATGCAAGAGGACGAGGTAATGTCAGAAATAAAAGTAGAAGTAATACAAAAGGAAGAGGTAACAAGAAAGCTTGCTGGATCTGTGGATTAAGCAATACTTGGCTCATGATTGCTGGCATAATCAAGGATCAAACCAGAATCAGAACAATAATAGCAGAGGCAGAAGTGGAAGATATCAAAGAGGAAGACAAAGCCAAAGAGGCGGATATGGTAGAGATGGAGCAAGAAGTTGGGGACAGAATCAGTCTCACAACACTACCTACTACAACTATGCAAATGATACGCAGAATGACGATCATACGACGTTGATGATGAACTCGATAAGTGTGTCAGAGAATGAAGACCTCAAGGTATTCTATATTGACTCTGGTTGTTCAAATCATTTGTCAGGAAATATAGAATTATTATCAGAATTAGAAGGAGGCATTTCAAATCATACAGTACACACAGGTGATAACACAAAACATAATGTAAGGTCAATTGGAAAGGTAAAGTGTAAGAATGGAGCTGACCTACTAACAAATGTTTTGTATGTTCCAACAATCCCGAAGAATCTGATCAGTGTGGGTCAGATAGTAGAAAAAGGTTTTCAAGTCAGGTTTACGAATGAAGGAGTATTTGTTGAAAGATCCAGAGAATGGATACAAAAAAATTATCCATGGTAAAAAGGAAGGTAGACTTTTTACTCCGAAAGTACAAGGGAATGTTGGTCAAGCCTTGATCACACATGGTGATGAGGTATTTATAGAACTAGACCTCTGGCATAAGAGGCTAGGACATTTTAATGAAAAGGGAATCAAAGCTATGGTAGAGAAACAGTCCGTGAGAGGATTACCAAATATGAAGAACCAACATATGATTCACAAGTGTGAAGCCTATTAGATGGGAAAAGCCCACAGGTTACCATTTCAGAAAAATGGTTACAAACATGATGGTGTGCCAGAGCTCATACATACAGATGTATGGGGACCAACAAAAGAAGGATCTATCAGCGGATCGAGGTATTATGTTTTGTTTATTGATGATGCAACAAGATGGATAACTCTTTATGTTTTGAAAGAGAAATCAAAAGTGTTTGGAGCTTTCAGACATTTTCACGCATATGATGAAAGACTTACAGGACAGAAACTCAAAAGACTAAGGTCTGATGGAGGAGGAGAATATTTTTCTCGAGATTTCAATGACTATCAGTGGAATGCAGGAATCAAAAGAGAAATAACTTGCAGGTATACACCGCAACAAAATGGAGTAGCAGAAAGAAGAAACGGAACTCTAGTTGAATTTGCAAGCGCGATGCTAAAGGAGAAGAACTGTCCAAATTATCTTTGGGATGAGGCTATAAATACAGCAACATACTTGGTAAACAGATTACCATGTACAGCTTTAAATGGGATGACCCCTTATGAAGCCTGGTGGGGCAAGAAACCAACACTTGATCATTGCAAAGTGTTTGGATCAGTTGCTTATGCTTATGTACCATCACAGCTGAGACGTAAGCTTGAACCAAAAGCTGAAAAATATGTGTTCATTGGATATGATGAAAAGCAGATGGGTTAAGGGTTATGGAGTCCTCTAACCAAACAGTTTATTGTTTCCAGAGATGTAACATTTGATGAAGGAAAGAGCTGGTGCACAGATAAAGAGCATAGTGTTGAAACACATGAAGAAGAGGTAAGAAGAATTGAAAAAGGTAAATCACATATGCAGGTGAATGGAGATGAAGATCATATGCAGGCAAGTACATCCAGGATCGAATCAGGTATGAGAAACGAAGATGAAGATGTGTATTCAGATACACATGAAGAGTTTGAACCAAGAAGGTCAAACAGAGTAAGAAAACAACCAACAAGGTATTCCTATGACACTTCTTATTTGACTTAGAAAAACTATGCTTACTTAGTAAAGGGAGATGAAGAACCTCAGAGTTATGGTGAAGCAAAAGGTAAGAAAAATTGGGAAGAAGCGATGAAAGAAGAGTTTAATGCTCTTGAAGAGAACAAGACTTGGGAACTTGTTCCAAAACCAAATGGTAAGAAAGTGATTGGAAACAAATGGGTTTACAAAGTCAAGAAGCTTGCAGATGGAAGGATAGCTAGATACAAAGCTAGACTGGTTGTCAAAGGCTATGCTCAGACATATGGCATAGATTATGATGAGACATTTAGTCTGGTGGCAAAGATGTCAACCATAAGGACATTGATTGCTATAGCAGCATCAAAAGGATGGAAGCTAAGTCAGCTAGATATAAAGAATGCATTTCTGAATGGATATATATCAGATGAGGTTTACATGGAACAACTTGAAGGGTTTGTAAGTTCCAGATACCCAGAATATGTTTGCAGATTAAGAAGAGCTCTCTATGGACTGAAGCAAGCTCCAAGAGCTTGGAATTACAGACTTGTAAAGTATCTAAATGATCTTGGATACCAAAGTTCAAAGGCAGATGCAAGTCTACTCATCAAGAAAACAGATGAAGGTATGATCTACATTTGTATTTATGTAGATGACATAATAATCATAGGAACCTCAGATGAAGGAATCAAAGAGGTAAAGAGACTGCTTGAAAAAGAGTTCAAGATCAGTGATCTAGGAAAGTTATCATACTTTCTTGGAATGGAAGCTACATATACATATCATGGTGTATATGTTTCACAAGAAAGGTATCTCCTAAACTTACTGAAGAGTTTAACATGGAGAATTGCAGAGAAGCTTCAACACCGCTTGAAGTAAATCATAAACTCAGCAAATATGGTGGTGCAGAGTTTAAAGATATGAGGAAGTATCAGTCGTTAGTGGGAAGCTTAATCTATGCTACGCTAACAAGACCTGATCTCAGTTATGCAGTGGGAGTTCTCTCACAGTTTATGCATTGTTTGAAGGATCAACATTGGGTTGCAGGACAAAGAGTTCTTAGATATATCAAAAGAACTATAAAAGAAGGATTATATTATCCTTATACGTTAGATATAAAGCTGAGAGCGTACAGTGACTCAGACTGGGCAGGAAGTCAAGATGACAGAAGGTCAACACATGGGTATATGATATACCTAGGAGATAAGCTTGTAAGCTGGTGTTCAAAGAAGCAACACACAGTAGCTTTATCGTGAACAAAAGCCAAATATAAAGGACTTGTGGAAGCAACTAAAGAAGTGATATGGATGCAGACCTTGTTCAAAAGCATGGGTATTGATCAAGGTATACCTATCATACATGGAGATAATATGAGCTCGTTGTATCTTGCAGCAAATCCAGTATTTCATGCAAGAAAAAAGCACATAGAGATTCAGTATCATTTCTTGAGGGAAAAGGTAATGGAAAAGGAGATTGAATTGGTATTCACTCCTACCAAAGATCAGAATTTTTGGAATTTTCTGGTTGGAATTTTTGAAGTTGGGTTTTTTTTTTCAATTTTTAGTTCCAATAGATTTTCTATGACCTATATTTTGAGCTAGTGTTGGGTTTGAGATAATAGTTAGGTCTTCTTTGCACTTTTTCTTTTTCATTAGTTTAGAGAAAAAATTTATCGGGGGTCGAAATTTGAAATAACAAAGGAAATTATTAAGAAGATGTTTTATATATGATATTTTTGAGTGAAATAAAAAGAAAATAGAAATAGAAATGTGTAAATAAAAGAAATGAAAATATAAAAAATTAAATATATAAAAAGGTAGAACATTTTTTCAATAAAAATAAGAAAAGAAAACAAAATCAATATAGAAAAATGTTCAAAGCAAAGTATTGTTTTTTTTTGTGAATATTTTTTATCCTAGAATGTACTAATTCATTTTTTTCCAATGTTTCTTTTTAGAGCCAAAGTAAAGTAAAGTATTTTTCTCCTTGTACCAATGAAGTAAAGAATTTATTTGCCTGTAGTAGTGAAGTGAAGTCAATTCAAGTTATTTTATCTATTTGTGGCAATGTGTGCGATCCTCGAACTTCAGAGAACTAACTTGCCTGTAGCAAGCATCGAACCCGATTCATACTTAGGATTCTTGTATCTACTTTGTTTATATTAGCATCATTGTATCTTTGATTTACGACTTTAACCCATACATTTTATATTTCCATACACCCATGGATGTTGATCGTGTATCTTCAACCATTGATTATGATATGTCATATGTTTCTTCTTCGTCTTCCACATCCACTCTCATAGTTAGCATAGAGTCTTTTATACACGAATACCTCTTACATGAACCACTCAGCCTCCCTCACCATCTGACTTCCTTCATCCACGAAGTCCTCCTCCCACAGCTGCATGCTTTGTTGCTCCCCTTGACACCCAAGTGAGGGTCCTCCAACTATCCCTGAAGGCATCGAGCATACATATGCCACTCGTCGGATGGGTGACAAGGTCTAATCCAACCTGGTCATCCCTTCGCATACTTCTTCCTCTCTGAGGGCTGAATAGGACGTGAAGAAAAGTGCTTGCTTGTAGATTGCCACTGAAGGACCTCATCTCGCCACCCATACCTTCACAGATAGTAGAGCACTTATCTTAAATTAACTTGTATTTAGGGTCTCATTTTGTGCACTTCCATTTGTTACTTAGTTAGCAAAATTTCAACCCTTATAGCTTAACTAATTTTTCATAAAAAGAACAAAAGTTGAAAAATTCTAAATATATCATATAATAAACAAAAAATAAAGGCCTTAAAAAAGACCATAAAAAGATAAAAAAATAGACATCATAAAAATTAAAAAAAGCTTTTAAAATCAATCAAGACACTTGATAAAAACAAATCTTTTTAGCATTTAAAAAATACAAAGTCTGAATCCAAGAAAAGAAATCAAGTTGTAGAGATTCAATCCAAATTGTAAAGAAGAAAATCAAGTTATAAAAGATAATTCAAGAAAAGAAATCAAGTTGATTAAGCTAAATCCAAGAAGATAAAAATCAAATTGCAAAGATTTCATCAAGAAAAGAAATACCTCAAAAGCCTAGACTACCACATAAACACTCAAAACCCTAGAAACAAGCTTATACTTGGGTAGACTAATCTGAAAAACACAAGAAGGTCTTAAAGCTCACTCTCATCCCCTAGCTCAAAGGTCAAACAATCTTTTCTCTAAACTCTATTGTGAGTTAAGGAGGATTGTTGAGCCTATCACTCTGGGCATTGTTCTATAGTCTAGGACAATCCAAAGAAGGAAAGCAAAAGAGGTTTTAAAGAGCTTATGATTAAGAAATAGGGGGCACAAGAAGTCCAAGCTATTTATAAAGATAAAGAAAAGTTTACTGGACTTAATGTCACTAAATACTTATATAATTTTGAGGACCAAGCTCCGATCAAAGATTGCCTGAAGAGATGCTAACACACTTCTTCACATGGATGGTTTCAGGATCAATCTTGACTTCTATCCAATCACATATAGAAAAGAGTTGGCCTGATTTTACAAAAGATTTGCACAAACTCTTCTATTTATAGGATTTTAGCCAACCTAGTTAAGAGGGATTTCTATGATGGGTTCATTCCCTAAAACCTACTTCAACCCTGACTCATCTGCTAAATGAATTTCTAAGGAGAATTGCTCAACTTTTGCAAGTTCATCCAGATTCCTTAAAACCAGATCTCGTAATTCCATTCCTCAAGATTTTAGAGGAGAATTGAGGAAACTAGTAAGAGATTTGGGTTGACAAAGGACTGGGTGATAGTGATGAAAGAGGTAGAGGCAATTGCCCACATGAGGCAACATGAGTCTATCCTCTATGATAGACAAGTGCAACTAGTTAGTATGCAACCTAGAGAGACAATTGTTTTGATGGGTATAAATGTATCTACAGCATCAATTACGGCTGAGGTGGAATCTACATCTCAAACACCATTGGAATTGCACTTAGAATTCTTACCAAACAACCTCTATTGGTTTTCAAGTCCCTGTTTCTTCTCAGTCAAGCACGATTTATGCAGATCTGCTACAAAGAAATGACATGCCCATGTCAAACATACCTCAAGGTTATATGATGCATCGAGTTGCCCCTCTAGTACAGCCTATTGCTCAGCAGGTTCCTATGATGCCAGTTCAACTCATGTATCAAAGAAATATTGGTCCCAATGATAGATGAGGAATGGGAGGAAGAAGGTGCATCTGGTGTGATGCCCAAGAACACTTCTCTTATGCATGTGAGGAGGAAGATCACTAGCTAGTTATTAATATAGATAAAAAATTACGTGACTTCAGGACTCATCTTTCTCTACCTGTAAACTAAGGGAAGGGAGTAATGAAGAAATTATATGAAAATCTTTCAAATACTAATGCTAGCTCATCTTCAGCTAAGCTAAAGCCACTATTGGTAGGAGATGAAGAAGAAAATAGATATGAGTCTCAAAAGAAAGATTGGAATGAAGCTCTTATGGGATCCCAAGATGTGATCATGCAAAAGATTGTTGGGAAGTCTCATGTAGATCAATTCTTTGTCTACTCATATATTTCTAATGTTGAGGATAAGAGGAGAAGAGATGAGATGCAAGATAAAGCAGATCCTGAAAAATGAGTAACTAGAAGGCAAGCTAAGAATGATAAAGAAAAGTCAAAAGATAGTGAGAAGAAAGTCCATTTTGAGGAAATTAAAGAAGGAAAGAGGCCAATTAAGGAAAATCAAGATGAGAAAAATTCAAATAAAAATCAAGGAATAATAAAGCAAGTAGCCGAAAACAATCAAGAGACTACTGAAGAACTAATAATATTCAAGAAAATTAAAAGAAGAAGAAAAAGAAGTCTCATAAGCTCGTATTGATCTCAGAATTAGAAAAGAAAAATGATGCAAAGGAGATCATAAATGATATTTTATTGAAGAGCCGGTTACAATGTCTTTGGAGCATGTCTTCTTGATTGCAAAGCCTAAATTCAAAGACAATTTCATTAAATTGATTAAAAGGAAAAGATTCCCATTGCTTGAAGACATAGAGATGGAAGAGTCACCTACGGTCATTCAAGTAGTGAATGAAGCTGCTGCTCTCAATGACTCATCTGATAATGAAGATGATGAAATTGCAATATGCCAAGTGAACCAAAATTCCCTTGGACCAATAATACCTAATTAAGAGATAAGAGAATCTGAAAGTAATTACAATAGAAAATTATGGGAAAGAGGAGCACTGAAAATAAAAATAAAGTTGGGAAATGATAGAGAATCATATTTAGCTTTGGCTTTGATTGACTCTAGGTGAGAGATAAATGTGATCTCTAACAAATCATATGAAAAATTTAGATGGTTGATAGACAAAGAACATGGCTGGTAGATGAGGATTACAGACAATGGCTCTAGAATTCTACTAGGAGCTTGTGCTTTTGTGCTTGTGACAATTGGGGGAGTTTTAGAGGAATTCCATTTTTTTATCTAGGATAACCATTCATATGAACCTATGGTTGGGAAACCATTTATAGCTGAACTTTGAATGGAAGCAAAGGCTATGGATGAAGGATCAGCTTATGCAAGAGTCTGTTTGAGATCCTATTTGCATTCCTTGCAAGTCATGAGAATTTGTCCGAATCATGCAAGAAATAGGAAAAATCTAAGGAAAACCCCATAAACTCTTACAATCAAGAGTGGAATGATTGTGCAATGGTGAGGGAATATGGGGCGTATTTCAATCAAAATTTCTGTTAGAATTCACCATTGTGCAAGACAATGGTGGAAAATGGTTTGATTTCTCATATAACTTTGTACATAGTTTTCAAAACTATTATGTATATTCTTCTACATCTAATTCACGTTATTTACAAAAAGAAAATATATCAAACAAGTCTAGAAAAACGTATGAAAAACGTTACAAAATCTAGATTTAATGTTGCTTGATGGACACATTGAGAACATAATTGAGCTAGAAAGCAATTCTACTGTTCTTGAAGAACTTAAGAAAGCTCTTCAAAGAAAGGAAAGATCTCAAATAATTATGCTCAATTCTATTAAAGAATATGACTTTATTGTTAACTTTTTGCAAGAACATGAATTGAAGGTTAATATTAACTATAAGACTATTGATAAAAATATCAAACCCATATCTCAACCATAATCGAGATATAGTTATGAAAAATATAAGAAAGTATTTGATGAACCTATACTGAGAAAATGAGAATTGATAGGGCATCATTTTATTGACAAGAACATTAAGCAGATTAAGTTTGGTGAGAAAACATTTCTTACAGAAAAGGAAAGAGAAAAATTTATTGAAGTTATCAAGAAACATGAAAAAGTATTTGCTCTTTCACCACATGAGATAGGTTATGCAAATCTGAAACAAATTCCACCCATGATCACCTTTATAGTGCCACATGTTCCATGGAGCATATGACATATACCGATTCCAACGTCTCATTTACCTAAGTTGATGAGACTATTAAAAGAAAAGATATCCATGAGAATATTAGAGCCATCATCAGCACTATATTCCAATAGATGGTTCATCGTGCCAAAGAAGAATGGGAAACTTTGTTTCATCCAAGATTTTTAACCTATTAACAAAGTCACGATTAGAAATGTAGGGACAAGACCTATAGTAGGTGAGTTTGTTGAAGCATTTGCTAGGCATTCCAATTACTCAATGAGTGACTTGTATTCACGATATGAACAATTTCAATTAGCTATTGAGAGCAGAGACATCACTAAGATGAAGACTGCATGGGGCCTTGTATGTATGTGTACTTGTTCGGAGGGAGCAATGGACTTTGTGGATCACATGATGAATTATATGAATCTATTCCTACATGACTTCATACCTTCTCTCACTATACTTTTGATGGATATTCTGGTAAAGGGTTGTGAGGAAAGAGTAAACAAAGATGCTTTAGATGCTTTTTATTGAAGGAAATTTGTTATTGACCATATCTCTGATTTTGGAAAATTTTTTAAAAGATTCAAAAAGGTAGGGCTAATATTTTCTTTAGAAAAATCTGTTTTTGGATTCAATGAGGTATTTTAGGACATATGTGTGGACATTATTGCCAAAATCCATACCTACAAAAAGTTGAGGCCATTAGCAAAGTTTTTGAGGTGCATCATAATATCAATGAGGTAAGGAGATTCTTAGGAGCATATCTTCTATGTTATTTGGATCCCTCACTTCTCGCATGTTGCGAACCCTTTATATGATCTGGTGAGAAAGAAAAATAAGTTTCTTTGGACAGAGAAACAATCAACAAACATGTGTAAACTAAAGCAATTGTTAATCAAAGCTTGGATTCTAAAGTGTGTTGATTATTCAGGTCAGAAGCCTATGAACATGACTATTGACATCAATCCTATTGGTATAAGCTTGTTCATAGGTCAAGATGATGATGAGGGGTAGCAATTTTCACGAGGAAGGAGATAAGGAGAGAACTCACACACACACTCTCACAATCAAAGAGGAGGACACATGCAAATTGAGGCAAGGAAGAATGATCTTCTTCTTCTTCTTCTTCTTCTTCTTCTTCTTCTTCTTCTTCTTCTTCTTCTTCTTCTTCTTCTTCTTCTTCTTCTTCTTCTTCTTCTTCTTCTTCTTCTTCTTCTTCTTCTTCTTCTTCTTCTTTTTCTTCTTCTTCTTCTTCTTCTACTTCTATTACATAAAAGGAATGTACAAGAATGACCTAAGATAAGAATATGACAAGTGCAATATATAAAGAATAGTACGTAAGGAAAAACCTAATGTCCACAAATGAGTGAGCTGGCAAGAAACAAAATGTGCCATCACTCTCAGTAGATAAATCTAATAAAGCTCAATGAAGTATCCCTAACATATACCGGCATGACCACTATACATGTCAGAGAAATCAAAAGTGATGCATGTCATCCTGGATCATCACATGTTGAGCTTGATATCTCAACACTCCCTCTCACGCTCAACGTCATGTCCTCTAATCCAAGCATCTTCGGAAACTTCTTCAGCTTCTCTGCTCCAAGTGCTTTAGTAAAAATACCAGCAACATGCTCATATGTCCTCAAATAAACAAGATCAATATCACTTGCAAGTATCTTCTCTCTGATGAAGTGATAATGCACCTCGATATGCTTTGTTCTAGCATGAAAAATAGGATTCTGTGCTAATTGTATGCTGCTAAGATTATCACAATAGATGGTGATAGGCTTTTGCACTTCCACACCTAAATTTGCAAGTAGCATCTCTAGCCATGATGCTTCACATGATGCCATTATAGCACCTCTATACTCAGCCTTTGTACTTGACAAAGCGACAGCGGGTTGCTTCTTACTGGTCCATGTAATAGTTGCACTTCCAAGTGAATAGAAATCCACCAGTAGATCTTCTATCTGGAATGCTACCAGCCCAATCTGCATCAGTGCATACATGAACCTTTAAATCTATATTGGCTTCATAAAACAATGCATAATCCAAAGTAGCACTCACATAATGTAGAGTGAACCTTAGAGCATCTACATGTGGCTTCCTGGGAACTTGCATAAATTGACTTTCAAGTCCAATAGTGTAGCTTAGATCAGGCCTTGTAATTGTGAGATATATCAAACTTCCCATAGTTTTCTTGTACATAGTAGCATTTTTGAGTGCTTCACCTGACATAGCATTCAACTTCAAATTCTGATCTAATGGCATAGAAATTGTCTTACAATCATCCATACCATACTTTTGTAGCATACTCAAGGCATATTGCCTTTGTGACATCCATATACCTGTTTTTGTATGTATAAACTCAATGCCCAAGAAATAGTGTAGTACAACAAGATCTTCCATGTCAAATTCCTACATAAAAAGTTGCTTTACCTCTTTAATTATTTCTTCTTTATCACCACCCACAATCAAGTCATCAACATAAAAAGCCACAATTGTGATGTCATCATCACCCTTCCTTGCATGTACTGAATGATCTGCATCACACATAGAAAATCCAGTGGTGGTTAAGTAATCAGCAATCCTTACATGCCATGCACGAGGAGCTTGCTTAAGCCCATACAAAGCCTTTTGCAACCTGCAAACATATTCTGGGTGCTTTGGATATTCATATCCTTGTGGTTGGTCCATGTATACTTCTTCCTGTAACTCACCATGTAGGAAAGCATTCTTCACATCCATCTGATGCAAAGTCCATCCTTTTGGTGTAGCTAATGCAACAAGAGTTTTGACAGTAGAAATTTTAGTTATAGGGTTGAATGCTTCCTCATAATCAATGCCATAATTTTTTGCATATCCTTTTGCTACCAATCGTGATTTGTACCTACTTATGCTACCATTAGCATTGTGCTTTACCTTGTCAACCCACTTGCAGCCTATGGATTTCTTTCCTTGCAACAATGGAACCAGCTTCCATGTATCGTTTTCATAAAGGGTAGCCATCTCCTCATCCATAGCTTTTTCCCCATATTCATTTTCAATTGCATCTTCAAAAGAAGAAGGTTCATCATCTTATATTACCTTGGTCATGTAGACACAATGATGAGCCATATAACTGTCATACATCAATCATTGCACAAAATTCCGCATCCTCCCAGATCTTGTTGGTCTTGGGTCACTTCTGCTTGCATCATCTGCATGTGCCTTTCTAACTCCTGGAGTCTTCATAGAGGGAAATCCAAGGTCCTCATCAAGGCTCTTCTTTGAACTGCTTGAATCTCCATCAATGTCTTCAAAACCTGTAGATGTTTTACTACCAGCAGAAAGCTTTTCTTTACCTTTCTTTGATGTAATTGATGAATTTTTTGGACTGAAATTTCCATGCAATCTTCCACTCCATGGATTTGAGTTGGAACTATTGCTTGGTGATGGATCTGGTCCACTCAAAACTTGATTGCATTCAATAGCTCCATTTCGTTGTGGTGAGTACCTGCATGAAAATTGATGTGAATTCCATGACTTTTAAGAAAGTTGCTGAAATCATTTGACGTGTATCCACCTCCTCCATCAGACCTTAATATCTAAATATACTTTCCTATCTGCTTTTCTACCATAGCCTTAAAATTAAATAAGTGAGTGAACACCTCACTCTTCTCTTTCATGAAATATACCCATACTTTCTGTGTATGTCATCAATGAAAGTAACATAAAACCTGCAACCACCCATAGATGTGGTCTTTGCAGGACCCCAAACATTTGTATGTACTATTTCTAGTACATTCTCACTAACATGCTTGTCATGTGAAAACGATGCTCCTAACTGTTTACCAAATTGACATGATGCATATAGCTTTTGCATTTCTGCAACTTTGAAATTTGGTAGTCCATTGACAATCTCCTTGGATTGCATTAATTTCAGCCTTTGCAAATTTGCATGTCCAATTCGTTTATGCGAGATCCCTATATCAACAATAACTCGTGCACCTTTTGCAAAAATGGCTGCATTCATTTCAAGAAATTTCACATTTAAGGTGAATATCCTACCCACTTTGTTTCCTTTTTGCAATCAATATTCCATCCTGTTTGTACTCTTCTACATATAACCCGTCAGCATTGAACTTGACTTGTAATCCCTGGTCAACCATTTATCCAATAGAAACCAGATTCTTTGTTATATTTTGGAACATGTAGCACATCAGCAAGATGTTCTACCTTCCCGTCCTCCATAGCCAATGCTATGTTTCCTGTATGCTTGATAGGGTGTGATGTGTCATCACTTGTTTCAACATATCCAGGAACTGGCAATTTCTACAAACTACTAAACCATTCTGCATGACTGGTCATGTGATTTGAAGCACCTGAATCAACATACCAAACATTACCGTTCGATTTTGAAACATCAATAGAAATCATATTCATCATATGATGTGGAATCATGAAGAGCTTCTTAGAATCATCTACACTTGTGGATGCATAGTTGTTCTGCTATCTTCTATTATTTTGATTCTTCAACCTACAATCACATTCAAAGTGTCCAAGTTTACCACAATTCCATCATCCTTTACTGTCATTATTTGAATCATTTCTTTGGAAATTTATGCGGCCTCTTTGGCTCCCCTACCTCCAAATTGTCCTCTACCTCTTGCATGATTATGATGTTGACCTTGGTCTTGGTTACTATTTTCTCTCCACTTCTAAAACCTCTACCTCTTCCTCTACCAAAGTAGAATACTTGCTTAGAACTAGGTTTTCCTTGGAAGTTTGAATCCTCACCAAGATTCTTTTCTTGAATAATCAAAATAGATATCATATTAGCAAAATTCAAAATATTCTCCCTGGCTTTTATAGAATTTTTGAGCTGCTTATATGCATCTCCTAAACCACAAAGGCTACACTTCCACCTTACCACCATCATCTACATTCACACCAATAGATGCAAGTGACTTGTATATGCTTTTGATTTTAGGGTATAGTCACTTACCGACATGCCTTCTTCTCCAATGTATGTAGCTCGTTCTTGAGTTGCAATTTTGTGCCTTTTTATTGGTCTCAAACAATGTGACCAAACTATTCCAAGCCTCTTTTGGAGCCTTGGCATCATGTATGTGCCCAATCATGCTATCCTGTATGCTACCAGATAGCCAATACATTTAATGTCGTGCTCCTTGATTCCATTCCTCATATGCTCTTAGCTGGTCCGTAGTCTGATTCCTCTCTGGTAACTGTGGAGCATTTCTTTTCTTTCCTTCGATGTACTTCTAGTAGCCTTTTCCCAAAAAGAAATTCATCATTCTGAATCTCGAAGCATGGAATTTGTTCTTGTCCGCCTTATCGCTCATAAGTTGACTCATTCCATCTACACTTGCCATTTTTGCATCAATTCACAACACTGCAAAAACACTACAAGCAGTACTTTTTCTTGAATGTTATTGCACTATGATGTGACAGTTTGATCTCAGAAAAACACAGTTTTCATGTATCAACAGTACACAAAATTGCTTGAAATTTTGGATCTAGAATATGCGAGTGTTGCCGAACAGGATGCAAGTTAGAGTTTTGCAAACTGACCTAGTTCTTTTGTGGGCCCACCTTGCGGCTCGAAACAAACGTCGAGATGACTCCAAATCTGTGATCTAACAAAAACAAGCAACCCTAAACGGGTAACTCACAAAAATATTTTGATGTCTTCTACCTTCATGCCAATTTTTGTAGCTATCGAAGGTCGTTTGTGAATCATGCTTTCTCCATGCCTTCTCACATACTCTTCACTGTCAACCTTCTCCACGAGATCTCTACAGCCACATTGGCTCTGATACCATGTCACGAAGAAGGAGATAAGGAAGAGAGCTCACACACACACTCTCACAATCAAAGAGGTACACACACATAGATTGAGGCAAGGAAGAATGTTCTTCTTCTTCTTCTACTATTACATAAAAGGAATGTACAAGAATGGCCTAAAACAAGAATACAACAAGTGCAATATATAAAGAATAGTGTATAAGGAAAAACCTAATGTCTGTGAATGAGTGAGCTGGAAAGAAACAAAATGTGCCCATCACTCTCGGTAGATAAATCTAATAAATCTCAATGAAGTATCCCTAACATATACCGGCACGACCACTATACATGTTAGAGAAATGAAAAAGTGATGTGTCATCTTGGATCATCACATGTTGAGCTTGATATCTCAACAGAGATATGCAGTTTGTTTTGGTGCAAAAATATTACATGACACCTAGAGAAAGTATCCACAAATTAAAAGAGAATTATGGGGTTTGGTAACTGCATTGAAATTAGGTAAAGAATATTTCATAGGAGCTAATGTTGTTGTTGAAACGACTTGTCTTTCTCTGACATGTATGATTGCTAATTGTTCTTCTCTAGATATTGCAAATCCTTAGGTGGATTTCATATGTAAAGTTTGCTAATCTAGCTTTTTTCCATATAGTTGGAAAGTTAAATACTGTGGCAGACATGCTCTCATGAGAAAAATTTGAAGATGATTTTGATGATGATGAGATAGAAAGAGAAACGAATATGTTGAGATATGATCCACTAGTTTATGTTCATGAGCAATTCTACAAGAATGAATATGATGGAGAATGGAAAGATAAGAAACTATCTGAGTTCACTGAAACCTTTCTTAGGTTGGACCACAAATAAATTTAGATTTTTCAAGAAAACATCTTACAATTTCTTCATTAAAGATGGCTTTATTTGGCTACATGATGAAGGCAAGGTGAAGAATCCACAACGTGTGTTGAGTAATAAGCGTCTTCAAAGCAAGATTATTAGATAAATGCATGAGACCTTATGGGGAGGTCACAAAGGATTTGTTGCAATGTATAAGAAGATTAGGGAAGCTTAATAGTGGCCAGGTATATATCTGAATGTTCATGACTTCATGGAAACATGTACCACATGTCAAGTTCATTCTTCAGT
Source organism: Ceratopteris richardii (assembly GCA_020310875.1). NCBI lineage: Eukaryota > Viridiplantae > Streptophyta > Polypodiopsida > Polypodiales > Pteridaceae > Ceratopteris > Ceratopteris richardii. Next base: position 135,799,046 of record CM035423.1, on the reverse strand, counting down.
TAGGCATAGACACTTGTTACATCCAACTTACCCTCCTTGTATTCATTACAAGTGGGCAGTTGACCTTGTAACCATGCCCAAAGGACTTGATAAAATGAGATACATAGTACTTGCTAGAGAAGACTTAACTTACCATGTGGAAGGTTGATCTCTTCATATGAAGACTACTTATAATGTATGTAGATTTTTCTCGAAGAAATGATTCCATGATTTGGCTACATAGAAAAAGTGGTTGTGGATCAGGAGATTTAGATGGGAGAGAGGCAATGGATTTTTTTGACCAACACAAGATTCGTTAGTCTCTAACTACTACCTATAACCTTGAGGCTAATGGAAAGATTGAGAGAGGTCCTCCTTCTATTGTGAAGGCGATCTCTAAGGCCTCCAATGGAGACATAAAGCATTGGCCTAGATATCTTCCATTTGCATTATGGGTAGATAGGATGACAAACGCTCAATCTACAAGGATTTGTGCCTCTTGAACTGGTGTATTGTCAAAAACCAATTTTCCCCATCCAAACTTAGAGTTTGACATGGATGACGCTCCCTTGGAATGATGATATGTCAAAAGAAGAATTATTATCGTTAAGAATTAAACAATTAGAACAAGGAAACGAAAAGCTAAAAGAAGCATTACAAAAGTTTAAGGAGTCAAGGTTAAAGAATAAAATATACTTTGATAAGACACATCAACTTAGGCCATGTAAGATAGAGACTAATGATAGGGTATTAGTTTATGATAGTACGTTTGATACTCAGCATGACGTAAGAAGGAAATTGACTAAAAGTTGGTTTGTTTGTATGTAGTTATGCCTATGTTTAATAATGGTACCTATGAACTTTGTGGATTTTATGGAGCTACGTTGAAGTCTTTAATTGCAGGAAAAAAAGTTAAGTTATTCAAGAAAAGAAATGAAGATGGATATGAAATAGATCAAGAACTAATTGAAGACGAAGATGAAGATGATGTTGAAGTTGCTTAAGAAAATTAATCAAGCGAATGTATTTCTATTTGATTTGTTCATTTTTATGTTATTATTCTATATTTTGATTTTATGCATTTCATAAATGTTCAAAGCAATTAAAAGAGGATTTTAAATTACAATAAGAAATTATTAGAAATGCTAGTAGGATTGTGCCCACTTGAGAGAGTAGGTTGAGATACCTTGTGGACATTATGAAGACCTAGATAGAAGACTCTCACTTGAAGCTCTAAGTAGAATGAAAACCTTATTTTATATAGATAGGTTGCGTGATGTTTCCAAAACACTTAGAAAGTGAAATCATGAATCCTTGTGCATATCTCTAGATCCTCATCTCTGATTAGGGGTTAGGCCTTTCCCCTTAAAACAAAAAAGTTACAAAGATACCAGATTGTACCACATTTTAGGAATTCTATGCTTTCTTCCATCCCAAAAAAGAAGTACAGAACAAATAAAGAAGCAGTACATTAAGGGTTGTTGCAAGGTAAAGAAAAATAAAGAAAAGAAAAAGAGAAAAAATAGTATTCATGACCTAGATGTGGTCTCAAAACCACTTCTAAGAATTATTATGCACGCTATACGAGGCACAACCATCAAATAGTGGACCTAGTTGTATTTTTTGATAGGTGTGAAGGAGCAAAGCATAAGAACATCTATATAAAATGATAACTGACTTTGAAACAAGTTGATAGGAAAGATTGTTTCTATCTAAATGATTTCTATAGGAGTAGTTTGCTTATTTTTTATAGTAGTATGTTGATCGAACGAGTTTTCAATCATAACTTAGGTACTTCAAACTCATCTTTATTTTCCTAAGAACCTACATTTGCATATGGAAAATCATGTTTTGAATTGTCGAAGAAAAACATTGAAATAAAAAGGAAAAATTGTTTTCAAAAGAATCTTGATGCACTTCTATTAAAATCAGGACTTTGTGCAGATTCAGTGGGGGTGGATGTTGGAATGAACTCCCTTGCAAATGGTGTATCGAAATTTTCAAATTTAATCTCTTTTGATTACTTCCCTCTTTACTAATTATGAACTAATGCAATGTAACTTATGAATTTATGATTGAGTACTTGTGAGACGAAGAGGAAAGACCAAAGATGTGTATATATTTCAATGTCTTTGATTGTGTGATGAGAAACCTTTCAATTGTACAATTGTGTAAGCCCATATAGGAGCATTAGAAACCCTATTTTGCTTTTAAAACCTATTGGTTGTATCCTATTTGTATAAAGACCCCATGTCCATTCATCCTTCTTTAACCCTTCAAAACCCATATCTAAAGACCCTCTGAACCCTAAAGTCAAACCCTAAGAGAAACCTCACTTGTAACCCTAATTGATCAAAAATCCTTAGGACCATTACCCCTTAGAACCCTAATTGTTTATTAACCTTATCCTTTCAAAACCACGAAGTGTATATTTGAAATCCTTTAAATCTCGTATGTACATGTACCCTATTGGAAACCTAACACCCAGCTTGCATTTAGAGATCCTAGAACCCTTGAGCTAAACAAACCCTAGTTACCAATAATCCTAATATGTACTTTAAACCCAACATCAAAGAGTGAATGAAACCCATGTAACTGCATTAATCATAAACCCTAGGTATGTTCAAAGCCCTTAGTATCTGTACTTGACCTATGACTAGGTGTTTGGTAACCCTAGCCATGAAAAACTCTAGTTGTTCTATTTAAAAACCCGAGCTTGAAACCTTAGTAACCCATTTTTTTCTAAACCCTAAGACCGTTGTAAATACATGTATGTAAATTAATGTATCCCTTGAACCTTAGTCCTAAAAATAAAAAGAAGAGAAAAATATGAAATGAAAAATAAAAAGAGAAAATAGAAAACAAAAAGCAAACAAGAAAATAGAAAATAGAATGGAATTATGTTAAGTCTAGAAATGAGAGCAGAGAAGATCCATGAGCATACGTGCAAAAATTAGAAGATCAATTCAATTTGGAAAGATGGGCCTTTGCATCTCTATAAAAATAAGGCTCATTGATCATTGGACTTTTCCAATGTTTCTTTTCAAGTATAAATTTTGACTTCTTCATTTTTCTCCTCATAATATGTGAGCATATTCTGAGTATTGGCTCTCTATGATCCTCATCTCTCCATCTCTAGTTGCGACACCAATATACAGAGAGAGAGAGATAGAGAAAGATTCCCCTACATATCTACTCTCTCCTCTCTCAAATCCTCCACAAATGCAGAAGCATTGATCCACGCATATGAGTGACAACGAGAGAGAAAGAGAGAGGTAGAGTGTCATAGAGAGAGAGACTGAACGTTGTTGGATTCAACTCACATAGAGAAGATGAATGCGGACTTGTAGATGAATAGAGAGAGAGAGAGAAGTGTTGTTTGCAGATCTCCCTTGCCATATTTATCGGTTTTGTTTGATGTCTTGGGTCGTTATGGCATCCATGCTTAGACAAGGCTTTGACTCAGCTCTATTCAACCTTTTTTTGGCTCAAGAATCACATCACTACACACATGAGAGAGAGAGTGGGAGAGAAATTTCATGCATGCAGTGATGAAGAAGGATCATCCAGAGAGAGAAAGAGATGGAGAGAGAGAAAGAGATGGAGAGAGAGAGAGAAAGAAAGAGATAGATAGAGAAAGGGAGAGAAAGATTTGCCACATAGAGAGGTTGATGTTGTTGTGTTTTTACAATCGAGAGAGAATCTTAGAAAGAGGGAGAGAGAGAGAGAGAGAGACAGGGATAGAGAAATAGACACACTGAGATCGGCACTATGAGGCAATTTGGTGAAAAGAAATAAAACATAGTACGAGAGAGAGAGAGAGAATCAACATTCTAACTTTTTATTTTTTAGTTATGGTATTTAGTTAATTAAATTACTTAGTAAATGAAGAGAAAATGTATCATAATTAATTACATAATACATAGTTAATCAAAACAATTTTAAGAGTTAATGTAAAAATAAAATAAATAAATAACTAGAATAAAATTAAGTAATTAAACTTAAAATATAATTAAAAAGAAAAGTAAAAATAAAACTAGGAATTAATTAAATTAAAATATATAGATAAAATAATTTTTTTAAGTAGAAAATTATGTATAAAATAAAATGAAATAGATATAAATAAAAATAATTTAAAGTAATTAGAAAAATAAAAAGAAAATAGGAATAGAAATGTGTAAATAAAAGAAATGAAAATATAAAAAGTAAAATATATAAAAAGACAATTTATTATATAAAAAGACAATATAAATTTTCAATAAAAATAAGATACTCAAAACAAAATTAATATAGAAAAATGTTCTCAGTAACGTATTGTTTTTTTCCATGAATTTTATTTTATCCTAGAATGTACTAATTTATTTTTTTTCCAATGTTTCTTTTCATAGCCAAAGTAAAGCAAAGTGAAGAAGTAAAGTATTTTTCTGCCTCTAGGAGTGAAGTAAAGTGAAGTAAAAAATTTATCTCCATGTAGGAGTGAAGTCAAGTCAAGTGAGGTTATTTTATATGCATGTAGTAGTGTGTGTGATCTTGGGACTTCAGAGAACCGACTTGCCTATAGAAAGGGGTGAACCTAATCCATACCTAGGATTCTTGTATCTACTTAGATTGTATTAGCATCATTTTATCTTTGATTTACGAGTTTTTACCCATACATTGTACATTTCCATACGCTCATGGATGGTGATTGTGTACCTTCAACCGTTGGTTATGATATGTCATATGTTTCTTCTTTATCTTCCACATCCACTCTCATAGTTAGCACAGAGACTTTTATATGTGAATACCTCTTAGTTGAACCACTCACCAGCCCGCACCCTCTGACTTCCTTCATTCACAATGTCCTCCTCCCACAGCTGTGTGCTCCATTGCTCCCCTTGAAGCATAGGTGAGGGTCCTCCGACTATGCCAAAAGGTGCCCAGCATGCATATGCCGCTCATCAATGGATGACAAGGCCTAATCCAAACCAGTCGTCCCTTTGCATATCCCTTTCTCTTCAACAACATTCTAAACCATTCTTTCTAACTGGCCTCTTTGGAGATAAAGAGTGGTGAAATGAATCCACAAAAGGATGGTGTGGGTTTTATTGGGAAAAGAGTGGATCTCACCTAAAGTAACTTTTCTAAATAGTGGTTCTCAAGTAAATTTTCTCTTTTAAAGATTTTCTTAGAATCAAAGGGGTTAGGTCCTTAATAGTTATATATAAATGTAATGAACTACATTATTATACCACTATGTGCTAAAGAAGTGACTCTCCTCCCAACCTTATGCCTCTAAATATATAGCTACTTGAATAAAAAATGATCACAAATGTAACTGGAGTCCACAAGTGCATGTGTGATCTCCACCACTACTTTAGCATCTTCCACTAGATTCCACTTGTAATAGGTGTACTCCGCACTCAAGTTCAATCTCTCTAGAATCAAGTTAACTCATGCTAACTTGATTTAGAAGGCTCTAGAGCTCTTTGGAAAAAACTCTCTTCATGCTCCCCATAGGGGTTTGAACCCAACACCTGCTCCTTCCCAACTTTGAGACTTAGCCACTAGTCGAATTGGATTATCACATGGACCTATCCTAAGTCTTATCTCAAGATATTTGGTCATACACACAAGTGACCAAACATTGCTTGCATGCAGTTATAAGCTACCTTAATGAAAAAAATTTTGTGAATTTTTTCCTTTTTAGAAGAATTCTTTGTTGCACAAATCAAAAATCAAGGATTACTTTTATACACACTCCAAGGTTTTCTTCCATTATACAAAGGTTCTAAATGCACAAACGCATATGCATAATCATGTTAAATCATAAACAGAAGCACGAATAGTATGTTTTTGCATGACATAGATGCATGAAGTACATGCATGCAAACATATACAATGCATGCAAGCACATGCATGAGCAACAATCATTAGATTTGCTTTTTTTCATACACTATATTTGCATTCAAGTAAAAGGATTATGCATGCAAGGATAGATTTATGGTAATGCGAATATAATTAAAAATTAGAATAGATTCTAATTAGTTACAAATTAAGGGACCTTCATGTTGGATTTTGAGGTCTGTGGAAGCACGCGAATAGCACAAGGAAGAAGAAGAAGCTTGGAGCACAACACACAATACTGAATGTATTACCAATAGAATGTACAAAGATAAGTGACCCATTAGGGTTATCGGTGTATATACAAGCTGAGGGGAAAAGAAACTCCTAAAGAGGGAAAAAAGTGCCTTGGTGGTCCTAGTGTGTTCACACACATCATTACCAAAATATATCAACAAATCCCCCTCTGGCAATGATGCAATGAACAAGGGGAACTAATCCACAAAAGGAAGTAATCCCAAGGAAGTGCCAAACTATGTGGAATCAACCCACAAAAGGAAGTAAGCCCAAAGCTCGTGGAAAGCTTCAAACTTCTCCCTATGCAAAGCCTTTGTGAAAAGTTCTAGAACCTTCTCCTATGTGGGCACATATGGCAAACTGATCTCTCCAACGGAGAACCTCTCCTTGACATAATGATAGTGCACCTCAATGTGCTTAGTGCGAGCATGGAACACAGGGTTCCTCACAACTACCAATGCGCTCTAATTGGTAGTAAAAACGGTGGTGGCAAAAGACTAACCAATGTCCAAATCAACCATCAAGCATTTGAGCCACACACACACTCAATAGTCGCTATGAAAGTTTCCCTATACTTAGCCTCACAACAAGTGGCCATAGTAGGCTGCTTCTTGCTCAACCAAGATATGCATGAACTACCAAGCATGAAGTAAAAACTACTAGTGGGCACACAAGAAACCAACCCAGTGACAGTAAGAAAAAACATGTAAATCTAGCGATCGTGATCTCCCCTTGGGATAAAACAATCCAAGTAGTCAAGTACCACACAAGTAGTGAAAGATGCACTTAACCACCTGCCAATGCTTGACACTTGGGAAATGCATAAACCTGGTCATCTATGAGACAACAAAATTTGAATATTTGGCCCACTAATGCATAATTAATCAAGCATCCAATAGCCTACTGATAAAGAATAGCATCAAATGCATCTCCGGCATCATGAAGACTCAACCCTAAACATGTTTCCATAGGAGTGGCAATAGGTTTGCAGTCTTCAAGGCTAAAATGCTACAATAATGTGTCAATATATATATTGTTGACACAAAGCTAATCTACCATCAACTTGCATAAATTGAATGCCCAAATAATGATTCAAATGCCCCAAATCTGACATCTCAAATGAGGCATGAAAATCAGCCTTAAAATCAGCAATATGCTTCTCATTAGGACCAGTGAGCAGCATGTCCTCAACATAGATAACAATGATAAGAAGCACATCATTTGCACATTTCACATATAAGGTGCTCTCAGTTGGAGTATTCTCAAAACCATGTGCAATCAAGTAGGCATGTACCTTTTCATACCAAGCACGTGATGCTTGCTTAAAACCATATAATGCCTTTTTTAACATGCACACTTTGTTTTCATGCCCTTTCTACACAAAACCATGCGGCTGAAAAAAATAAACTTCTTCATGCAAGTCACCATTCAAAAATGCAGTTTTAATGTCCAACTAATGTATGTTCCAACCATGATGAGTTGCAAGTGCACAGATGCTTTGAAAAGTAGTCATTTGGCATGTAGGAGTAAAGGTATCATCAAAATCAATGCCTCTTTCTTGAGCATAACCTTTTTCAACAAGCCTTGCCTTATACCTACCAATTGTTCCATCATACTTATGCTTCAGCTTATATACCCACTTAGTGCCAAAGGCCTTCTTGCTAGGAGGCAAGTCACATAGCGACCAAGTACCCTTTTCCATAATAGCATCATATTCTAATTGCATAGCAGCCATCCAATTTTTTGAATTTTGTGCTTCATCAAACGAAAGAGGCTCATTCTAATCACAAAGACTAGAGGTAGTCATAGCATACCAACCTAATACAAAAGAAGCACCATGAGAGCCAACACGAGTACGATATGATAGAGGATATTTTTCAACACCCTACACAATATTCCACAGTCCTTTTGTGACCAATACATGACACATCATATAATCCCATAATGGGTAATTGGTACCATCCTACTTATCCCCAATAGTGAACATATAGAATACATCACTAATTTCAGTCATGGCCACTTACTAAAATACACTGATGCAAAAAAATGATTGTATCTAAAAAGTTGAACAAAATTACCCTGTCTAGTTTTGCTAAACCTGTAACAGACTTTAAAGGCTTATGCTATGAACCAAAATTTGTATATATCTTTGGCACAAAAAGATAAAATTGCATGTACAAGCACAACAATAGTGCATTCGGAGGTTGAAATGAGCTCGAATCGTGATTTCAACACTGCAAAGCAAAGGTATTTTGAACTCCTAATGGCCCTGAGTATGCTCACCAATTTCTGTGCAGTTTTTAGACTGTGACTGAAGGGATGTCCACGACACTCTAGATGAAGCAGCGACCTGCTTTGATACGAATGATTGGAGTTTGAGGTCTACGAAAGCAGCAAATCGCATAAGGAAGAAGAATAATCTTGGAGCACAACAGACAATATTGAATGTATTACCAAGAGAATGTACAGAGATAAGTGACCCATGAGGGTTATTGGCATATATACAAGGGGGGGGGGGGGGGGGGGAGGAACTCCTAAAGAGGAAAAAATGTGCCCTAGTATTCCCAATGTGTTCAAACACGTCATTACCAAAATATATCAATAGTTCAAAAGAGATTGGAAGCAAGCCAATCTTGAATTGAGCTTATAAGTTTGAACTAGATTAGTTCATCAAGTCTTATCATTATAAGACATGGATGAAACCAATCCTAGAGATTTTAGAAATAAACTTTAAAGAGTTCATGTATACTGTATTGATAAGGAAAATTTTCATATCAAGTATGGGATTAATTAAAGTCATGATTTTTTATTTATTATTCCATAAAGATATATAAATTGTATACTTAAGTATGGAATAACACAAAAGAAGTTTCAAGATTTACTTTGAGTGATTAAAATACTTAAAAGTAGAACATTTGAGAATCATGAAAATGTTAGATATGCTCAATACTCCACCCTCAAGTGACCACAAATGATCCATGATGCGCTAAGTTGTAAGGCCCCCATTATGAGGAGAAGTGGAAGTGAGAGCCCGAACATTTGTGGAACCCTAACTTCTAAGTTAGATGAGGTCTATGTGTGACCATTGATGGTTATAGATGATCTATGTGAGCCTAGCCATTAGGTTAGGTAGGGCATAAACTTCTCAGCCATTGGGTTTCCATTCAAGGCAAAAATAAAGACCCTGTGGCATCGCGTAGTTTCCCCATAGAACCTTAATGGAGGGAGTGCAAAGGGGGGCTTGCCCCCTTCTGCAGGGTCTAGAGGGCCTATCCCCCTGACCCATATGGCCAAGATCATAGGACTTCTGGTCGTGGAGATATTGTCAGATTGGATATTTTGCCAACTATTGTGTATCTCCCAACTGATGATATTCAATCATTACTTTCATGTACTAAAGAGACATCTGTTAGCTCCAACGACATGTATGATACTTTGTTGCCTCTTTTTAGAGGTAGATAGTCTAGTGCTGGTCCTAATGAGGCAACTTCTTAGTCTTTGCACGTTTCATGTGATGATGTAGATCATTTTTATGATGTAGATTTACATGATGCACTTGTTGATGAGAGAGCTGATATTGAGGAGGCAAAAACTATGCCAAAATGGTTGGTGTAAACTTTGTGTGACAGAAAATTAGATACACCTTTATCATATCGTACTTGTTTAGGCTCTCATAGTGCCTAGCATCAGATTGCTATGTTATGGCTGCCTCTAGTCTCTATGATGAGCATGAGCCTGTTTTGTTTGATGAAGCATAAAATTCTAAAAATTGGATGGCTACTATGCAATTTTGAATATGATGCTATAATGAAGAATGGTACCTAGTCTTTATGTGACTTTCCTCCTGGCAAGAAGGCGATTGTCACTAAGTGAGTATACAAGCTAAAGTGTAAGCTTGATGGAACAGTTGATAGGTATAAGGCTAGGCTTGTTGCAAAGGGTTATGTGCAAGAAAGAGGCATTGATTTTGATGAGACCTTTGCACCTACATGCCAAATGACTACTGTTCATAGCATTTGTGCACTTGCAGCTCATCATGGTTGGAATGTGCATCAGTTGGACATTAAAACAATATTTTTGAATGGTGACTTGCATGAAGAAGTGTATGCCTTTCAGCCCCGTGGCTTTGTGTAGAAAGCATCGTATGAAAACCAGGATTGTAGGTTAAAGAAGGCATTATATGGTTTAAAGCAAGCACCAAGTGCTTGGTATGAAAAGATACATGCCTATCTGATTTCACATGGTTTTGAGAACAATCCAACTAAGAGCACCTTATATGTTAAGCATGCTAATGATGTGCTTTTGATCATTGTTATGTATGTTGCTGGCATGCTGCTCATTGGCCCTCATGACAAGCATATTGCTGATTTTAAGGCTGATTTGCATGCCTCATTTGAGATATTTGATTTGGGGCATTTGGACCATTACTTGGGCACTAAGTTTATGCAAGTTGATGGTGGAATGGCCTTGTGTCAAATGAAATATATTGACACATTATTGCAATGTTTTGGCCTTGAGACTATAAGTCTATTGCCACTCCTATGGGAACAGGTTTACGATTGAGTCTTCATGATGTTGGAGCATTTGATGTTGTTCTCTATCAGCAAGTTGTTGGATGCTTGATTTACTTATGCGTTACTCGGCTAGATATTCAGTTTGTTGTCGCATAGATGAGCATGTTTATGCATTGCCCAGGTGTCAAGCATTGGCAGGTGGTTAAGCACATATTTCATTACTTGAGTGGAACCTGACTACTTGGATTGTTTTATCCCAAGGGGGATCACTGCCGCTAGATTTTCATGCTTTTTCTCATAGTGATTGGGTTGGTTGTTATGACACTTGTGTGTCCACTAGTGGCTTTTGCTTCATGCTTGGTAGCTCATGTATATCTTGGTTGAGCAAGAAGCAGCTTATGGTGTCCACTTCCAGTTGTGAGGTTGAGTATAGGGCAGCTATCATAGTGACTATTGAGTGTGTGTGGCTCAAACACCTTATGATTGATTTGGGTGTTGGTCAGTCTTCTGCCACTACCATCTTCACTGACAGTCAGAGCACATTGGCAGTTGCGAGGGACCTTGTGTTCCATGCTCGCACTAAGCATATTGAGGTGCATTATCATTATGTCAGGGAGAGGTTCCCTGTTGGAGAGATCAGCTTAGCATATGTGCCCATGCAAGAGGACATTGCAGACCTTTTCAAGAAGGCTCTATCTAGGGAGAAGTTTGAAGCTTTCCGCAAAGCTTTGGGCTTACTTCCTTTTGTGGAGTGATGCCACATAGCTTGGCACTTCCTTATACATGAGTGCCAGCTCCTTGTTCACCACGTCACTCCCAGGGGGGATTTGTTGATATATTTAGGTAGTGATGTGTGTGAACACACTAGGACTATCAGGGCACTTTTTCCCTCTTTAGGAGGTTTTTTCCCCCCCTTGTATATATGCCTATAGCCCTAACAGGTTACTAATCTTTGTACATTCTAGTGGTACTACATTCAGTATTGTGTATTGTGATCCAAGCTTCTCCTTCTTCCTTGTGTTGTTCGCATGCTTCCACAGACATCCTAACTCCAATAGAGGTTTGAAAAATAAACACAAGTAATTGGTGCTTGGAGCATAATAAGGACTATAAAAGTAGAAAAGAAAAATGGTGATCGTACTACGGACTGGTAAATCGAGTGTATTTACGCATGTTTGTGAGCCTAGAACAAGGAAAGCTTTCCAAAATATGAAAAATTAGGAAGTTTTGGTTGTGAATAAATGATACTTTCTCGAGTTTAGGACCTACTTCATTTGGTGATCCTATTGGAGAAATCAGTAGACCGAGTGTATTTACACATGTTTGTAAACCTAAAGCAAGAAAAGCTTGCCAAGAGAATTAAGCAGGTTTGGTTGTGAATAAATCATACTTTCTTGGGTTTAAGATGTACTTCATTTGGTTATCCTACTAGAGATCGGTAGATTGAGTGTATTTACACATGTTTGCAATCCTAGAGCAAGAAAAGCTTTCCAAAATATGAAAAATTAAGCAGGTTTGGTTGTGAATAAAGAATACTTTCTTGGGTATATGACCTAGTTCATTTGGCGATCCTACTAGGGATCATAAATTGAGTGTATTTGCACATCTTTGCAAGCTTACAGCAAGATAATCTTGTCAAATATGAAAAATTGAGGAAGTTTGGTTGTGAATAAATGATACTTTCTTGGGTTTAGGACCTACTTCACATATGCAACTGGTGGTGTTGCTAGTAGTGGGTGGAGGGTGGTGATGATTATACTCTCAAAGAAACAGAATGAGGAATATCTCCACCACAATGAAGGAATCATCCAAGGGCTTGTATTCACTATGGAATGTTAGGATAGAGTCTTAGAGATCAAATAGTTCCCAATTTTTTGACAAGTAGTTCTGATAGATCATTAATCAAGGGTATTTGAGACCTTTCACTAGAGGCATATTTCCTTTTTTTTTTGCTCTTGATGCATCTGCATGTAATTGAAAGGCTTCATAGTACACAAAGTAATTTTCTACTTTTTTATATTGTAAAATATTTTTGAGATCTATCACGTGGTCATGTGAATCTCCAAAACCTTCATAGTTCTCTCTCATGTACTTTTCCACTAGACATATCCCTCAATATGATGATATGGCCTAGGAATAGGAAGTGACTCTAGACTCTAGTTATCCCCTCATCCTTGAGTCGATCTTTGGTAATCTTGAGCTCTAAGTTCTCTCTGGTTCACTTTCCCTAGTTGAGCTGCTACATCCTATGGTCTTTGAGGTCTTTTAGGTCTTTTTAATGTAGGTGGGTAAGTGTGCACATGTGAAATCAGTAGTACTCATGTCCAATAAGATCGTTTCTGGTTTCAGCCTTGTCTACTTGTTTCTAATGTTTCCACCACTTGTGTAACTTTCAAGATGGTTTCTTAAGAGGAAACCCCCTTTGACTCATGTATGTATACTTGGCCTTTTTGGATTCCTCTATAGCCTAGTATTCTCAATAGTTTTCTCTCTAGGTAATTTGTTCTAATTTGTGCCTTGGCTCTTTTTAATTTGTTAATGGTGACTTGATTTCAACCCTCCGCTCTATAAATCCTAAGTCCCCAAAGAATTTAGTTTGTATCCTCAATTAAATAAATATCTCTGAGTTTATCTTCATGATGAATCTTGTCATATATCAATATTCTAATAAACAAATATTTTCCACGAGGGGGTTGATACCAAGGGTTCCTCTTTCCATATCTCTAGCCAATCATTAACAATTTTGTGTATTGGAATAAGAGTTCTCTAGTTAGTAGCTATCTCCTCAAGCTACCAAGAAGTTTTAGTCTTGACTCATCTAGTTCGTGAGTCTCTAACACATGAAGAATTATTTTGTAATGTCAAATAGAAAATTCAAAAAGGTAAGGTTCATGAAGTGAATGAGCTCCAAAAAATGATGGATTATTATGATACAAGAATCTATTGTACATCGTCTTCATATTATTTGAATCCCATAAACATAAATGAATTCCAAAAAAATGCTCAATTTGTGAAGCCAATTCACAAGAAGAAGAACTATCCAACTTTAGAAGCTCTATTGAGGGTGCAAAATAAGTCCGAATTGAGTGGTCTTGTGTTTTGGAAATATCTGAAAGTGTAACTTAAGTATTTATAAAGACGTTAGAAAATTTCCAAAGTTTCAAAGTGATGTCCTCAACTATAGATAAATCATCTTATTTGCTAGGTATGAAAATTTTGTTCTATCTTCAAATCTTGATTGCTTCTTATTTCAAGTTTTTTTCATATTTGCATATTTATCTGAAGCACTAACACCCTCCCACAAAAAAGGGTGCCATTAACTTTTGAACCCCTGGCAAAATTCTTTAGTCAAATCCCTCCTAGTAAAATCAAATCCTCTTGCTATAAAACATTGAATCTTCTTGCTATTAAGCATCAAACCCTCTTGCTATATAAAACATCTAATCATCTTGCTACAAAAACATTGAAACCTCTTGCTATAATATTACTATATTATTCCCTTAAATCCTCTAGCTATGATATTCCTTCAAATCCTCTTCATGCAAGTATTTCAAACCCTCTTCTAATAAAACATTGAACCCTCTTCATTTTCCTTTTGATCCGTCTACAAAGCCACAATCAAAAACTCCTCAAAACATCTTTGCAACCTTATTACCAAAAACTATCAAACCCTCTATTGTAGAGCAAAGAGAGCACAAGGCAGAGAAAAAGAAGGGCCCCAAAATTTTTCCGATTTGGACACCTTATTTTTGTATCATAATCATTTTTTAATATAATTTTTGATGTAAAAGCACTAGAGGAGTCCTCTAGATGCATCCCCACAGAAGATTAGAAGCTTACCCATGTAAATTAGTAGGAAATTAGTCTTTTAGTGAATAAAGTGCCGGTCTTTTGTGTGAAAGGACCATTTTTAGGGCACATGTATATAAGTCAATTTGTGACTCTTTGTAAAGACTTTTTGCCATTGTGAGAATCAAAAGCACAGAATTTCGAATTTGTGTCTTCTTCTCTCTGTATCATCTTCTTTGTGAGCTTGTATGTAGGTGTGTTTCTTGGAAAGAGTGTTAGGAAGTGTTGTCTATCCATGAAAGTGTTTGTTTGCTATGGTTAAGGTGTGTGTGAAGTGTAGGAAGTGCTGAAGTGTAAGAAGGTCATTCCGATGACTCAGTATTTTGCTCATAACTTGAAGTAGAGCGTCAGAATTGAGTGAAAATACCACCATTGGATGCGTCTTCTTGAGAGCTTCAAAACGCATATGCTATTCGCTATATTTGGAGTTCGGAGTTGAGAGAAAATCTCAATTTAGTGTTGGCTGCTGCACCAAGTATCGCGACACCATGACTGATAGTTGAAGCTTGTTTGGATTAACCTTTGCCTTGTTTGCACTCTTTGAGAAACACATTTGCATTGATCTTCATTTGAATGCATGTCCTCATACACTCGGCTAGGTTTTGATACTCATCGGATTGATAATTAAAGCGTGAATCCCCACTATATGCACTTGAGGGGGATTGAGGTATAGTCTCTTTCTCCACAAATCCCTAAGTTGGTTCTTAGGTACACACGTTTTTTGGCGCTGTTGCCGAGGAGTGTCGAATAAAACCGAGGCATTCATGTGATGGTAAGTAGCTTTTTGCATTGAAGTGAGTGGAGGAATGGTGATTTTCTCTTCATTGGTAAGTCACACTCATCCGCACTTACTACTTCTCACTCTTGAAGTGCGTGTAGTGAGTTGTTAGTCTAGGGAAGTGAGTGGAGTAGAGTAGGAGGAGGAAGGGAGTAGTTAGGAAGTTAGAGTAGCCATTAATTCTAGTCTTGTGAGTCTTTGGAGTTAGAAAGAATCTTTCAAAAGAAAAGAGTATAAAAACCAAAAACATTGTACTTTTCAAGTCACTTGTTCCCAACACAAGTATCATGTGCGCACTCTGTCGAGTATCGTGAGTTGAGACCGGAGATTTTGGGAGCCTTGCAGAGCAAGCCAGAGGGATAAGGGAGTGGGAAGAGCTTCCAAGGTGAGCACACACTGAATCCTTGTGCAAAATTACTTTTGAAATCAAGTTTTCAGAAAAAACGATCTGCGGTAAGTATCGTGAAGGCCATACCGGGGTAGAGAAGAAATATTTTGCTGATTCAGGCTAAGAGGGGAGGGTTGATGCACTCAAAACACATGTGTATGCATTGAAAAACCAAAAACAACACTTGCAAAAATTGAAAAGTGTCAAGTATCGTTTTTCTCCCACGATCGAGTATCGCGATACCTAAGTATAAAGCTGAAGATTGATTACCTTTAGAGCTTTCTCCATTTTTGATAAGCTTTGCCTCTTGAGTAAGTAGTTGTCCAATGAGTGTATTGAAATCAGGTACATGCATGTCCATGTACAAATCCATAGCTGTGGTGAATGCTTCCCACTTGTCATCTGCCTTCAAGCCATTGATCACCTGCCTTACAATTTGCTCTTCATCTATTACCTCTCCAATGCTTCCCAACTGATCCGCTATGTCCTTGAGCTTTGTGACAAAATCAGTCACATTTTGTTTGGGAGCCTTCTTGAGAGTTGTGAAATCCAGCCATAGTTGATGCTTCCTAGCTTTGGTACTTGAAGAAAAGAAAGCTTCAAGTGCATCCCACACTTCCTGAGATGTCTTACAACTTCTAATGTGAGGCAACAAAAAATCTGAGATAGAGTTGAGGAGATAAGACCTTGCAAGTGCATCCTTGGAGCACCATGTGCTCAATCTTTCTTGCTCTTCTTGTGTTGGTTGACTTTTGTTCCTGAAACTTGGCATAACTTCATCTCCAACCACATAACCATATAAACTTCTACCTTGGAGATAAGCTTCCATTCTTAATGACCAAGCTAAGTAGTTACCTCTGTCCAACTTCTCGATTGATGAAGGAAATCCATCTGCCATGTTGTCCAACCTTGCTTTGATACCACTGTGAAGAGATGGATAGGTATGTGCTTGAAGATGAAGAGGTGTTGCAAACTCCTTGATCTACACCAGCCAAATGAACTCCAGAAGTATATGGTGGGCCCTTTTATCTTTCCAATGGATGTATTAGACACCCTATGTACCTTGGAAGATCACTCTCAAAAAGATAGATCAAAACAGATAAGTTGGAGTTAGCTCAGAGGTGAAAACTTGCTATTCTTGGTTCATACACCTGTCCAGTGTTTTACATAATTCTCTGAGCACAGCAGCAATTAGCTTAATTCCTCTTGGGGAAGTCTAGGTAACTTAAAGAGCTAACTTTCAAGAGTAATCTCATAAAAAATAATGAACCACACACTGAGAATGAGTTTTAACAACTGATGACATCATCCCGATTTTCATGGGCTGCTACAGTTTGAGACCAGTGAGCAGACAAATCAACATAACTCAAAATGTAGGAATTCAATGATTATGAAAATTTGTATGGTTATATTAGACTGTAAGCTGAATCCAACAAGCTTTAAATCACTGAATTTGGATAAGTAACCACTAAGAAATGGCTCTGACAAGATGAGTGAAAAAGTCGGGTACTTGACAGAGAAGTGAAGATGAACAGACCCTGTTGACTTCAAATGAACATAACTGAAGATTGCAACATCCAAATGACATGACAATTTGTGAGCAGATATTAGACTTAAAGAGCTAACTCTACCAAGTTAAATCACTGAAAAGGATGCACCAAGCTCAGAGAAAACATCTCTGCAAGTTGACTCAGAAAAACTAAGAGTAATGGCAGTGAGTAGTACACTTCACAAGAACATGGAAAGATGAACTCAAATAATCATGAAAATGCAAGTATATTACTTGTAAAATACAATGACTTACTGATACATATGTTTGCCTTGTAATCACACCTTGATATGGCATAAAGCTCAGCTCTTGGAGGTCTTCACATAGGTCTCTCTAACCACGACTAAAACTGCCATCTATTTATAGTTGAGTTTGGGAGGCTAACTTCCCTCAATCACTCTCCAATCAATCAATGATTGATTTGATTCTCTACCTACCACAAATCATGAATTCGTGGCTCCTCTTTCCATTCTTGATCAAGTGGACTCAACCACTTAAGATTCTCTTACTTTTACATTAAGTAAACTCTTCAAAAAATTACAAGAGGTAGTTCACAAGTGAACTTTACATAGTCTTCTTTTTAAAGCTTCTTCTAAGACTTTGTGAGACTCAATCCAATACTTAGGCTTGTCATAGACTTGCTCCAACAGTGCTACCCTAGAGCTGACCTAGAGATAGAGAGAACCACACTATGTGCGAAAATGGTCGCATTGGCTCAGACCATGTTTGAAGCGAGTCGCCTTTTCAACTACTCAGGATCAGCTAAGACACAATTGCACTTGGATGGACTCCTAGAGAAGTTAGAGAGCATAATTGCAAGATCTTCCAAGGAAGGAAAAAATCAAGAAAGAGAGGGGGCAAGCAAAAACATGCCATCCCCCACAGGAAGCTTATGTGCCCAATTCCACAAGACCAAACACCTCCTCTTCTATGAGTAGGTTCACTCCAGAATTCTTACGAGAGATTCAAGAAGACAAATGGGCTAAAGAAAGTGAAGTCCCTCCTCCCATTGAACTTGTGGATGACACGCAGGATCAATTCCCACAAGACATTCCATCCTTTTATGGTGAGCAGGAGAGCATCCATTCTCAAGCAAGATTAGACTTTGAGTCTAATTCTTTACATGAATTACCCCACTTCACAGGCCCATGGGAAGCCAAGTCGACCTGTATGAAGACTCGATAATACCTAGGAATACGGAAGTCGTGAAAAACACTAAAGTGCAGTGCAACCTCACTTTAGAAGAGCTACTCAAAGTTAGGCCAGAGTTATGGAAACATGTAGCCAAACAAGTACCAGAGATAGCAAAACCTCGTTCCCAGGTAGGTTCTCAGAGGAATGCCAGAAATTCCTCTAGACAAGATAGGCAATATGAGTGAAGGTGAAGAAGGAAACACCTATCTTCCCATTACCCATCAGGGGTACACAACCAAGGCAATTCTGGACTCAGGTGCAGGAGTTGCTATTGCTACCACTTCCCTATGGAAGCGGTGGGGCAAGCCACCACTCAGGCCCACGAAGATGAAATTGCAAATGGCCGATGGCCATATAGAAAGACCCTTAGGCTTGCTGGAAGGACTAACTCTGTGGTGTAGAGTTTGAGCACACGTTTGCTATCTGTGATTTTAGTAAGAATCATGCCTACAAGATGATTTTGGGAAGACCATTTATGCGACAGTTGCAAGTGGTCCAGGATTGGGGAACCAATTCCTTGTATTTGCAACACTTAGGTGTTACGACCAAAGTCAATCTCAAAGATTACTCTCATAGAGATGTCCCTCCTATCCAATGGAATCCCATCCATAGAGCTAAAGATGATACAGAGTCGGTGCACTCCATAGGATCAGGATCCTCATGGATGCATGAAGATACCGACTTATGGATGTGCAAAGTAGCAGTAGAAGAAGAGAAGAGGGAAAAATCCAGAGAGGTAGGTGCAAAAGAAACACATAGATCAATTCAAGACCCAGCCTATGCACCTGTAGTTTTTCTTGACGAAGAATTTGAACCCCACGGCTGGGCAGAAATCCTAGCAACCATGGATGTAGCCATCAATGAAGAACAATGGACACCCCACTGTGATGAGGATGACTATGACATTTCAGTCTTCTCCATAGAGCCGATCATGGGAGAGGCAGTGTTAGAAGAGTGTGAACCTAGCCCTGATGCATTTGAGGATGCAAGTGACTCCGATCTAGAGTCAATCATTATGGACCCACCTTTTGCATCAGATGAAGAATACTTCTATGAAGTAGAATTTCTACCCCAGAGGTATGGAGAACTTACAACTGATGTAAGGCTAGCCACACATGTGACCCTGAAGGAAGAAGGAAAGAAAAGAAAGAAGAAAGAAGTCACACCAGAAGAGGAGGAATCCTTGTTTGAGGTCCCGGAAAATTTTAAGAAATATGAGATAGATGACAGGAGAGTCATGATAAGAATGCCTAAATGAGAGGCACAATCAGGAGAAGCCTATGATAACAAAGAAACCACCAAGAAAGTAGTAGTGGCCCTAGAAGAAGGAGAGGAGAGATGCACGTACATAGGCCATGACCTAACAAAGGAAGAAGAGCATGCGTTAATAGCCTTGCTAAGAGAATACAGAGATGTATTCGCTTGGAGTTACAAGGATTTGAAAGGCGTGGACCCTGACATATGCTCACACACTATCCCCATGACCTCGGATGCCAAACCTTCTAAGCAAAAGCCATACACATATAATGATAACTATGCTGCTAAGATCAAAGAGGAGATAGATCGTCTCGTAGAAGCTAGATTTATCTATGAAATTGAGCACACTGAATGGGTAATTAGGGGAAAAAGTGGACCTTGCATGGGCCTTGTAAGGATTCCTAATTTTTAGGGATTACAGAGCTTAAAACATGAGGTTAGAAGTGCACATGAAACCACTAGTGGTTTGGATAATAAAATAATATTTGATAAGAAATTGTATAGAAACTCGCAGGTCGTGAGCATCCTTCACCGTTGGATCTATTCAATCAATGGTCTGTGTTAAACCGTCTGAAAAGTAAGAGAGAGAGGGCGTTAATTTTCATGCGATTGTCCCCACTAAGTTTGCCACTCTCTGCAGATTTTATAGCCATTAGATTGGCTTAGATCCAACGAAAGCGCGCAAATGGTGCTGATCGAAAATCGGGGATGGACTGCGAACGTTAGATCTCCATGCTCATCCGATGGTCGTCGTTGAAAGGCGCCAGTCTATTGCAGAGAATCCATAGGAACCATTCGATGTTGGCTCCATCCAAGGGCTGAAGACGAAAGCGCCTTTTCTTCACAGAATTCAAACTCCACCGTTTGATCTCGATCCCCATCCGATGGCATAGATCGATAGGCACAGTTCGTAATGATTACTTCCATCTTAGCCGCTTGATCTAAAGGTGATCCAAGGGTAGAGAATAAAAGTCACCTTGACTTTTGCAATTTAATCTTAACCTTTGGATCTCTCAAGCAATCTAAGGGCTCTAAATGATTTGTAAGCCTTTCAAAACCACTCTTTGAAGGAAAACCACGAATTTCATCTGGTTTTTGCATATTTGACCACACAAAAACAAGGGAAGCCTACACCTAGTCTATGAGATTAAGCCTCTAGACTGTGTCCACCACCCTCTTCTCATTGGTCCATCCTTAATCACCCCTTAATCTAAAAGGCCCTTCAAGGGTTCATTTTTTCCCCTAGTGTATCCCCCATTGTAGTGGTGCCCAAGAAGAATGGCAAGCTGCGTGTATGCATTAACTTGAAGAAGGTCAATGCAGCCACAATTCGAGATAACTATCCGCTCCCTATCACAGAAACATCTCTTAGAAAGAGTAGCAGGCAAGGAAGTGTACAGCTTCCTTGATGGATTTTCGGGCTACAATCAAGTAGCCATAGTTCCAGAAGATCAGCATAAGACCGCTTTTGCCATAGAGTGGGGAATATTTGCCTTTCGTGTAATGCCATTTGGGCTTACCAATGCTCCTGCAACCTTGCAGAGACTGATGTGCCACGTGTTTAAAGAGTTCTTGAGGAAGAATTTGGAAGTCTATGTTGATGATCTGTGCGCACATGCCAACATTAGATAGACCCATATACCTGAACTTAGACAAATCTTTGACAAATGTAGAGAATATCAAGTCTGCTTGAACCCAGAAAAGTGCGTTTTTATGGTCAGGCAAGGCAAGATTCTAGGACACATAGTGTCGAAGAATGGCATATCCACTGATGAAGAGAAAGTGAGAGCCATAGCGGAGCTACCTAGGCCAAAGAATGTCAAGGAAGTACAAGCTTTCATGGGGCATTGTGGTTATTACCGACGGTTTATACACATGTATGCCATCATAGCAAAGCTTCTCTATTGACTTTTGACTAACTTTGAGTGGACTGATGAGTGTGAAAATTCCTTCAATGAGCTTAAGCGACGATTATGTTCAGCCCCAATCTTGACTACACCAGATTGGAATAAACCCTTTCATGTTCATGTGGATGCATCCAATTATGCTATTGGGTGTGTACTCGCGCAACCTACGGGTGAAGGTAATATGGATCTCCCTATTGCCTATGCCAGTAGACAGTTGAATGCGGCTGAACGGAACTATACAACCACTGAACGAGAAGGATTAGGCATGGTATATGCAGTTAAAAAGTTTAGACATTAATTGCTTGCAAATAAGTTTAAATTTATTACTGATCATCAAGCATTGCTATATCTTGTGAACAAGCCATGCAATACAGGTAGGTTAGTAAGATGGTTTCTCTTACTAATGGAATATGACTTTGAGGTTGTGGTAAGGAAGGGGAGGACTCACTTGAGAGCAGACCATCTCTCGAGGCTCACATCTGGAGAAGCCCCACAAGGGGTGTCAGATGACCTTCCTGATGCTTACTTGTTTAATTTGGAAGTTGTACCGCAGTGGGCTAAGCCATTAGTGCCAGTATTGACATACGGGCCTAACCATCCAGTAATAAACACACAGGATAGAGAGGTAGTAAAAGCCCAAAAATACCACATCATGGCTGGAAGTATGTACAAGCACACAGATCAAGGGATCTTGGCTTGTTGTGTAGAAGAGGACGAGTTCGCTAAGTGGTTGCAATTAGCACATGTAGGTGCATTGGAGCAACACTACTCAAAACAACGAACCCTACAGACCCTGAGGAGACTAGGAGTGCATAGGTGGACTATGGAAGCTGATGTCCAGAAGTTGTACAAGGAATGCCCAATTTGTTGCACTAAACCACCAGTGGAACATGCCACTCTTTATCAAGTGTCCATTGTGCCAGATTGGAGTGAACCACTAGTATCCTTCCTGAGGACGAAAACATTCCCTCCAGACATGACCCTGACGAGACAAAGAAGTCTAGAACAAGAAGCCCTAGATTACTCACTCATTGGTGATAATCTATACAAGCGTGGTAAAGATGGTTACCTGAGACTATGTGTCCATGAGAGTGAATATCTCAAGATCTTGGAAACTGCTCACCAAGGTGTAGCAGGAGGGCACTTTGGACCAGATCGGGTGATCAAGGCAATACTATTTGCGGGCTTCTGGTGGCCGACCCTTCACATGGATGCACATACCTATGTGAAACGGTGTGATGTTTGTCAGAGAACTCAGTACCCTATACGCAAGGATGAGATGCCACTGAAACCTATGATGTGTGCACGTGCATTCTCTAAGTGGGGAATAGACTTTGTAGGTCCTATTAATCCCCCAGCCAAGGGTTCACATGCTGAATACATCATTGTTGTGACAGACTATCTAACAAAATGGGTTGAGGTAAAAGCTAGGACAAAGAACGATGCTCAGACAACTGCTAAGTTCCTATTTGAGAATGTGTTCACAAGATACGGGCTACCTATAGAGCTAGTAAGTGATAGAGGCACTCACTTCTTCAATGAAGTTATTGAAAATCTGCTCCAAGAGTTCTTGGTAGTACATAAGAAGTCTGCCCCTTATCACCCACAAGCTAATGGCCAGGCCGAAAGCACCAACAAGATTCTATGCAATGTGCTTACCAAATTGGTGAATAATAAACGCTCTGATTGGGACAAACAACTACACCATGATGTTTGGGCATACCAAGTAGCCTATAAAACGGTACTCCAAGCCACACCCTTTTAGATGGTATTTGGCCAAAATGCGGTGCTACCTTTGGACTTCTTGATTCCCACATTGAGAGTAGCACAGGAGCATGAGTGGACGGGCCATGAACTCTCTTCGATAATTTTTGACCTTGAACGACTAGGTGAAACCAGACTAAGAGCTGCAGTAGGAATATATGCAGCTAAGAAACGACAGAAGGCGTACTTCGATGCCCATGTTAAGGATAAAGGATTAAAGGCCGGAGACCTAGTTTTAGTCTACACTTTGAAGCAACATGCAAGAAAATTAGAGAAACGTGGCTATGGACCTATGATCATAAATAGGATCTCAACGAGTGGAGCAGTACAACTAGCCACCTTAGAAGAAATGCTAAGTCGACTCAACACTGCTAAGAAACGCAAAGAAGAAGAAAAACGAGTTCGAGAAGAAGCTCAAGCAGAGGCTTTAGAACGCATCAGAAAGATGAAGTTGAGACGGCAAGGTAGGGATCAACCTAGGACAGGTGCCTATGAGGATCCAGGATATCATGTGGCAATGTGTGAAGTCTCATGAATAAGTTCCCAAAGGATAATAGATCGACGTCCTTTCGTGACTTTAGAGGTAGGACAAGGAGTTAGTGCAAAAACAGTGCACGCATTAATTGACTCAGGTGCAGCCACTAGTGAGGTGAGACTTTCTTACTGTCGAGAATTGAGATTAAAAGTCAATCCTATAGAAGCATATCTCATAGGATTGGGAGGTGTGGAAACCCCTTGCATGGGCGAGGTGGAACTTCCCCTCTCCATTCAAGATGTTCCAATGACAGTTAAGGTACTAGTGTGTCAAGATGAGGATCTCACTAAGCCTCTGGTCTTGGGTCAAGACTGGATCTATGACCATGCAGTCAACTTAAACCTAAGAAGTGGACTTCTTCAGGTATGGGTGAATCAGAGTCGAATTACAGTTGAGTTAGATAATGGAGCACTCAAGGAACTAGAAAAGGCACAGACTCCTGGTCCTTCCAGGGGTACACATGAAGTTGACCATGTTGTTCTTGTCCAAAGCTATGTGATGCAGAGGAATGGAGATCTCAATAAAGAAGTCAAGGCCTCGACGGAACTCTCTTCTTTTCCAAAGGCCAGAGGGAGGCAGCAACCAAAGGCAGATCAATTACTGAAGACTACCTATGCAGGAGGCCAAAAGAACGTGCGAAGCAGCATGACTCAGCCACTGAAACAATTGTGGGTGCGAAAAGGAGAGCGGCCTATGACCGTCAAGCAACAACAATCATCTCAACTTCCTATTAGTAATCAGCGACATGATACTAATAAGAAGACTTCCAAAACTTCTTTTGAGAAAGTGAAAACTATCTGGGTA
Source organism: Ceratopteris richardii (assembly GCA_020310875.1). Lineage (NCBI taxonomy): Eukaryota > Viridiplantae > Streptophyta > Polypodiopsida > Polypodiales > Pteridaceae > Ceratopteris > Ceratopteris richardii. The sequence goes on along the minus strand of CM035423.1, from coordinate 135,774,408 downwards.
CCCAAGAAGTCGATGAAGGTTGACCCACAATCAAGAAAAATTTGGATGCCTAAGGCTTGCTTGCGCGCTCAACTAGTCCCGCACGAATCACATCATACACGACAGGGTTCACTCACTCAAGGAGCCAGTACCCACTCTTGTTTAATACGCACGAACACACAGTCTCCCAGAAGCACGCACAGACTCACTTGTAAATGGGTCCCAAAAATGCATCATCCCCAAGCAGAATTACTCATAACCCTCCAGAGTCTCCACAAAACCAAAACCGAAAGCCATCCATTGTGTTTGGCAACCTAAGACTTGTAATAAACCCCCCGACCCCCATTTGTAAATTCATCTCCACTTGCTAACTACATCACTCATACACTGCATCTTTCCATCGAGCTCCTAGGACTATCCATTCATTAACTACACACACAGTCATCGAATACTCACTGACCCACTAACCCATTACTCACCTCATGATAATGTTGTAACGGGGACAAAAAGTGTTCTATCATGTCCATTACAATATTAACGCATGATCTATATTCTCACAGAACCAGCAAGAAAGCGATAACAATGGTAGAAGCAGGAGGCACCAGTTCCCAGGCAGGGTCTAGCGCACAGATTGTGGACATTGAAACCCTTCTCCTGGAACCATCACTCACTGAAAGGCCTCAAGAACTTCAAGCGGTGCATGTTCTCCCTATTCAGGACCCTCCTCAGGGACACACTTCTCAAGTGGGGAAACATGCTCATTGGTTTAGTGATGTCGTAGGGCCATTGGGTGATGGCACCTATTTCTGGGAGGCAGAAATTGAATTCAGTGGCAAATGGGGACGTTACCATTTTTTCACTCGCGAATTTGAAAACTATCAGAATGCCAAAGTAATGCGATCGGTTTGGACCAAAGCTGGATTGGATAGCTACTTCAGAGCACATTTGCCTAAGCCAAATTTCCTTCGCTGCTCCTATTTTATCAGTACCATCACTCCTAGCAGGGCCAAGGGAGGCGATAGTACTTTTGTGCTACCCTCACTATTGCCAGGCCACGAACTCAAGAGATTCAAACTGACCCTCAACTTGGTATGAGCAGCATTGAACATGCAAGGAATGCATATTCCCACTGAGAAAGAACTAATGGTTCCAGGCAGGATGAAGCATAAGGATCTCAACAAACTGAAGGACATGGTAGCAATGACACCTACCATTGCTCTACACTTACGAACTATTATGCAACATTTTTCTTTTCCCGCACAAGAACGATTCACTATGCCACCCAAGAAGATATGGTTCACTTTGTACTTGGCGGAGACAGAGAATCTCACCATCAACATACCGCACTAGGTCATCGATCAAATACACCTAGCCCATCAACAGTGGAATAAGAAACAGAAAAATGTACTTCATGGATGTTGTGCTCTCACAAGAATAATTTACAGGTGCTTAGCGTATGACGTGCCCATCCAAAGAGCACTAGTATGGTCCAAGGCTCAAGAGTTCCAAAGACAACTATCAACAGCGGGTCCTCCATCGAAGAAGATGAGAGGGGGAGTTCAATTACCATGCACTCAACCAAGAGGAACCACTACCACACCCGAGGTGAATCCTCCCCAAACGAGGCGTGTCCGACCATTCACCATTCGTCTACCCAGACCAAGTGCAGAAGGACCCAACCTGGTGTTTCCTCCTATTCCAGCAGACTTGGAATTCCCTCAAGGTTACAACCTTGCTGATCTAACAGATGAAGAAATCGCCCGTTTGATCAATGAATCTAACCTGGAGACAGAGGCGGAGCAGACCCAAGAACAACAACCCACGACTACAACTTCAGCCCCGACCCAACCGGGAGTAGTAGAAGTAGAAGACGATGAAGAAGAGACAGAAGAACATCAGGAGGAACCACTCTCACCACCCACCTCACCTCTCACTACACATGTCACCTCACCACCTAGCACCACCACACCCATTTCTGCCATTACCACAGTCGTCATGGGAATTCCTCTCTCTCTTGGAATCCAAGTCGGAGGAGTTACCATGCCCACCTACACAACACTCTTCACAAATATCACATCCACCCCACCCATTGTTCCCATCTTTACAGTCAAACACACATTCGACACAATGGAGACATCACCAGCTACCGCACCACTCCCACCCCCCACACAACCTCAATCTCCCATACCCCCTCCACCTACCTCACCACTTGATTCCACAGCATTCACAACTCCCTTCCCCTTCCCCATCCCCCCTACATCTTCATCTTTCCCTGCATCGTTTAATGTAAATAGTATATTCATAGCTTTACATCAATGCGTGTATCAACTTCAGAGTGAGTACCAGGCTCTAGAAGACCGTCATCATCAGCTGACGACGAATCATCAACAACTACAAAGACGGCTTACCAGTATAGAAGAAGAAAATGCAGAACTCAATCAACGCTACACCACTCTCAAGCAAGCTCATCAAACCCTCCTGGAGGCACCCCAACCATCACAAGAGTCAGGTGTCAAACAACTCGAAGCCTTACTGGAGGTTTACCAAACAGACAACCTGAGAGTCCGGCGAAATCTAACTCTACTCCGAAAACATATGGCTACAACCCTTGAAGAAAACAAACGTTTGCAGAAACAAAACGAAGAATACCTGGAAGCTACCATGGAAGGCTCTCCCCATGAAATCGATCCAGAACAATTCAAAGCAGTTCCCTCAGAGACCATGAAAACCATCTTGGAAAGCTATGCTGATTTATTAGAAGCACATGATGATTTGGAAAGGGAACGGGATGAACTACGTATCCAGCTCAGGGAACAAGAGGCTCACCCCAAAGTCATAGAAACGACCTCGACTTCAGAGGAAGTAAATGCATTGACAGAGCATGTGGCGGAGCTGCAGAAGAAGTTACTGGAATATGAAAGGCAGCCCTCTCCAGTGGTAGAACCAGAGCCTGAGGATTTGGTACCCATTGAGGTGGACAAAACGTATGAGGAACCATATGTTCCTATGCCGATGCCAGGTGGTGCACAGACCTCAGAAGGAATGGACACCTTAGAAGTGGAAGTACCTGAATGGCTCCAGACACTAGAGAAAACAGCAACAACCCATGAAGATCGAGTGGCAATTCAAATCCAATCAATGGCAAAGTTAGAAGACACCATCATAAAGTCAGAATATTTCCGCAGCATGTCTCACCATAGATGGATCGGCACCAACGACGATCAATATGTGCCATATTGTGTACTCCTTGCAGATTACAATGCAGAGATTCAACGCAGATGTGGCAAACCTCCAACTTTCGCCACACAATTTGGGCCCGATGATATCCCAGAAAGTGCTAAGAAAGGATCTATTCATCAACCCACCTGGAGGATCCGTCTTCTTGAGACCTACCCAGAGATGGTTTGTACTTGGACTAACATGCCACTTTTTATTAAATACAATCCTTGTTATGTTCCAGTCTTCCATAGGCGCACCAGGCCAGAGTTTACAATTGCTGTCAAGAACATCAAAGGTTGCACAAAGTGGTTAAACTATGTTTATCTAGCACCTCCTCAAGGACCTCCCACTGTGAATTACATGATTTCTACCATCCGTCACTGGAGCATTCGACTACGGAATACCCACGATGTGATGGCCCAAATGTGCATGAAAATCTTTGAACTAATGCTAATCACATTGAGGACATTCAAGAATATTAAAGACCCCCACTTCTCAGGTGTTGGCTTTCTTACAGGCAACCAAGATTTGGTATACGACATGAGTACCACCCCATCAATAGAGGTAATATATGCTTGGCACGCCAGAATAAAGGACCTCCTAGCTTGCTTTAAACAGACATTCGAGGAGATGTTCGTAACAGGGTTCTGGGAATATCACTCAGAAATATTTGTACCCAGGCCCTCACATCTCCTCCACTTATTTGCTGTGGAGAGAACCATCCATTCAGAACAACTGCGGGTGCCACATCCGGACGTACCAGGACCAGTGAATTGGGATGCATTGTTAACAGATCTAGCACGGGGCCTACGATTAGAAGAACACCACCTCACTGTCGATGTTGTCCAATATTATGTCCAACGCACTGCTAGACAAGGGTCTGTTAGAGACGACAGACGCGAGAGAGGGGGGGGGGTGTTGGCAGTAGTCAAGGAACTGAAGGAGTTGCAAGACAAGGAAGCCTACGAAGGGAGTCGGAATGAAGAGAAAGCACAGGCAGACACAGTAGTCAAAGAAGATCTGGCAAGTAGGCCATTTCAATTTTCTAGGCATTAAAGAGTTGGGCACACAAGAAGAAGGAGCAAGTAGGGAGCTCCAGGGAATGTATGTCAAAATGCTAGAAGAAATCCCTATAGAAATAGTGATTTTCATCACTAAAAACCATTGTAAATGCCATTTCACATTTTTTGTAGCTCCATTTTGTGCAAGCCAAGGAGTCCTTGAGCTTGAGGAGCTTTAGAAGTACCTACCTATCAGTTTTCACATTTTTTAGACTCCGTTTGAACCTCCAAATAGGGTAGAGAACCTAATTTTTAACTAGGCCGGACACTAGGTCTGGACAAGGCCAAAACCTAGTCAAAAACTATAAATAGAGCTAGAGAGCTCATTTTTGAAGTTAGCTTGTAATTGATTTGAACTTGTACGAGCTTTTTGAAAGTAATCTAAAGAACTCCATTGCTTCTCACTCTTTGTCTTGCCTTGTGTGCGCGTGTGTGTATGTGTGTGCATGTTAGTGTGCTTCTCACTCACGCACTTGTGCCTGCACTTGCTCGAGGTCTTCATACCATCCTCATGTCTTCCCGGATTGACATTAAAGGAGGTGCTACTCATCACTGAGCTACACCCTCAGAGAGAGCTAGGAGGAGAAGCCTTCAATCAGCAGCAAGCACCAACACCCCGACCGTATGCCTATCAAAGTTACACTCAACCACAACCGGTGTTAAGGCAACAACAGCCCCATCCTCAGAATGTTGTCCCGGTGAAAATAGCTCAACCTGAAGAAAACTTAGAGAGGCAATAGTTCCAGCCACACCTTTGACTAGTAATGAACCATATGATTCATCCTATGACCAAAGTCAAGGAAACTATCCCAGTTATGAGAGCGCTATAATAGAATATGGGCAAATGTACGAACCATATGCATATGGCATGGAAGTGCCAGATAGTTCCTACGGATATGAGCATGATTATGTGTCATTGATGTACACAGCCCCCAGGGCAGCCATACCCCCCGACCCATGAACAAACCGCTTGTACCTCGAGGACCATGTTATAGATGCGGAGGTGATCATTATATCAGAGAATGCACACTACCAAACCCACCACCACCACAGTGAGTCTCGGAAGGATACTGTAGTGATTGTGGTAAAGAACACCTTTTCAGAGATTGCCCCAAGAACCCCAACAAAGTTAAATCGAGTGTACAGATCAACGTAATAGAAGCGATAGAGTTGTCAGGAAGTGATAAGGAGTACATTGTACCGTTGAAAGCAATAACTAGAGCCAAAGCTAGAGAGACCCTAGACAAAACTGAAGAAAATGATCAGGGTGACAGAGAAATAAACATACCTACACCTCAAATAGTTGAAGACTCGGGAGAGCCTGAGAAAAGTGTTACAAGTAAATGAACACAGAGATGGAAGAACCATAGAGATAGGATGAAGGAAAAGAAACTACAACAAAAGAAGGAAAATGAAAAGAGTGAACAAAATCCAAAAGAGAAACAAGAAGAGGAAGAAGAAATTCGGAAAGTCAAAAAAAGAAAAAGAGGTAGGATAAGTTTTAGTAGATCCCATGCCTGAAGAATTAGCCATGTGGATTCAGCCGTACAAAGCACGAATAAGAGAAGGACCTACCATTGAACAACATGAAAGAGAATATGCTAGAGGTGACCTAGAGAAAGAAAGGTTGGCGAAATGTAAGAAGTTAATTGAAGTGGCTCAACAGACCCTAGAAAAACCTGTTGTTCAATTACCCAACTCGCGAATTCCCGAAAGAGAATTCCAAGAATGTGTCATCACGAAGGACCCCGAGAAACCCGAAGCAGGTGAGACACATAATGGAAATTGCTGCGAGGATAAACTGCAAATACAGGTGTTGGAGCTGATGAAGATGGTGTTGAAGATGATATTCCGCAGATTCCTGTTCGTGCTATTGTTTCTGTTGCACCTACTGCAGAGCAGATTTGTTGGGATGGCAGAGATGCCCAGGCACATGCATTGATAGCTTTGTCTGTCAAACGTGCCATTATTCCTCACATTCTCTCTTGCAGAACAGCAAAGGATGCTTGGGATACACTTACCACTTTGTACTAGGCTAGGAATGAGGCTCGTGTTGCTTACCTCCGAAAACAGTTGGAGAGTGAGCACATGAATGAAGGTGATTCTATGGACAGTTTTCTTACAAAGATCAAAGACCTGAAGGAACAATTGATTTCTGCTGATGAGGTTATACCAGGTAGCTCACTTGTGCAGACCGTTCTGAATGGTCTTCCTGATTCATATCAGAGTTTTGCCTCTACTCTTTAGTTGATGATGAAAGGCAATCCAAATGCCTTGTCATTTGAGGAATTAGTCTCTGTTCTGTTGCAGGAAGATCAATCCAGGCAGAACAGGTCCATTATGCGTGTTGGAGATCAAGCTTTCCTGGCTAGTCAGAAGGGCAAAGGAAAATGAAGCTCTTCTACTGGTAAGCAGAAATCTGCAAATGCTGCACAATCGAAGAACCAGGATAAAGATGAGAAGAAATCAGAAAAGCAGAAATTGTTCTGCAAGTACTGTAAAGGAAATGATCATATTATAAAGAACTGTCCAAAACTGGCTGCTAAAGAGGCAAAGAAGAAAGAGGTTGGAATGGTTGTTGCAGAGGCCTCTACACCAAAAACAGAGTCTGCAAATCTTGTGCAGGAAGAAGAATGGGCGTTTACTACTGTCTGCAGTTTTGACCCATCTTCTCATGATCAGTGCATGTTTGTAGTAGACTCAGATGTTTGGTACTTTGACACTGGGGCGACCAAACATATTACCTCGCAGCGCAGTTTCTTCTCTTCACTCGAGCCTGCCCCTACAGGGAATACTGTTACATGCGCCAATAACTCCTCTTATCGTGTTATGGGAGTTGGTAAGATCATTCTGACTACTGCTGATGGTAGTTATTTCACTTTGTTAGATGCTTTATTTGTGCCAGGGATCAAAAAGAACCTGTTATCAGTTTTTGCATTAGCCAAGATTGGCTTGGTTGTTAAATTCGTTGATGACAGGTGTACAGTCCATGATCTCTCAAATGGCGATGTGATTATTGCTTCTGGCATTTTATGTCGTGGGCTGTATAAGCTCATAGACTATGAAAGATCTGTGAATGATTCGGCATGTGCAGTTCATGATTCTCAGGCTATGTCAGATGCAAAGCTTTGGCATGCACGCTTTGGTCATCTAAATTTTGCTAGTTTGTTACGCCTGCAGAAATCTGAAATGGTGTCCTCTTTGCCCAAACTTGAGGCACCTGGAAAACATGTTTGTGAAGGCTGTATTTTGGGCAAAATGCAGCGTTCTTCCTTTCCAAAAGATGGTTCAGTTCGGGCTACGCAGAAATTGCAGCTTGTACATAGTGATGTCTGTGGTCCTATGTAGACACCCTCTTTTGGAAATTACCTTTACTTCGTGACTTTCATTGATGATTTTTCTAGGCATGCATGGGTATATCCACTCAAAGCAAAGTCCAAGTGTTCATGTGCTTCAAACAGTTTTTGGTTTTGGCTGAAAATCTGTCAGCATGTAAAATGGACCCCCTCCGTTCTGATCGAGGGGGGGAATATATGTCTTTAGATTTTAATGCATTTCTGGCTGAACGTGGGATAAAACACCAGTGTACAGTGCCGTATACACCTCAACAGAATGGAGTTGCTGAACGAAAGAACAGGTCACTCATGGAGATGGCGAGGTGCATGGTCAAAAGTCAGGCTTTACCACATAGTTTCTGGCTTGAGGCTGTCATGTGTGCAGCATATGTACTGAAGAGGTGTCCCACTAAAGCGTTGCAGTCTATCACTCCATATGAGGCTTGGCATGACCGCAAGCCATCTGTTGCTCATCTGCGTGTTTTTGGTTGTTTGGCATATGCATTAGTGCCTGAACAACATCGCAGAAAATTGGATGATAAGGCAGTAAAATGTATTTTTGTTGGGTACAGTTCTGAAAGTAAAGGCTATCGTCTGTATCATCCACAGACTAAACGCATTCTGGTTAGTCGTGATGTTGTCTTTGTGGAAGATGCTATTCAGCCATTGCTTTCATGTACTAAGGAGACATCTGTTAGCTCCAAAGACATGTATGATACTTTGATGCCTCTTTTTACAGGTGGACAGACTAGTGCTGGTCCTAATGAGGCAACTTCTCAGCCTTTGCAGGTTTCATATGATGATGCAGATCATTCCGTTTCTGATGCAGATTTACATGATGCACTTGTTGATGAGAGAGCTGATATTGAGCAGGCAAAAACTATGCCAAAATGGCTGGTGCAGACTTTGTGTGACAGCAAATTAGATGCACCTTTGTCATATCGTACTCGTTCAGGCTCTCATAGTGCCTCCTTTGCATCAGATTGCTATGCTATGGCTGCATCTAGTCTCTGTGATGAGAATGAGCATGTTTCTTTTGATGAAGCACAAAATTCAGAAAATTGGATGGCTGCTATGCAATCTGAATATGATGCTATAATGAAGAATGGTACATGGTCTTTATGTGACTTGCCTCCTGGCAAGAAGGCCATTGGCACTAAGTGGGTATACAAGCTGAAGCGTAAACCTGATGGTACAGTTGACATGTATAAGGCTAGGCTTGTTGCAAAGGGTTATGCACAGGAAAGAGGCATTGATTTTGATGAGACCTTTGCACCTACATGCCGTATGACTACTGTTCGGAGCATTTGTGCACTTGCAACCCATCATGGTTGGAATGTACATCAGTTGGACATTAAAACAGCATTTTTGAATGGTGACTTGCATGAAGAAGTGTATGTTTTTCAGCCCCATGGCTTTGTGCAGAAAGGGCATGAAAACCAAGTTTGCAGGTTAAAGAAGGCATTATATGGTTTAAAGCAAGCACCACGTGCTTGGTATGAGAAGATACATGCCTATCTGATTGCACATGGTTTTGAGAACAGTCCAACTGAAAGCACCTTATATGTTAAACGTGCTAATGATGTACTTCTGATCATTGTTGTCTATCTTGATGACATGCTGCTCACAGGTCCTATTGAGACACATATTGTTGATTTTAAGGCTGATTTGCATGCCTCATTTGAGATGTCTGATTTGGGGCATTTGCATCACTATTTGGGCATTCAGTTTATGCACGTTGATGGTGGAATGGCTTTGTGTCAAACGAAATATACTGACACATTATTGCAGCGTTTTGGCCTTGAAGACTGTAAGCCTATTGCCACTCCTATGGAGACAGGTTTACGATTGAGTCTTCATGATGCTGGAGATGCATTTGATGCTATTCTCTATCAGCAGGTTGTTGGATGCTTGATTTACTTATGCATTTCTCGGCCAGATATTCAGTTTGCTGTCTCACAGATGAGCAGGTTTATGCATTGCCCAGGAGTCACGCATT